>CM055904.1:25320770-25848270 GCA_029582155.1 Panopea generosa | reverse complement strand
ATTGTGTAAATAAGTTGTTAACATCGTTTATGTCTTTGGTTAATATTATGTAAACGAGTTGTTACCATGTTCTCACATTCGTAGCAGCTATTCCCAGCCATCGTTACCATGGTATCATATCATGTAGCAGATCTTCCCAGCCTTCGTTACCATGGTATCATATCCTGTAGCGGCTCTTCCCAGCCATCGTTACCATGGTATCATATCCTGTAGAGGCTCTTCCCAGCCATCGTAACCAAGGTATCACATCCTGTAGCAGCTCTTCCCGGTCATCGTTACCATGGTCTCAAATCCCGTAGTAAGTCTTCCCAGCCATCGTCACGAAGGTACCACTTCCTGTAGCAGCTCTTAACAGCCACCATTATCATGTCTTCACTTCCCGTAGCAGCTCTTCCCTGCCATCGTTACCAAGGTATCACATCCTGTAGCAGCTCTTCCCAGCCATCGTGACCAAGGTATCACATCCTGTAGCAGCTATTCGCAGTCATCGTTACCATGGTATCATATCCTGTAGCAGATCTTCCCAGCCTTCGTTACCATGGTATCATATCCTGTAGCGGCTCTTCCCAGCCATCGTAACCAAGGTATCACATCTTGTAGCAGCTCTTCAAAGCCATCGTAACCAAGGTATCACATCCTGTAGCAGCTCTTCCCGGTCATCGTTACCATGGTCTCAAATCCCGTAGTAAGTCTTCCCAGCCATCGTCACGAAGGTACCACTTCCTGTAGCAGCTCTTAACAGCCACCATTATCATGTCTTCACTTCCCGTAGCAGCTCTTCCCTGCCATCGTTACCAAGGTATCACATCCTGTAGCAGCTCTTCCCAGCCATCGTGACCAAGGTATCACATCCTGTAGCAGCTATTCGCAGTCATCGTTACCATGGTATCATATCCTGTAGCAGATCTTCCCAGCCTTCGTTACCATGGTATCATATCCTGTAGCGGCTCTTCCCAGCCATCGTAACCAAGGTATCACATCTTGTAGCAGCTCTTCAAAGCCATCGTAACCAAGGTATCACATCTTGTAGCAGCTCTTCCCAGCCATCGTGACCAAGGTATCACATCCTGTAGCAGCTCTTCCCAGCAGCCATTACCATGTACTCGCATTCCGTAGCAGCTCTTCCCAGCCATCGTTACCAAGGTCACACATCCTGCAGCAGCTCTTCCCAGCTATCGTTACCATGGTCTCACATCCCGAAGCAGCTCTTCCCAGCCATCGTTACCAAGGTCACACATCCCGTAGTAGCTCTTTCCAGCCATAGTTTCCATGTTCTTGCATCTTGTAGCAGCTCTTCCCAGCCATCGTTACAAGTTATTACATCCTGTAACAGCTCTTTTCAGCCATAATTAGTGACCAACGTATCACATCCCGTAGCAGCTCTTCCCAGCCATTGTTACCATGTTTTCACATCTTGTAGCAGCTTTCCCCAGCCATCGTTACCAAGGTCACATATCCTGTAGCAGACCTTCACAGCCATCGTTACCATGGTCTCACATCCCGTAGCAGCTCTTCCCAGTCATCGTTACGATGTTCTATCACCCAGTTGCAGCTCTTCCCAGCCACCGCTACCATGGTCTCACATCCCGTAGCAGCTCTTCCCAGCAATCGTCACCATGTTCTCAAATAATGTAGCAGCTCTTCCTAGCCATAGTTACCAAGGTATTACATTCTATAACAGCTCTTCCCAGCAATACAAAGTTGCCTAAGTATCACATCCCGAAGCATCACTTCACAGACATCGTTACGAAGGTCTAACATCCCGTAGCAGTTCTTCCCAGCCATCGCTACAAAGTTCTCACATCCCGTAGCAGCTCTTCCCAGACATCGTTACCATGTTCTTACATGTCGAAGCAGCTCTTCACAGTCATCGTTACCAAGGTCACACATCCTGCAGCAACTCTTCCCAGCTATCGTTACCAAGGTCTCACATCCCGTAGCAGCTCATTCCAGCCATCGTTACCATTGTTACACATCCTGTAGCAGCTTTTCCCAGCCATCGTTACCATTGTTACATGTCACATATCCCGTAGCAGCTCTTCCCAACCATCGTTACCATGTTCTCATATCCCGTAGCAGCTCTTCCCAGCCGTCTTTACCAATGTCACATATCACGTTGCAGCTCTTCCCGGCCATCGTTACCATGTTCTCATATCCCGTAGCGGCTCTTCCCAGCCATCATTACCAATGTCACACATCTCGTAGCAGCTCTTCCAAGCCATCGTTACCAAGGTCAAACATCCTGTAGCAGCTCTTCCCAACCATCGTTACCATGTTCACACATCCTGTAGCAGCTCTTCCCTACCATCGTTACCAATGTCACACATCCCGTAGCCGCTCTTCCAAGCCATCTTCACCATGTTCTCATATCCCGTAGCCGCTCTTCCATGCCATCGTTACCAAGGTAACACATTCCGTAGCTGCTCTCCCCAGCCATCGTAACCATGGTCACACATCCTGTAGCAGCTCGTCCCAGCCATCGTTACCAAGGTCACACATTCTGCAGCAGCTCTTCCCAGCTATCGTTACGAAGGTCTCACATACTGTAGCAGCTCTTTCCAGCCATCGTTACCAAGGTCTCACAATCCGTAGCAGCTCTTCCCAACCATTGTTACCATGGTCACACATCTTGTAGTCGCTCTTTGCAGCAATCGATACCAAGGTATTACATCCTGTGGCAGCTCTTCCCAGCCATCGTTACCATGTTCTCACATCCAGCTGCAGCTCTTCACAGCCATCGTTACCAAGGTATAACATCCAGTAGCTGCTCTTCCCAGCTATACTTAGTGATCAACGTCGCACATCCCGTAGCAGCTCTTCACAGCCATCATTACCAAGGTATAACATCCCGTAGCAGCTCTTCCCAGCCGTCGTTACCAAGGTATAACATCCTGTAGCATCTCTTCCCAGCTATACTTAGTGAACAACGTCACATATCCCGTAGCAGCTCTTCCCAGCTAGCGTTACCAAGGCATAACATCCAGTAGCAGCTCTTCCCAGCCATCGTAACCAAGGTATCACATCCTGTAGCAGCTCTTCCCGGTCATCGTTACCATGGTCTCAAATCCCGTAGTAAGTCTTCCCAGCCATCGTCACGAAGGTACCACTTCCTGTAGCAGCTCTTAACAGCCACCATTATCATGTCTTCACTTCCCGTAGCAGCTCTTCCCTGCCATCGTTACCAAGGTATCACATCCTGTAGCAGCTCTTCCCAGCCATCGTGACCAAGGTATCACATCCTGTAGCAGCTATTCGCAGTCATCGTTACCATGGTATCATATCCTGTAGCAGATCTTCCCAGCCTTCGTTACCATGGTATCATATCCTGTAGCGGCTCTTCCCAGCCATCGTAACCAAGGTATCACATCTTGTAGCAGCTCTTCAAAGCCATCGTAACCAAGGTATCACATCCTGTAGCAGCTCTTCCCGGTCATCGTTACCATGGTCTCAAATCCCGTAGTAAGTCTTCCCAGCCATCGTCACGAAGGTACCACTTCCTGTAGCAGCTCTTAACAGTCACCATTATCATGTCTTCACTTCCCGTAGCAGCTCTTCCCTGCCATCGTTACCAAGGTATCACATCCTGTAGCAGCTCTTCCCAGCCATCGTGACCAAGGTATCACATCCTGTAGCAGCTATTCGCAGTCATCGTTACCATGGTATCATATCCTGTAGCAGATCTTCCCAGCCTTCGTTACCATGGTATCATATCCTGTAGCGGCTCTTCCCAGCCATCGTAACCAAGGTATCACATCTTGTAGCAGCTCTTCAAAGCCATCGTAACCAAGGTATCACATCTTGTAGCAGCTCTTCCCAGCCATCGTGACCAAGGTATCACATCCTGTAGCAGCTCTTCCCAGCAGCCATTACCATGTACTCGCATTCCGTAGCAGCTCTTCCCAGCCATCGTTACCAAGGTCACACATCCTGCAGCAGCTCTTCCCAGCTATCGTTACCATGGTCTCACATCCCGAAGCAGCTCTTCCCAGCCATCGTTACCAAGGTCACACATCCCGTAGTAGCTCTTTCCAGCCATAGTTTCCATGTTCTTGCATCTTGTAGCAGCTCTTCCCAGCCATCGTTACAAGTTATTACATCCTGTAACAGCTCTTTTCAGCCATAATTAGTGACCAACGTATCACATCCCGTAGCAGCTCTTCCCAGCCATTGTTACCATGTTTTCACATCTTGTAGCAGCTTTCCCCAGCCATCGTTACCAAGGTCACATATCCTGTAGCAGACCTTCACAGCCATCGTTACCATGGTCTCACATCCCGTAGCAGCTCTTCCCAGTCATCGTTACGATGTTCTATCACCCAGTTGCAGCTCTTCCCAGCCACCGCTACCATGGTCTCACATCCCGTAGCAGCTCTTCCCAGCAATCGTCACCATGTTCTCAAATAATGTAGCAGCTCTTCCTAGCCATAGTTACCAAGGTATTACATTCTATAACAGCTCTTCCCAGCAATACAAAGTTGCCTAAGTATCACATCCCGAAGCATCACTTCACAGACATCGTTACGAAGGTCTAACATCCCGTAGCAGTTCTTCCCAGCCATCGCTACAAAGTTCTCACATCCCGTAGCAGCTCTTCCCAGACATCGTTACCATGTTCTTACATGTCGAAGCAGCTCTTCACAGTCATCGTTACCAAGGTCACACATCCTGCAGCAACTCTTCCCAGCTATCGTTACCAAGGTCTCACATCCCGTAGCAGCTCATTCCAGCCATCGTTACCATTGTTACACATCCTGTAGCAGCTTTTCCCAGCCATCGTTACCATTGTTACATGTCACATATCCCGTAGCAGCTCTTCCCAACCATCGTTACCATGTTCTCATATCCCGTAGCAGCTCTTCCCAGCCGTCTTTACCAATGTCACATATCACGTTGCAGCTCTTCCCGGCCATCGTTACCATGTTCTCATATCCCGTAGCGGCTCTTCCCAGCCATCATTACCAATGTCACACATCTCGTAGCAGCTCTTCCAAGCCATCGTTACCAAGGTCAAACATCCTGTAGCAGCTCTTCCCAACCATCGTTACCATGTTCACACATCCTGTAGCAGCTCTTCCCTACCATCGTTACCAATGTCACACATCCCGTAGCCGCTCTTCCAAGCCATCTTCACCATGTTCTCATATCCCGTAGCCGCTCTTCCATGCCATCGTTACCAAGGTAACACATTCCGTAGCTGCTCTCCCCAGCCATCGTAACCATGGTCACACATCCTGTAGCAGCTCGTCCCAGCCATCGTTACCAAGGTCACACATTCTGCAGCAGCTCTTCCCAGCTATCGTTACGAAGGTCTCACATACTGTAGCAGCTCTTTCCAGCCATCGTTACCAAGGTCTCACAATCCGTAGCAGCTCTTCCCAACCATTGTTACCATGGTCACACATCTTGTAATCGCTCTTTGCAGCAATCGATACCAAGGTATTACATCCTGTGGCAGCTCTTCCCAGCCATCGTTACCATGTTCTCACATCCAGCTGCAGCTCTTCACAGCCATCGTTACCAAGGTATAACATCCAGTAGCTGCTCTTCCCAGCTATACTTAGTGATCAACGTCGCACATCCCGTAGCAGCTCTTCACAGCCATCATTACCAAGGTATAACATCCCGTAGCAGCTCTTCCCAGCCGTCGTTACCAAGGTATAACATCCTGTAGCATCTCTTCCCAGCTATACTTAGTGAACAACGTCACATATCCCGTAGCAGCTCTTCCCAGCTAGCGTTACCAAGGCATAACATCCAGTAGCAGCTCTTCCCAGCCATCGTAACCAAGGTATCACATCCTGTAGCAGCTCTTCCCGGTCATCGTTACCATGGTCTCAAATCCCGTAGTAAGTCTTCCCAGCCATCGTCACGAAGGTACCACTTCCTGTAGCAGCTCTTAACAGCCACCATTATCATGTCTTCACTTCCCGTAGCAGCTCTTCCCTGCCATCGTTACCAAGGTATCACATCCTGTAGCAGCTCTTCCCAGCCATCGTGACCAAGGTATCACATCCTGTAGCAGCTATTCGCAGTCATCGTTACCATGGTATCATATCCTGTAGCAGATCTTCCCAGCCTTCGTTACCATGGTATCATATCCTGTAGCGGCTCTTCCCAGCCATCGTAACCAAGGTATCACATCTTGTAGCAGCTCTTCAAAGCCATCGTAACCAAGGTATCACATCCTGTAGCAGCTCTTCCCGGTCATCGTTACCATGGTCTCAAATCCCGTAGTAAGTCTTCCCAGCCATCGTCACGAAGGTACCACTTCCTGTAGCAGCTCTTAACAGTCACCATTATCATGTCTTCACTTCCCGTAGCAGCTCTTCCCTGCCATCGTTACCAAGGTATCACATCCTGTAGCAGCTCTTCCCAGCCATCGTGACCAAGGTATCACATCCTGTAGCAGCTATTCGCAGTCATCGTTACCATGGTATCATATCCTGTAGCAGATCTTCCCAGCCTTCGTTACCATGGTATCATATCCTGTAGCGGCTCTTCCCAGCCATCGTAACCAAGGTATCACATCTTGTAGCAGCTCTTCAAAGCCATCGTAACCAAGGTATCACATCTTGTAGCAGCTCTTCCCAGCCATCGTGACCAAGGTATCACATCCTGTAGCAGCTCTTCCCAGCAGCCATTACCATGTACTCGCATTCCGTAGCAGCTCTTCCCAGCCATCGTTACCAAGGTCACACATCCTGCAGCAGCTCTTCCCAGCTATCGTTACCATGGTCTCACATCCCGAAGCAGCTCTTCCCAGCCATCGTTACCAAGGTCACACATCCCGTAGTAGCTCTTTCCAGCCATAGTTTCCATGTTCTTGCATCTTGTAGCAGCTCTTCCCAGCCATCGTTACAAGTTATTACATCCTGTAACAGCTCTTTTCAGCCATAATTAGTGACCAACGTATCACATCCCGTAGCAGCTCTTCCCAGCCATTGTTACCATGTTTTCACATCTTGTAGCAGCTTTCCCCAGCCATCGTTACCAAGGTCACATATCCTGTAGCAGACCTTCACAGCCATCGTTACCATGGTCTCACATCCCGTAGCAGCTCTTCCCAGTCATCGTTACGATGTTCTATCACCCAGTTGCAGCTCTTCCCAGCCACCGCTACCATGGTCTCACATCCCGTAGCAGCTCTTCCCAGCAATCGTCACCATGTTCTCAAATAATGTAGCAGCTCTTCCTAGCCATAGTTACCAAGGTATTACATTCTATAACAGCTCTTCCCAGCAATACAAAGTTGCCTAAGTATCACATCCCGAAGCATCACTTCACAGACATCGTTACGAAGGTCTAACATCCCGTAGCAGTTCTTCCCAGCCATCGCTACAAAGTTCTCACATCCCGTAGCAGCTCTTCCCAGACATCGTTACCATGTTCTTACATGTCGAAGCAGCTCTTCACAGTCATCGTTACCAAGGTCACACATCCTGCAGCAACTCTTCCCAGCTATCGTTACCAAGGTCTCACATCCCGTAGCAGCTCATTCCAGCCATCGTTACCATTGTTACACATCCTGTAGCAGCTTTTCCCAGCCATCGTTACCATTGTTACATGTCACATATCCCGTAGCAGCTCTTCCCAACCATCGTTACCATGTTCTCATATCCCGTAGCAGCTCTTCCCAGCCGTCTTTACCAATGTCACATATCACGTTGCAGCTCTTCCCGGCCATCGTTACCATGTTCTCATATCCCGTAGCGGCTCTTCCCAGCCATCATTACCAATGTCACACATCTCGTAGCAGCTCTTCCAAGCCATCGTTACCAAGGTCAAACATCCTGTAGCAGCTCTTCCCAACCATCGTTACCATGTTCACACATCCTGTAGCAGCTCTTCCCTACCATCGTTACCAATGTCACACATCCCGTAGCCGTTCTTCCAAGCCATCTTCACCATGTTCTCATATCCCGTAGCCGCTCTTCCATGCCATCGTTACCAAGGTAACACATTCCGTAGCTGCTCTCCCCAGCCATCGTAACCATGGTCACACATCCTGTAGCAGCTCGTCCCAGCCATCGTTACCAAGGTCACACATTCTGCAGCAGCTCTTCCCAGCTATCGTTACGAAGGTCTCACATACTGTAGCAGCTCTTTCCAGCCATCGTTACCAAGGTCTCACAATCCGTAGCAGCTCTTCCCAACCATTGTTACCATGGTCACACATCTTGTAGTCGCTCTTTGCAGCAATCGATACCAAGGTATTACATCCTGTGGCAGCTCTTCCCAGCCATCGTTACCAAGGTCTCACATCCAGCTGCAGCTCTTCACAGCCATCGTTACCAAGGTATAACATCCAGTAGCTGCTCTTCCCAGCTATACTTAGTGATCAACGTCGCACATCCCGTAGCAGCTCTTCACAGCCATCATTACCAAGGTATAACATCCCGTAGCAGCTCTTCCCAGCCGTCGTTACCAAGGTATAACATCCTGTAGCATCTCTTCCCAGCTATACTTAGTGAACAACGTCACATATCCCGTAGCAGCTCTTCCCAGCTAGCGTTACCAAGGCATAACATCCAGTAGCAGCTCTTCCCAGCCATCGTAACCAAGGTATCACATCCTGTAGCAGCTCTTCCCGGTCATCGTTACCATGGTCTCAAATCCCGTAGTAAGTCTTCCCAGCCATCGTCACGAAGGTACCACTTCCTGTAGCAGCTCTTAACAGCCACCATTATCATGTCTTCACTTCCCGTAGCAGCTCTTCCCTGCCATCGTTACCAAGGTATCACATCCTGTAGCAGCTCTTCCCAGCCATCGTGACCAAGGTATCACATCCTGTAGCAGCTATTCGCAGTCATCGTTACCATGGTATCATATCCTGTAGCAGATCTTCCCAGCCTTCGTTACCATGGTATCATATCCTGTAGCGGCTCTTCCCAGCCATCGTAACCAAGGTATCACATCTTGTAGCAGCTCTTCAAAGCCATCGTAACCAAGGTATCACATCCTGTAGCAGCTCTTCCCGGTCATCGTTACCATGGTCTCAAATCCCGTAGTAAGTCTTCCCAGCCATCGTCACGAAGGTACCACTTCCTGTAGCAGCTCTTAACAGTCACCATTATCATGTCTTCACTTCCCGTAGCAGCTCTTCCCTGCCATCGTTACCAAGGTATCACATCCTGTAGCAGCTCTTCCCAGCCATCGTGACCAAGGTATCACATCCTGTAGCAGCTATTCGCAGTCATCGTTACCATGGTATCATATCCTGTAGCAGATCTTCCCAGCCTTCGTTACCATGGTATCATATCCTGTAGCGGCTCTTCCCAGCCATCGTAACCAAGGTATCACATCTTGTAGCAGCTCTTCAAAGCCATCGTAACCAAGGTATCACATCTTGTAGCAGCTCTTCCCAGCCATCGTGACCAAGGTATCACATCCTGTAGCAGCTCTTCCCAGCAGCCATTACCATGTACTCGCATTCCGTAGCAGCTCTTCCCAGCCATCGTTACCAAGGTCACACATCCTGCAGCAGCTCTTCCCAGCTATCGTTACCATGGTCTCACATCCCGAAGCAGCTCTTCCCAGCCATCGTTACCAAGGTCACACATCCCGTAGTAGCTCTTTCCAGCCATAGTTTCCATGTTCTTGCATCTTGTAGCAGCTCTTCCCAGCCATCGTTACAAGTTATTACATCCTGTAACAGCTCTTTTCAGCCATAATTAGTGACCAACGTATCACATCCCGTAGCAGCTCTTCCCAGCCATTGTTACCATGTTTTCACATCTTGTAGCAGCTTTCCCCAGCCATCGTTACCAAGGTCACATATCCTGTAGCAGACCTTCACAGCCATCGTTACCATGGTCTCACATCCCGTAGCAGCTCTTCCCAGTCATCGTTACGATGTTCTATCACCCAGTTGCAGCTCTTCCCAGCCACCGCTACCATGGTCTCACATCCCGTAGCAGCTCTTCCCAGCAATCGTCACCATGTTCTCAAATAATGTAGCAGCTCTTCCTAGCCATAGTTACCAAGGTATTACATTCTATAACAGCTCTTCCCAGCAATACAAAGTTGCCTAAGTATCACATCCCGAAGCATCACTTCACAGACATCGTTACGAAGGTCTAACATCCCGTAGCAGTTCTTCCCAGCCATCGCTACAAAGTTCTCACATCCCGTAGCAGCTCTTCCCAGACATCGTTACCATGTTCTTACATGTCGAAGCAGCTCTTCACAGTCATCGTTACCAAGGTCACACATCCTGCAGCAACTCTTCCCAGCTATCGTTACCAAGGTCTCACATCCCGTAGCAGCTCATTCCAGCCATCGTTACCATTGTTACACATCCTGTAGCAGCTTTTCCCAGCCATCGTTACCATTGTTACATGTCACATATCCCGTAGCAGCTCTTCCCAACCATCGTTACCATGTTCTCATATCCCGTAGCAGCTCTTCCCAGCCGTCTTTACCAATGTCACATATCACGTTGCAGCTCTTCCCGGCCATCGTTACCATGTTCTCATATCCCGTAGCGGCTCTTCCCAGCCATCATTACCAATGTCACACATCTCGTAGCAGCTCTTCCAAGCCATCGTTACCAAGGTCAAACATCCTGTAGCAGCTCTTCCCAACCATCGTTACCATGTTCACACATCCTGTAGCAGCTCTTCCCTACCATCGTTACCAATGTCACACATCCCGTAGCCGCTCTTCCAAGCCATCTTCACCATGTTCTCATATCCCGTAGCCGCTCTTCCATGCCATCGTTACCAAGGTAACACATTCCGTAGCTGCTCTCCCCAGCCATCGTAACCATGGTCACACATCCTGTAGCAGCTCGTCCCAGCCATCGTTACCAAGGTCACACATTCTGCAGCAGCTCTTCCCAGCTATCGTTACGAAGGTCTCACATACTGTAGCAGCTCTTTCCAGCCATCGTTACCAAGGTCTCACAATCCGTAGCAGCTCTTCCCAACCATTGTTACCATGGTCACACATCTTGTAGTCGCTCTTTGCAGCAATCGATACCAAGGTATTACATCCTGTGGCAGCTCTTCCCAGCCATCGTTACCATGTTCTCACATCCAGCTGCAGCTCTTCACAGCCATCGTTACCAAGGTATAACATCCAGTAGCTGCTCTTCCCAGCTATACTTAGTGATCAACGTCGCACATCCCGTAGCAGCTCTTCACAGCCATCATTACCAAGGTATAACATCCTGTAGCATCTCTTCCCAGCTATACTTAGTGAACAACGTCACATATCCCGTAGCAGCTCTTCCCAGCTAGCGTTACCAAGGCATAACATCCAGTAGCAGCTCTTCCCAGCCATCGTTACCAAGGTATAACATCCAGTAGCAGCTCTTCTCTTCCCAGCCATCGTTACCATGTTCTCACATCCCGCAGCAGCTCTTCACTGCTATTGATTCCAAGGTATTATATCTAGTAGCAGCTATTCCCGGTTAAAAATAATCTTATCCCTTATCAGCTCTTCCTAGCCATCGTTACCATGATCACACATTAGATAGCAGCTTTTTCCAGCCATCGTTACCAAGGTATTACATCCTGTAGCAGTTCTTCACAGCCATCATTACCAAGGTATCACATTCCGTATCAGCTATTTCCAGCCATCGTTACAAAGCTATCAGATCCCGTAGCATTCTCCCCAGTTCATCGTTACAAAGGAATCACATCCCGAAGCAGCTCTTCTCAGTCATCGTTAACAAGGTATCACATTCCGTATCAGCTATTTCCAGCCATCGTTACAAAGCTATCAGATCCCGTAGCAGTTCTCCCCAGTTCATCTTTACAAAGGAATCACATCCCGAAGCAGCTCTTCTCAGTCATCGTTAACAAGGTATCACATCTTGTAGCAGCTCTTCACAGCCATCGTTACCAAGGTATCACATCCTGTAGCAGCTCTTCTCAGACATCGTTACCAAGGTATTACATCCTGTAGCAGCTCTTCCCAGCCATACTTAGTGACCAACGTATCACATCCTGTAGCAGCTCTTCTCAGACATCGTTACCAAGGTATTACATCCTGTAGCAGCTCTTCCCAGCTATACTTAGTGACCAACGTATCACATCCTGTAGCAGCTCTTCCCAGCCATCGTTACCATGTTCTCACATCTCTTCACAGCTCTTCACAGTCATCGTTACCAAGGTCACACATCTCGTAGCAGCTCTTCCCAGACACCGTTACCATGTTCTCACATCCCGTAGCAGCTTTTCCCAGCCATCGTCACCATGTTCTCTCATCCAGTAGCGACTCTTCACTGCTATTGATTCCAAGGTATTACATCCAGTAGCAGCTATTCCCGGTTAAAAATAACAAGGTATTACATTCCGGAGCAGCTCTTCTAAGCCTTCGTTACCGAGGTATCACATACTAAAGTAGCCATTCGCAGCCATCGTTACCATGTGCTCACATCCGTAGCAGCTCTTCACATCATTACCAAAGTATCACATCCTGTAGCGGATCTTCCAAGCCATGTTCTCGTTTCCCTTAGCAGCGCTTCCAACCCATCGTTACCATGTTCTCACAACCTGTAGCAGCTCTTCAAAGTCATCGTTACCAAGGTCTCACATCCCGTAGCATGTCTTACCAGCCATACTTAGTTACCAACTTATCTTATCCCTTATCAGCTCTTCCCAGCCATCGTTACCATGTTCACACATTAGGTAGCAACTTTTTCCTGCCATCGTTACCAAGGTATCACATAACGTAGCAGTTATCTCCATTCATCGTTACCATTGTATCACATTACGTAGCAGCTCTTCAGAGCAATCGTTACCAAAGTATCACATCCCGTTGAACTCTTCACAGCCATCGTAATCATGTTGCAGCACTTCTCAGCCATCGTTACCATGTACTCACATCCAGTAGCGGTTCTTCCAAGCCATGGTATCCATGTTCTCACATCCTGTTGTAACGCTTCACAGCCATCGTTTCTAAGGAATCACATCCCGTAGCAGTTCTTCCCAGCCACCTTTACCAAGGCATTACATCATGTAGCTGCTTTTCCAAGCCATACTTAATTACCAACGTATCACATCCCGTAGCTTCTCTTCCTAGATATCATTACTATGGTATCTTATCCCGTAGCAGTTCTTCCCAGCCATCGTTACCATGTTCTCACATCCTGTAGTAGCTCTTCCCAGCCATCGTTACCAAGGTTTCAAATCCTGTAGCAGCTCTTCCAAGACAAAGTTACCAAGGTCTCATTTCCCGTAGCAGCTCTTCCCAGCCATCTTTACCAAGGTCACACATCCTGTAGCAGCTCTTCCCAACCATCGTTACCAAGGTCACACATCCTGTAACAGTTCTTCGCAGACATATTTACCAAGGTCTCACATCCCGTAGAAGCTCTTCACAGCCTTTGTTACCATAGTCAAACATCTGTAGCATTTCTTCCCAGCCATCGTTACCAAGGTCTCACATCCCGTAGCAGCTCTTCCAAGCCATCGTTCCCAAGGTCACACAACCTGTAACAGCTCTTCCCAGCCATAGTTACCAAGGTCACACATCCATTAGCAGCTCTTCCCAGCCATCGTTACCAAGGTCACACATCTGTAGCAGCTCTTCCCAGCCATCGTTACCAAGGTCACACATCCCGTAGCAGCTCTTCTCTGCCGTTGATACCATGTTCTCACATCTTTTACCAGCTCTTTCGAGCCATCGTTACCATGTTCTCACATCCCGTAGCAGCTCTTCCCAGCCATTGTTACCAAGGTACAACATCCCGTAGCGTATCTTCGCAGCCATCGTCACCATGTTCTCGCATCCCGTATCAGCTCTTCCCAGCCATCGTTAGCATGTTCACACATCCTTTAGTAGCTGTTCCGAGCCATCGTTACAAGGTCTCATATGTCGTAGCGGATCTTCGCAGCCATCGTTACCATGTTCTCACATCCCGTAACAGCTCTTCCCAGCCATCGTTACCATGTTCTAACATCCTGTAGCAGTTCTTCCAAGCCATAGTTACCAAAGTATCACATCCTGTAGCAGCTCTTCTGAGCCATCGTTACCAGGTCTCATATGCCGTTTCAGATATTTGCAGCCATCTTTACCATGTTCTCAAATCCCGTAGCAGCTCTTCCCAGCCATCGTTACCATGTTCTCACATCTTGTAGCATCACTTCCAAGCCATCGTTATCATGTTCTCCTTTCCCGTAAAAACTCTTCTCAGCCATCGTTACCATGTTCTCACATCCTGTAGCAGCTCTTCCGAGCCATCGTTACCAGGTCTCATATGTAGAAGCTGATCTTCGCAGCCATCGTTATTATGTTCTCACATCCCGTAGCAGCTCTTCCCAGCCATCGTTACCTTGTTCACACATCCCGTAGCAGCTCTTCTGCGCCATCGTTACAAGATTTCATATGCCGTAGCGGATCTTTGCAGCCATCGTTACCATGGTCTCAAATCCGGTAACAGCTATTTCCAGCCATCGTTACCCAGTTCTCACATCCTGTAGCAGTTCTTCCAAGCCATCGTTACCAAACTATCACACATCCTGTAGCAGCTCTTCCGAGCCATCGTTAGAAGGTCTCATATGCCGTAGCGAATCTTCGCAGCCATCGTTACCATGTTCTCACATCCCAGAGCAGCTCTTCTCAGCCATCATTACCAAAGTATCACATCCTGTAGCAGCTCTTCCGAACCATCGTTACTAGGTTTCATATGTCGTAGCGGATCTTCGCAGCCATCGTTACCATGTTCTCACATCTCGTAGCAGCTCTTCTCAGCCATCGTTACCAAGGTCACACATCCTGTATCAGCTCTTCTCAGCCATTGATACCATGTTCTCACTTTTTTAGCAGCTCTTTAAAGCCATCGTTACCATGTTCTCACATCCTGTAGCAGCTCTTCCCAGCCATCGTTACCAAGATCTCACATCCCTTAGCGGTTCTTCGCAGCCATCTTTACCATGGTCTCACATCCCGTAGCAGCTTTACTCAGCCATCGTTACCATGTTCACACATCTTGTAGCAGCTCTTCCGAGCCATCGTTACCAGGTCTCATATGCCGTAGCCAATCTTTGCAGCCATCGTTACCATGTTCTCACATCTCGTAGCAGCTCTTCTCAGCCATCGTTACCAAGGTCACACATCCTGTATCAGCTCTTCTCAGCCATTGATACCATGTTTTCACTTTTTTAGCAGCTCTTTAAAGCCATCGTTACCATGTTCTCACATCCTGTAGCAGCTCTTCCCAGCCATCGTTACCAAGATCTCACATCCCTTAGCGGATCTTCGCAGCCATCTTTACCATGGTCTCACATCTCGTAGCAGCTCTTCTCAGCCATCGTTACCAAGGTCACACATCCTGTATCAGCTCTTCTCAGCCATTGATACCATGTTCTCACTTTTTTAGCAGCTCTTTAAAGCCATCGTTACCATGTTCTCACATCCTGTAGCAGCTCTTCCCAGCCATCGTTACCAAGATCTCACATCCCTTAGCGGATCTTCGCAGCCATCGTTACAATGTTCTCCTTTCCCGTAAAAGCTCTTCCCAGCCATCGTTACCATGTTCTCACATCCTGTAGCAGCTCTTCCGAGCCATCGTTACCAGGTTCCATATGCCGTAGCGGATCTTTGCAGCCATCGTTACCATGTTCTCACAACCCGTAGCTTCTCTTCCCAGACATCGTTACCAAGGTATCGCATCCCGTAGCAGCTCTTCCAAGCCATCGTTACCAAGGCTTTACATCCTGTAGCAGCTCTTTCCATCCATCGTTACCAAGATATCGCATCCTGTAGGAGCTCTTCCCAACCATCGTTACCGAGGTATCACATCATGTAACAGCTCTTCGCAGCCATCGTTATCATGTTCTCACATCCTGTAACAGCTTTTTCTTAGCCATCGTTACCATGTTCTCACATGCCGTAGCAGCTCTTCGCAGCTTTCGTTACCAAGGTCACACATCCCGTAGCAGCTCTTCCCAGCCATCGTTACTATTTTCTCACATCCTGTAGCAGCTCTTCCCAGCCATCGTTACTATTTTCTCACATTCTGTAGCAGCTTTTCTCAGCCATCGTGACTATTTTCTCACATCCTGTAGCAGTTCTTCCCAGCCGTCGTTACCAAGGTCTCACATTCTGTAACAGCTCTTCCCAGTCCTCGTTACCAAGGTATCACATCCTGTAACAGCTTTTCCCAGCCGTCGTTACTAAGGTTTCACATCCTGTAGCAGCTCTTCCCAGCCATCGTTACCAAGGTATCACATCATGTAACAGCTCTTCGCAGCCATCGTTACCATGTTCTCACATCCTGTAACAGCTTTTCCCTGCCATCGTTACCTTGTTCTGACATGCCTTAGAAGCTTTTCCCAGCGATCGTTACCAAGGTATTACATCCTGAATCAACTTTTCTTAGCCATCGTTACCAAGGTTTCACATCCTGTAGCAGCTCTTTCCATCAATCGTTACCATGTTCTCTCATCCTGTAGCAGCTTTTCCTAGCCAGCGTTACCAAGTTATCACATCGTGTACCAGCTCTTTCCAGCCATTGTTACCAAAGTCTCACTTTCGGTAGCAGCTTTACCCTGCCACATCGTTACTTTGTTCTCACATCCCGTAGCAGCGCTTCCAAGCCATCTTTATCATGTTCTCACATCCCGTAGTATCTATTCCAAGCCATCTTTATCATGTTCTCACATCCCGTAGCAGCGCTTCCAAGCCATCTTTATCATGTTCTCACATCCCGTAGTATCTCTTCCAAGCCATCTTTATCATGTTCTCACATCCCGTAGCAGCTCTTCCAAGCCATCTTTATCATGTTCTCACATCCCGTAGCAGCGCTTCCAAGCCATCTTTATCATGTTCTCACATCCCGTAGTAGCTCTTCCAAGCCATCGTTACCAAGGTCTCACATTCCGTAGCAGCTCTTCCCAGCCATCGTTACCAAGGTCTCACATCCCGGCGCAGCAAGAGACAAGAGATTTCTTCTGCCCGTCTCTGTAGAGGCAGGGTGTTCCGGAACACATCCTGGTAGTTTGTCCAGTAGAGTACTCTGCGTACACCATAAGACTTTGATGCAAGTCTGCCTGTGCCTTTCAGCAAGTAACATCTGGTCTTGGGAATATTCATCCGTTTTTTTTTGTATCGAGATCTACAGATCTTAAAAATATAAAACTTTATAATAAATGAATGTACAGTATTATAATAAGAAACATGTACATATATGCTATGAAAATAAAAAAGAAATCTAGAATGTCGGTAAAAGGCAATTTACTTTCTTTTTCATTTAACAATCAAACTAAAATGACAAACTGATGCATTATTGATCGGTTATATCTGCCATATTTCATAAACTCTTTTTTGGAAAAAGTATTCTACCTAGCTTATTTACTGTATAATTCTGAACGTATGTTTCACCAAGCTGTTATAATTTCTTTTGGAAACACCCAACATGCCCATGTACTTAAAGCTTATTAATAAAGGGGAAATATACCATATGTCGATAATTGGAGCGCGTCGGTATTATGACAGTCGACTTTATATTTTCTCTTTATTTCCTGTTAGTACAAGAGATAATAGATATGAAAACGAACACATGGCAACAAAACATATTCAGATAGAAACACATGAAGTGTTGCCAGGTACGAATAGATTGCAAAGTTAACTAGAGACACATCTAACCTACAATTGACCAAATGTGAATTTACAATAGTGCACATTGAATGAGATGGCGAAAAGAAACTATTGATTACCAACTCAACCGCACCAATTACTTCAATATGAGCGTCTGGACTCCCCCTTAACGTGACACTGTCATCACGCTGGATTGTTTGGCGCCAATGTTTGGTTTTGGTTATTGCCAACAGGCGACATTATTGTCGGTACGAAACGTCTCGGCATGCTGTCAGATCCTTTCTAAACTTCTGCGTTTCTAAAAAAGCAAATTGATTTTTAATCAGTAAAACATCGTTCAGGTGTTTCTGATTAATATCTTACGTTATGCTATGTCATTTCCAAAAGAGCGGCTTATTGCCTTTCGGCGTTTATGTTTGGATTGTAACATAATATGTTTAATATTCTGGCCTGCTTTTCTTCCCATATTTAATTGAGTTATTTTATCAAGTAATGAGACGTGCACAGGTATCATAATAATAACAGGGCCAAATATTTTAAACACGAATGGTTCTTTATAACAGTACGGGTTTGTAGAAAAACCATCTTTCACAAATAATAAAATGATTGCATAAACGTTATCATCTACTGCAAAATGACGTCTTAATTATATAATTAGTATGCATTAGTTTTTTTTTATGATCTAATATCTCATGCAGTTAGGAGTAGGGGTTGAACATCAAAGAACGCAAAGCGTCATAAATATTGAGGTAATTAAAAACGAATTTGCCAAGTAGAGAACCGTCAGCTTGAAGCATGACTAAAACATGAGTGTAAAATGAGTAGGTAGTTTGGGGTTCGAATAACTAACTACCGACCAGTTGCCAGTTGGGGATTCGGATTTGTTATTATAATTGACATTTAATTTACATATTTTACTCGTATTTATATGTTTAAAAATATAATCAATAAAATTGTATGTAAATCAATTTAAAATATGAATTTGCAGCTGGTTGGTAGTTGGCGATTCGCGGCGATTCCCCAACTGGACATTTTGAATCGCCGTCTGTTGAGTATACTCGATATATTGAATAACCAACCCGGCACTTTTTTGTTATTTATTATTATTAACTTGTTGTTCTATTGAATTGATATGTTAAAATAATAAAACAGCGGTTTAAAAAAAAACCCGAATCCCCAACTGACAATTGGCCGGTAGTTGGTTATTCGAATTCGTAACTACCAACTACCTACTAATTTTAAACTCATATTTGGTATGAGACTATGAGAGCCAGAAGTTTTGTCCCAACACCAAGTTTTCTTGTTGTTTTACAGTTTTTAATGGACAAGGGCTAACAGCTCGGCTTGATTTATCCCCGTTGGTATGAGGTGATTCAGAAGTAACCCACTCTGTCAACTAGTTTATCGACTGGATGATCTGTGTAAACCACTCTGTCAACTAGTTTATCGACTGGATGATCTGTGTAAACCACTCTGTCAACTAGTTTATCGACTGGATGATCTGTGTAAACCACTCTGTCAACTAGTTTATCGACTGGATGATCTGTGCGATACCTCGCGAAAAGTTGAGGCATTCAACATTTTTGTTCTTTCACTTTGTTCTTTCACTCATCCATAGTTTTGAATCATCTTGGCTTAAGTAATCAACATGCCATGATGACATGTCCCGGGCAAGGCCACAAACCGTACCCAAAAAGTCAAGGTCACATGTTCAGTTTGTATGCGATTTGTACGACTCTTACTTCGTGACTGATCTGTAACGTTGTCATACATGTTGTTTCATTGCTGAACTCACGTTTCTCCTTTGTGGCATTTCAGATATGCTCGACTGGAAACATGTCCTTGGACAAAGATAGACAATCTAAATTCCAAGTGACATTGGCTTGATGAAAACATGATGTGAGGCGTGTGAACGCATTATCAGATTTGAAGACAAAGTGACCTCACCTATAATGAAATTGGCTTGAAGAAAACATGATGTGAGGCGTGTGAACGCATTATCGGATTTGAAGACAAAGTGACCTCACCTATAATGACATTGGCTTGAAGAAAACATGATGTGAGGCGTGTGAACGCATTATCAGATTTGAAGACAAAGTGACCTCACCTATAATGAAATTGGCTTGAAGAAAACATGATGTGAGGCGTGTGAACGCATTATCGGATTTGAAGACAAAGTGACGTCACCTATAATGACATTGGCTTGAAGAAAACATGATGTGAGGCGTGTGAACGCATTATCGGATTTGAAGACAAAGTGACCTCACCTATAATGACATTGGCTTGATGAAAACATGATGTGAGGCATGTGAACGCATTATCAGATTTGAAGACAAAGTGACCTCACCTATAATGACTTTGTTAGGCGACAGTACGTAATATATCGTCAATGTAGGACCTATCAGTCACATTTCTAATAGATTACGGTAACAAGCTCGGTGTTGAGGAAATATGCATATCCGGGATGAGTCTCCCCACCCCCACCGAGCAACATTAATGAGCTTTCCAAGCCTTACTTAAAAAATATGCTTTCAATGAGGCGGAGATGAGTTGCTTGCATTGTTGCCGATGCTCATAAACTTGATTTGAGGTGTGGTTGTTCGAATCAGCACTTCTCAGAGAATATTCAATATTTTCCAATGAAATTCACACACTGTGCTAGCCTTAACGTTGGCTTGATGGACAGAAATACATCTCTTATATATCTGATGGTAAACTGTATATACATTTAATACTGTGTTATGACAAGGATAGACTAGTTTTTTCAGCTCTTTAAGTTGATAGTTAGACATGCAATTGATACCCTTTGACAAACAAAGTTTAGAGACTGCACTGTTCTCTGAAGCGTATTGCTTTAATATACAGAAGAATGATTCATTTTGATTGGTATTTGATTCTAATTCATCATGCAGGTTTAATTTTACAGAAACTCGACCGATAACTTTTATAAAAATGCAATCTCCAATTCCATGAGCACATTGTTAATCTATCCGACTAATAACCATTACTTACATTGATAGATTTTTGGGATTTGTATTCATAATACCAGTTATTGGGTTTATCTAATATATATAAAACGTTTTAAATATGTTTAGTTGAATTAGCTGAAATTTTGTCAGTTTTACTGTGTACGTATTGTCAGGTCCGATATTTCTCAACATCGCCGGGTTGATGACCCTTACTAATTTAAGTTGCGCTCACACCATAGCGATCACCAGTTGCGTATGGTTGCGAATAAAGAGTAGTGGTCGTAAGTTCCGAACGCAACTCACATGCAACTAATAGGTTGTTTAGGTTTGAAGTACGCAACAAGCACGTAGGTGATCGTAGACACACGCAGAGTAAGTTCGAAAATTTTGAACATGTTCAATAATTCTCTGCGAATGTCTGCGATCAATTTATACGCAGCAGGGACGCAACAGGTACGCTACGCATGCAACACGATCGCAACAGGTACGCAACTCATAAGTTATGAACGCAGGTGATCGCAGGTCCAAACCTGAGGTATCTGGCCAGGTTTTGGTACTGTGCATATTGCGATCGTGTTGCGAGCCTGTTGCGATCCTGTTGTGTGTGTAGCGTACACCCAACATATTGTGCATATTCCCAGTATATCCCCAACCTATGCCCTGCGTATCCAACCTATTAGTTGCGTGTGAGTTGCGTGTTAGTTGCGTACTACATGCGTGTTGAGAAATGCTATATGTAGTGGGCCTTTTCTAGATCCGTGTCAGTTGTTGGTGGACCTCCAAGATGACAACAGGGAGCTTCCTATTGCAATTATTGGACATCGGTTTAATCTGGTCAGTTTAGCACTCCAACATATACAAAACAGAATAAACAAAAGGAGGAGAAGAAGAAGAAGAAGAAGAAGAAGAAGAAGAAGAAGAAGAGGAGGAGTGTGGGTGAGACCATGGATCAGCAGGCGCCTTGACTTTGGTCTCTACGACCAGCTTCTGGTGGGGCTCCGGAACGAGGACCAAGGTGCATTCAAGAACTTCATGAGGATACCCCCCGATATTGGTCCTCGCATCACCAAGAAAAACACCAAGTACAGGTTGCCCCTGGACCCTGGCCTGAAGCTGGCAGTCACTTTGCGCCACCTGGTCTCGGGCACCCAGTACTCCGACATGCAGTACGGGTGGAGGGTACCAGGCAACACCATCTCAGTCGTGTTCCGTGAAGTCTGCCAATCCATCTCTGCTGAGTACCTGGACGAGGTGAAGACCTGCCCCACCACTTCTGAGGGATGGCGTGCCATATCAGACAACTACATGAACAGGTGGAACTTTCCCCATACGTGGCACGCAGGTGTCACCCGAACAGTGGATCCATGTATTACAATTACAAGGGTTCTACTCTGTGGTGCTCCTGGCCCTCGTAGATGGTGATTACAAATTTATTTGGGCAGACTTGGGTGGTCGAGGTTCTTCATCAGACGCCCAAATCTACAACAACTGCGAGTTGAAGGAATATACGGAAGGGGATAACATTTCCAAGACAAGATCCTCTACCCAATGACACCCAGGATGTACCCTACTACTTCATCGGAGACGATGCATTCACCCTCAGAGAGACCATGATGAAGCCCTACGGACTCCGTGGTCTGGATGATAACCACAGGATCTTCAATTACCGACTTTTCCGTGCCAGGAGGGTTGTGGAAAATGCCTTCGGCATCCTAGCCAATATATTTCAGGTTATGCTTGGCGCACCAAGCAACATCTTCCAGAAAATGTCAAGCTCGTAACCAAAACCTGCATTTGCCTGCACAATCTCATGAGGATACGCTACCCTGGTCTACTGAATCAGCAGCTCGGCTGTGTGGAGAACAACGGTGTCATCATCGCTGGAGCCTGGAGAGATGGAAGGGATATGCTGGACACCAGGGAAGTTGTTGAGCCAAACACTGCAACAAACAAAGGAAAGAAGCAGAAGAACCTCCTCAAGCACTGGGTCAACTCAGAGGCAGGTGATGTTCCCTGGCAAAACAGTATGATCTAGAGGAACTTGTGTTGTTGTAGTGACTGTTGTTGTAGTGAGATTAATGTATATACTGTTTTGTTGTTCCATAATGAATCTGTCACAATTGTTAATCTGTGTTTTTGTCTTTATGCGCTTGACTTAGAAATGATAATGATATGTAATTTACATCAGTAAATGTCAATTATTTTAAAGATAATGATATGAAAATTGCATTATATAGAAATGTATGGAACGCCAAAAGGCTTAAATCAGTTATGGATATCTATAAATCAGTTATATCATTTATGGATATCCATAAAATCTGAATAAATAGCCTTTTGGCGTTCCATACATTCAATATCATACAGCTTGTCACACACACACACACACACACACACACACACACACACACACACACTTTAAACATGTTATAACTTTTTATTTATATCATCAACTGAAACATAACACAACATAACACAACACTGCCAAAAAACACACAAGTAGAAAACTCAAGCAGTCCTAAAACACTAAGTACTTCTAGAGCAAGCAGTCCTGAATCCTGAAGCAGTCCTAGTTTGATGTAACTGGTGCCTTTGTTACTGGGGTGTTCAGCAGATTACCATCCTCCTGATCCTTAGCAGCTACACTCGGAGCTTGAGACCCTCAGAGGAGTGTGGACTTGTTGGAGAGGTTGCACAGGCTGGTGTCTGTCTGCAGCTGCTGCTGCTTACGCTGTTCCTGCTGTTGCTGCTGCTGTTGCTGCTATAGTTGCTGCTGTAGCTGGTGTTGCTGCTGTTGCTGCTGCTGTTGCTGCTGCTTCGGGAAGACTGTCTGTGATTAATAGCTGCTCATGTAGTCATTGCTCATGATGTCCCAGACACTGTTTTGTGGAGGGTTGGATTGCCACTGGTGGGAAGGACGCTGGTAGTTAGGGTACACACACGCACCAAAGGAGTCAGAGGCTGGTGTGGACATCGGCCGACCTGGTATGTGGGTGCTGGTGCTGGCTCCCTGGTCAACGGGTCGGCGATCAGACCTCGACTGCATGTCATCTACCTCATCCTCTTCCTCCTCATCGGCTCGGCAGCATCTTCTTCCATGAATTGTGTGAGCAGCTTGTTTATCATCAGCCTGGTCTTCTTGAAGCGGGTCTTAGACATGGTGAGGAGGCTGTTGTGGACATACTGTCCAAACACCTCTCTCTTGTTGGTGGGCTGGTCCTTTGGCTTGGCGGCGAGCTCCTTCAGAAGGTCAGTGGAGTCCGTGACATTCTTCTGGAGGGCTTCTACAGCTGCCCTGTAATAATAATAATATATTATAATATAATATTCATTTATTTCAGATAAACTTTACATAGTATAAATATCCATACAACTAGTAAAATATATAGACAATATGTACAATTAAGGTTTGATATGCATACCTGTCTGCGACGTCGAGGTTGCGCTTGGTTGCCATCGTGGAGGTGCACGTGAGTTCCAGGTCAGGGGTGGTATCATCGGTGGCTCCAATCTGCAGCTTCTTCAGCGCACGCAGTCTCGGCAGCCGTGAGGTCTCCTCCGGTGTTCTGGAAAGCTGTCCGGACACTGACGAGGGGCTCACGGCGGTGCCGAATGACGCCATTCGGGAAGGTGAATTGGGTATTGATCCACGTCTCCCTCTCGGTCATTGAAGTAAGCTCCCTGGCACCAGCACCGCTCTTTACATCTTTGTCAAGCTTCACATGGATGTCACGCAAGGACCGGAACCATCGCTTCAAGTGGGCGCCATCTTTGATCTCATCGTGTGAGGGGTCCAGCACCTGGGCCTGATCTTCCCACCCCTTCAGCCTTATGGCAGTGTCTTTGTAGGCGTTGAGTTTTGGATTCCACACCATAAGGTTCTCCCTCAGCCACTCAACCATCAGAACCTCTCTGGCCTCGCTAATGGCAGCAGATTCTTTGATTTACCTGGGCTTGGTGGGGTTGGTCACCTTCTTCTTCTTGGATTTGGGTGGAGAACTGTAGCCATGTTCATTAGAAGCAATGACTGCTACATTATTTGAATGCTGTGATGAATTGGAGGAGTCACGAGTCAATGGTTCTGTAGGAGGAGGAGTTGGAGGCCTGGGATCCCTGGACCTGGACATGGCTCGGGTTAGGGTCTTTCTTCCTCTTGCTGTTTGTTTTCGGCCACGGCCACGGGAAGCTGTTTCAGTAATTTTGACATCACTTTTGGGGTCACTTTTATCAGATTTCTTGGTAGCTTTCCTCACGTTGACTCTTCGATGACCAAATCAGAACTGAAGAAAATACTGAATCGGCTCCGCTTTTATAAGTTTTTATCACGTGACAATTATTCGCAAATACCACGCAACTAGCACGCAGGTCAAACACAACTTGTAAGTTTTGAACGCAACTCAAACGTAACTCGTACGTTCTGCACGCGACTCGATCGCAACTCGTACTCGTGATGTGAGGGCAACATAATAACGTACTGCTTAACTGCAGTGTCACGGCCCAGGAGACGTTTCTGCACGAATATCTCGCCGTTAGAAAATCATATAGCACAGTGTAACATCTATGTTGGTTTGATGTTTTTTGTATAAATTCGTCTTTTACATTTACTGGTAACCTCGGAATCAATCCGAGTAGAACCACCGTCCTTCCGCAAAATAACCTGCATACTTTCTCGCGAAAACAGTTTGGACATGTACACACGTTAATTATCATAACAGACGTGTATTTTTACTTATAGTGTATGGGAAGTACTTACATGGCACTCATGAAATTGCGTATTTATCCATTAATTAATAGTGTTCAGTGTCTGAACGTAAATAGTTATATTACTGTTGACAAACCAATACATTACTAATACTGCAACATATAGCGTTCATGAATTGCTACGATTTAAATGAAACCTACTGTGCAGCAGATACATGGTATGAACATATCAATTTAGCGTACCGGTAATTTGGTCCTTTGTTCTTTTACCTTAGATTTTACGCCACACTTTTGACCAACAACCTTGCGGACGCAACTCTTCCTGCAGTTTTCATCCGATTTAAATGAAACTTGTTATACAACTGCTACATGGTCTAAACATTGACATTCCTGTTGAATTACTTTAATGGCTCTTTCTTCTTTTAGCTTAGATTTTACGTTACACTTTGGACCAACAACTTTGCGGACGCAACTCCCCACAGGTCAATTCATATGAAACTTGATGTACAGCAGTTACATGACCCAAATATGAGCATGTGTTCATGGTGTTCAGATTCAATAACTTCTGACTAAATTATGAAATACAATCATTGCAACTTTACATTTCAGCTTTTACTATTGACAATACCTACCATATTGAAATTTCTTATGACGACATGTTTCTAGGAAGTGATGATCTTCATTTGTTAAAGGTCATTTACCTTACGGTCAAGGTCACTTGGGTCACATCCGCATCCCTCTCCTTTTTTACTTCATTTTTTGCATAATTCTTCTCCTATATCATCCACAATCCCCCACTTTTTTTCTTCGCTTATTGTTTAACTCTCGCATTGAAATTTTCAACCAACACATGTTCCCACTTACAACATATTTATATATAGTTTTTAACAATACAAAATTTTGTTTTTATCTCATGTATTTTAATACAGTGTTCCAGTACCCACATCCACAGACAATGTATATTTCGCTCAGTCCATGTCCCTTTTTAGCTGGGGATATGAATTCACTTAATTGTCTTGTTAGTTCTACCTATTTAATACAAAATATGTTTAGATAGAAATATAAAATAGCTTTTTGTAGCTGAAGTCAAGTCAGACGTACGCAGATTGTTGTAAATGTAATTTACCACAAATTCTCGTGAATGTCGCAAGACGTCTAAGAGTAGAAAGTTTACATGGGTTTAACGCCTTTATATTATGCTCCGCCACTGGAATAATTTGCAATGGGGCATTTAGTGTTACCCATGTCGGTCTATCCGCTCGTTCGTTCGTCCGAGGTTTCCGTTGAATACATTTTGAAAATGTCTTCGTGTGTGATTAACATTTTGGTGTTGAGTTGTATAAAAGACAGGTTAAGTTCTATATTTGTCAACTTCGGTCAAATGTTACAGAAACTGTGGCCCCTTATCGACTTAATCTTTGACAAAATAATGATTTATAACAAATAACTGAAAGGGTATATGTAATTAATCAATTAATTAATATTTGGTCTGTAGCTGCATAAAATACATACCAACATATATATTTGTCGATGTCTTACATGTAACATGAGCCGAGCCCGATAAGCTCAGCCGTTAGCGTGTCTGACTATCAATCCAGGGATCGTAAGTTCAAATCCCGGCCCGGTCACAATCTCCGTGATGGTTTATATACGACATTACGTCTCATTATCATTCGTCTCTCACCGCTGATATAAGTGAGCAAGTTAACAATTATTTGCAGAAATGAGGTGCACTCGAGTACTGGTTAACTTTCAACGATCCCAGGAAACAATAGGTAGATTATCTGATCGTTTGTTAGCCGTCGATGGCATAAAATGACGATAAATATTCAATCAATCAACCAATACATGTAACATTTTAGCCACGCTAAGATAAACTTTTAAACTTATATCATAATACATTTTACAAATCAGATCACATTACATCGTTTCACCTTTCTTATAAGATTTACAATAAGAGGATTATACCATAATAGGTTACTAAACCAATAAACTGTGCCAATGTTTATAAGTGCATAATGGTTTGTTAAGTAACATTAGGACTACCTCACCGTTTTCCTTAAATACCGATATCTAATATTTGTTCAATTATACAGAGGTATAAAGCAGAAATGAATATTCGAAAACAAGCGAAATGTCCAAACATGGAAAGACTAGATATACATGCATTGTTTCCTTCTATAGTAAGTAAATAAAGATAAACACAGCATAAAAGAAAAGATACCACGAATGAACGGAAAGTGAGGGACAAAAATAGAATACAACATTATCATCACATCTAATCATGCCAGCAATCCCACGTTCGAGTTTACGGCAACAACATACACTCAAGGTACGATTCACAAGGTAGGTATCTATGAATTCTTCAACATTTCTGAAAATAATTACGACGTTGTGAATAATCTGTCTATAATAGATGTTTCTGGTATTGCACAGGTACACAAAGGACTGTCTACAATAGGTGTTTCTTGTATTCCACAGGTACACAAAGGACTGTATACAATAGGTGTTTCTGGTATTCCACAGGTACACAAAGGACTATCTACAATAGTTGTTTCTGGTATTCCACAGGTACACAAAGGACTGTCTACAATAGGTGTTTCTGGAATTCCACAAGTACACAAAGGACTGTCTACAATAGGTGTTTCTGGTATTCCACAGGTACACAAAGGACTGTCTACAATTGCTGTTTCTGGTATTCCACTGGTACACAAAAGACTGTCTACAAAAGGTGTTTATGGTATTCCACAGGTACACAAAGGACTGTCTACAATAGGTGTTTCTGGTATTCCACAGGTACACAAAGGACGGTCTATAATAGATGTTTCTGGTATTCCACAGGTACACAAAGGACTGTCTACAATAGTTGTTTCTGGTATTCCACAGGTTCACAATGGACTGTGTACAATAGCTGTTTCTGGTATTCCATAGATTCACAATGGACTGTGTATAGTAGCTGTTTCCGGTATTCCACAGGTACACAAAGGACTGTCTATAATAGGAGTTTTTGGTATTCCATAGGTACACAAAGGACTGTCTACAATAGGTGTTTCTGGAATTCCACAAGTACACAAAGGACTGTCTACAATAGGTGTTTCTGGTATTCCACTGGTACACAAAAGACTGTCTACAAAAGGTGTTTATGGTATTCCACAGGTACACAAAGGACTGTCTACAATAGGTGTTTCTGGTATTCCACAGGTACACAAAGGACGGTCTATAATAGATGTTTCTGGTATTCCACAGGTACACAAAGGACTGTCTACAATAGTTGTTTCTGGTATTCCACAGGTTCACAATGGACTGTGTACAATAGCTGTTTCTGGTATTCCATAGATTCACAATGGACTGTGTATAGTAGCTGTTTCCGGTATTCCACAGGTACACAAAGGACTGTCTATAATAGGAGTTTTTGGTATTCCATAGGTACACAAAGGACTGTCTACAATAGGTGTTTTTGCTATTCCATAGGTACACAAAAGACTGTCTACAATAGATGTTTCTGGTTTTCCACCGATTCACAAAGGACTGTCTACAGTAGATGTTTCTGGTATTCCACAGGTACACAAAGGACTGTCTTCAATAGATGGTTCTGGTATTCCACAGGTACACAAAGGACTGTCTACAATAGCTGTTTCTGGTATTCCACAGGTTCACAAAGAACTGACTATAAAAGGTGTTTCTGGTATTTCACAGGTACGCAAAATACTGTCTCCAATAGTTTTTTTTGGTTCTCCACAGGTTCACAAAGGGATGTCTATAATAGTTGTTTCTGGTATTTCACAGGTACACAAAGGACTGTCTTTAATAGTTGTTTCTGGTATTCCACAGGTACACAAAGGATTGTCTGCAATAGCTGTTTTTGGTATTCCACAGGTACACAAAGGACTGTCTACAATAGGTGTTTCTGGAATTCCACAAGTACACAAAGGACTGTCTACAATAGGTGTTTCTGGTATTCCACAGGTACACAAAGGACTGTCTACAATTGCTGTTTCTGGTATTCCACTGGTACACAAAGGACTGTCTTCAACAGATGGTTCTGGTATTCCACAGGTACACAAAGGACTGTCTACAATAGCTGTTTCTGGTATTCCACAGGTTCACAAAGAACTGACTATAATAGGTGTTTCTGGTATTTCACAGGTACACAAAGGACTGTCTACAATACACATGTGGCTGTTTCTGGTACTCCACAGGTACACAAAGGACTGTCTATAATAGTTGTTTCTGGTATTCCACAAGTACACAAAGGACAGTCTATAATAAAAGTTTCTGGTATTCCTAAGGAACACAAAGGACTGTCTACAATAGATGTTTCTGGTATTCCACAGGTACACAAAGGACTGTTTATATTATTTGATTCTGGTATTCCACAGGTACACAAAGGACTGTCTATAATAGGTGTTTCTGGTATTCCACAGGTACACAAAGGACAGTCTATAATAAATGTTCCTGGTATTCCACAGGTACACAAAGGACTGTCTATAATAGCTGTTTCTGGTATTCTACAGGTACACAAAGGACTGTCTATGATAGTTGTTTCTGGTATTCTACAGGTACACAAAGGACTGTCTATGATAGTTGTTTCTTGTATTCCACAGGTACACAAAGGACTGTCTACAATAGCTGTTTCTGGTATTCCACAGGTACATAAAGGACTGTCTACAATAGTTTTTTCTGGTATTCCACAGGTACACAAAGGACTGTCTACAATAGTTTTTTTCTGGTATTCTACAGGTACACAAAGGACTGTCTATGATAGTTGTTTCTGGTATTCCACAGGTACATAAAGGACTGTCTATGATAGTTGTTTCTGGTATTCCACAGGTACATAAAGGACTGTCTACAATAGTTGTTTCTGGTATTCCACAGGTACACAAAGGACTGTCTACAATAGGTTTTTTCTGGTATTCTACAGGTACACAAAGGACTGTTTTTGATAGTTGTTTCTGGTATTCCACAGGTACATAAAGGACTGTCTACAATAATTTTTTTCTGGTATTCAACAGGTACACTAAAGACTGTCTATAATAGTTGTTTCTGGTATTCCAAAGGTACACAAAGGACTGTTTGCAATAGGTATTTTTGGTATTCCACAGGTACATAAAGGACTGTCTACAACAGTTGATTCTGGGTTTACACAGGTACACAAAGAACTGTCTACAATAGTTGTGTCTGGTATTCAAAGGACTGTCAACAAGACCTATATAAAGACTTGTGCGAGCACGGATATTTTCTGGGTCGTGTTTCTTAGGTTATATGTTGAATGATCATTTACATGTATAGTGACAAGCTCAGATAAAAAGTTGGGGTGTTCATTTTATGGAATAACATTACTTGATATTTCTTACATCGGTCTGCGAGTGTTTTCCATTTTAAACTCTGTTCGTGGCTGCAGTTGCACCATACAGCATCTCCGTATTCCGATGATGGTCTAAATGAATGAAGTGTTCATGTATGTTTTGCGTGCGATTTAGAATAAACTTTAAGCTCTGAATAATACCAATTCGTTTCCACACAAAGTAGGTAATGTTGTCTTACCATTTACCATCATCAGAAAAGGTTAACATTCGATTCGAAGGCGGAATTTTTCATGGATTGTGTGAGGGTTTCTGTTTTTGATGGGTTTAAGTCTACACGCTACTGGCTAGATCTAGTATGTGTGTTGGTAAGGTTTATATATTTATTATTCCATGATTAAGGCGATATGCCGAAACGTCGGTATTAAATTTTTACTAACGGTTTTTACGTGTTGGTGTTTTTTTAAACTGTATTGTTGGTAAGGTCGAAAGTTAAGGTGTTTACTGCTATAGTTGGGTTGTCAACAATTAGAAGAACACCATTCAATAACTTTTCCTGTTATGCCAATTGATTTAAGTAAACCTTGATGCCAGACACGATCGAACGCTTTAAAGATAATGATAATTGTATGTCCTTGTCATCTAAATACGAATAGCTACAAGCATGTTGAGTGTGTAAGCCTTGCCAAAATCGTTCGATGTTTCGTTCTTATCTTCATTTGTTATGTAATAAAAGGCGTTTAAATGCATGCAACATGTTTAAGTGTGCATGCACTTATAACGAAGAACGTACAGGGGATATCGCGAGGTAAAGATAAATATGAATTTATAAAGGTAACAATCAATTTATTAACAAACATACGACACTACATACATTTACTCTATACGTAATTCAGTCAGCTGTTGGTGTTGGTCGATCGGTCATTGCCAAAACACCTAAAATCCGACCCACAAGTCCCACCAGGAATAGATAGGTTATCTATATAGCGCTATCAATCTAAAACGTACCGAGTTCCACTGATCAATCATGGCTTATCAAAATCGATACGTGTATTTATATTCCACCCTGGCACGGATTTAGTTGCCTAAATAACATGTTAAGGTTGAAAGCCTTGTTAATCCAATATTTTAATATATGAAAGTGACAAGCCAACGAGTATGTCTTTTTCGTGATTTTGAACTATTGAATGGGGCTAAACACAATTCTGAACACATTAAAGGTTATATTTAACAAGTGCTATAGTTTGAGTTAGACCCAAGACAAACCTCCGTCCTCAGATAACTACATTACATATTATATTTGACAGTACGTGCTATAGGTGGAGTTAGACCCCAGACAAACCTCCGTCCTCAGATGACTACATTACAGGTTATATTTGACAGCAAGTGTTTCTGGCGGAGTAAGACCCATGACAAACCTCCGTCCTCAGATGGCTACATTACAAGTTATATTTGACAACAAGTGTTATTGGTGGAGTAAGACCCCAGACAAACCTCCGTCCTCAGATGGCTACATTACAAGTTATATTTGACAGCAAGTGTTATTGGCGGAGTAAGACCCCAGACAAACCTCCGTCCTCAGATGACTACATTACAGGTTATATTTGACAGCAAGTGTTATTGGTGGAGTAAGACCCCAGACAAACGTCCGTCCCCAGATGGCTACATTAAAAGTTATATTTTACAGCAAGTGTTATTGGTGGAGTAAGATCCCAGACAAACCTACGTCCTCAGATGACTACATTACAGGATATATTTGACAGCAAGTGTTTCTGGCGGAGTAAGACCCATGACAAACCTCCGTCCTCAGATGGCTACATTACAAGTTATATTTGACAGCAAGTGTTATTGGTGGAGTAAGACCCTAGACAAACCTCCGTCTTCAGATGACTACAATACAGGTTATATTTGACAGCAAGTGTTATTGGTGGAGTAAAACCCAAGACAAACCACCGTCCTCAGATGACTACATTACAGGTTATATTTGACAGCAAGTGTTATTGGTGGAGTAAAACCCAAGACAAACCACCGTCCTCAGATGACTACATTACAGGATATATTTGACAGCAAGTGTTTCTGGCGGAGTAAGACCCATGACAAATCTCCGTCCTCAGATGGCTTCATTACAAGTTATATTTGACAGCAAGTGTTATTGGTGGAGTAAGATCCCAGATAAACCTCCGTCCTCAGATGACTACATTACAAGTTATATTTGACAGCAAGTGTTATTGGTGGAGTAAGACCCCAGACAAACATCCGTCCTCAGATGACTACATTACAGGATATATTTGACAGCAAGTGTTATTTGTGGAGTAAGACCCCAGACAAACCTCCGTCCTCAGATGACTACATTACAGGTTATATTTGACAGCAAGTGTTATTGGTGGAATAATACCCCAGACAAACCTCCGTCCTCAGATGACTACATTACAGGATATATTTGACAGCAAGTGTTTCTGGCGGAGTAAGACCCATGACAAACCTCCGTCCTCATATGGCTACATTACAAGTTATATTTGACAGCAAGTGTTATTGGTGGAGTAAGACCCCAGACAAACCGCCGTCCTCAGATGACTACATTACAGGTTATATTTGACAGCAAGTGTTATTGGTGGAGTAAACCTCCGTCCTCAGATGGCTACATTACAAGTTATATTTGACAGCAAGTGTTATTGGTGGAGTAAGACCCCAGACAAACCTCCGTCCTCAGATGACTACAATACAGGTTATATTTGACAGCAAGTGTTATTGGTGGAGTAAAACCCCAGACAAACCACCGTCCTCAGATGACTACATTACAGGATATATTTGACAGCAAGTGTTTCTGGCGGAGTAAGACCCATGACAAATCTCCGTCCTCAGATGGCTACATTACAAGTTATATTTGACAGCAAGTGTTATTGGTGGAGTAAGACCCCAGATAAACCTCCGTCCTCAGATGACTACATTACAGGTTATATTTGACAGCAAGTGTTATTGGTGGAGTAAGACCCCAGACAAACATCCGTCCTCAGATGACTACATTACAGGATATATTTGACAGCAAGTGTTATTAGTGGAGTAAGACCCCAGACAAACCTCCGTCCTCAGATGACTACATTACAGGTTATATTTGACAGCAAGTGTTATTGGTGGAGTAATACCCCAGACAAACCACCGTCCTCAGATGACTACATTACAGGATATATTTGACAGCAAGTGTTTCTGGCAGAGTAAGACCCATGACAAACCTCCGTCCTCAGATGGCTACATTACAAGTTATATTTGACAGCAAGTGTTATTGGTGGAGTAAGACCCCAGACAAACAGCCGTCCTCAGATGACTACATTACAGGTTATATTTGACAGCAAGTGTTATTGGTGGAGTAAACCTCCGTCCTCAGATGGCTACATTACAAGTTATATTTGACAGCAAGTGTTATTGGTGGAGTAAGACCCCAGACAAACCTCCGTCCTCAGATGACTACATTACAGGTTATATTTGACAGCAAGTGATATTGGTGGAGTAAGACCCCAGGCAAACCTCCGTCCTCAGATGGCTACATTACAGGTTATATTTGACAGCAAGTGATATTGGTGGAGTAAGACCCCAGACAAACCTCCGTCCTCAGATGACTACATTACAGGTTATATTTGACAGCAAGTGTTTCTGGCGGAGTAAGTCCCATGATAAACCTCCGTCCTCAGATGGCTACATTACAGGTTATATTTGACAGCAAGTGATATTGGTGGAGTAAGACCCCAGACAAACCTCCGTCCTCAGATGGCTACATTACAAGTTATATTTGACAGCAAGTGATATTGACGGAGTAAAACCCATGCCAAACATCCGTCCTCAGATGACTACATTACAGGTTATATTTGACAGCAAGTGCTACTGGCTGAGTAAGACCCCAGACAACCTCCGTCCTCAGATAACTGCATTACAGGATATATTTGACAGAAAGTGATACTGTCGGAGTAAGACCCCAGACAAACCTCCGTCCTCAGATGACTACATTACAGGTTTTATTTAACAGCAAGTGATATTGGCGGAGTAAGACCCCAGACAAACCTCCGTCCTCCGATAACTACATTACAGGTTATATTTGACAGCAAATGTTTCTGGCGGAGTAAGACCCATGACAAACCTCCGTCCTCAGATGGCTACATTACAAGTTATATTTGACAGCATGTGTTATTGGTGGAGTAAGACCCCAGATAAACCTCCGTCCTCAGATGGCTACATTACAAGTTATATTTAACAGCAAGTGTTATTGGCGGAGTAAGACCCCAGACAAACCTCCGTCCTCAGATGGCTACATTACAAGTTATATTTGACAGCAAGTGTTATTGGTGGAGTAAGACCCCAGACAATTCTCCGTCCTCAGATGACTACATTACATGTGATATTTGACAGCAAGTGTTATTGGTGGAGTAAGACCCCAGACAAACCACCGTCCTCAGATGACTACATTACAGGATATATTTGACAGCAAGTGTTTCTGGCGGAGTAAGACCCATGACAAACATCCGTCCTCAGATGGCTACATTACAAGTTATATTTGACAGCAAGTGTTATTGGTGGAGTAAGACCCCAGACAAACCTCCGTCCTCAGATGACTGCATTACAGGTTATATTTGACAGCAATGTTATTGGTGGAGTAAACCTCCGTCCTGAGATGACTACATTACAGGTTATATTTGACAGCAAGTGTTATTGGTGGAGTAAGACCCCAGGCAAACCTCCGTCCTCAGATGACTACATTACAGGTTAATTTGACAGCAATGTTATTGGTGGAGTAAACCTCCGTCCTGAGATGACTACATTACAGGTTATATTTGACAGCAAGTGTTATTGGTGGAGTAAGACCCCAGACAAACATCCGTCCTCAGATGACTACAATACAGGATATATTTGACAGCAAGTGTTTCTGGCGGAGTAAGACCCATGACAAACCTCCATCCTCAGATGGCTACATTACAAGTTATATTTGACAGCAAATGTTATTGGTGGAGTAAGACCCCAGACAATCCTCCGTCCTCAGATGACTACATTACAGGTTATATTTGACAGCAAGTGTTATTGGTGGAGTAAGACCCAAGACAAACCTACGTCCTCAGATGACTACATTACAGGTTATATTTGACAGCAAGTGTTATTGGTGAAGTAAGACCCCAGACAAACCTCCGTCCTCAGATGGCTACATTACAAGTTATATTTGACAGCAAGTGTTATTGGTGGAATTAGACCCCAGACAAACCTCCGTCCTCAGATGATTACATTGCAGGTTATATTTGACAGCAAGTGTTATTGGTGGAGTAAGACCCCAGACAAACCTCCGTCCTCAGATGGCTACATTACAGGTTATATTTGACAGCAAGTGTTTCTGGCGGAGTAAGTCCCATGACAAACCTCCGTACTATGATGGCTACATTACAGGTTATATTTGACAGCAAGTGTTATTGGCGGAGTAAGTCCCCAGACAAACCTCCGTTCTCAGATGACTACATTACAGGTTATATTTGATAGCAAGTGATATTGGTGGAGTAAGACCCCACACAAACCTCCGTCCTCAGATTGCTACATTACAGGTTATATTTAACAGCAAGTGATATTGGTGGAGTAAGACCCCAGAAAAACCTCCGTCCTCAGATGGCTACATTACAGGTTATATTTGACAGCAGGTGATATTGGTGGAGTAAGACCCCAGACAAACCTCCGTCGTCAGATGACTACATTACAAATTATATTTGACAGCAAGTGATATTGGCGGAGTAAGTCCCCAGACAAACCTCCGTCCTCCGATAACTACATTAAAGGTTATAGTTGACAGCAAGTGTTTCTGGCTGAGTAAGACCCATGACAAACATCCGTCCTCAGATGACTACATTACAGGTTATATTTGACAGCAAGTGCTACTGGCTGAGTAAGACCCCAGACAACCTCCGTCCTCAGATGGCTACATTACATGTTATATTTGACAGCAAGTGATATTGGCAGAGTAAGACCCCAGACAAACAACCGTCCTCAGAAAACTACATTACAGGTTATATTTGACAGCAAGTGTTACTGGCGGAGTAAGACCCCACACAAACCTCCGTCCTCAGATGACTGCATTACAGGTTATATTTGACAGCAAGTGTTTCTGGCGGAGTAAGACCCCACACAAACCTCCGTCCTCAGATGACTACATTACATGTTATATTTGACAGCAAGTGTTACTGGCGGAGTAAGATCCCAGACATACCTCCGTCTTCAGATGACTACATTACAGGTTATATTTGACAGCAAGTGCTAGTGGCGTAGTAAGTCCCCAGACAAACTTCCGTCCTCAGATGACTGCATTCCAGGTTATATTTGACAGCATGTGATATTGGCGGAGTAAGACCTCAGACAAATATCCGTCCTCAGATAACTACATTACAGGTTATATTTTACAGCAAGTACTTCTGGCGGAGTAAGACCCAAGACAAATATCCGTCCTCAGATACATGTAACTTCATTACAGGTTATATTTGACAGCAAGTGCTACTGGCTGAGTAAGACCCCCAGGCAACCTCCGTCCTCAGATAACTGCATTACAGGTTATATTTGACAACAGGTGATTCTGGCGGAGTATGACTCCGGACAAACCTGCGTCCTCAGATGACTACATTACAACTTAAGTTTAACTTTGTACATATGCGCACCTCACAATCACTTTGTGTCAAATAACGTTAAACCCAATTCTGCTCAGTACTCAACAACGTGAGAGTCCCAGTAAACAATTTGGTGACACTTTTGTATTAATCAATGCGACACAAATAAGTAACGTATACATATAAACCTGTTCCGGCTGCTAACGGTACACAGTTAATAGTCAGGTGTGTAGCGTGGCATACTCACTTACTCTGCTGAGTATCATTTGAAATTGAAGCCATAAAACACATTAACAGGCTAAAAAGTAGATAGAAGCAATAAAAAAAGTGTTGTCAGAAGACCAACAAAGCTCGCCTCTGGGTGTCTAAGTCCAAAAAATGCCATAACTGTGCCAAAATGCAATCCAGAGTTATGGTTCTTATCTCTGTGTGTTCCATTGATGACGGTAAACACACATGCAAAGTTTCATTCATATCCAATGAGTGGTTGCATAGATATCTGAAACTTGTACGCAAAAGTTTAACCTGGGTGTCTACAGACGACGACGGCGACGCCGACGACGCCGGGGTCATGACAATAGCTCTTCTTGGACTGTCCCGGCGAGCTAAAAAGTAGGAGGAAAACAAATAGGTAACCTACTTAAAAGCTGAAGTATGAACTCTTCCATGCATAACGCAACAGTGTGTAATATGTGTTTATATAGCAATAAAATCTGTTTAAACTAAAAGTGTGCAGCACGAGAAGACATATCCGGGCCTACATAGTCCCGCCTAATGTTAATATTCTGTTAAAGTAATAAGTTTTATCCTGTCATCAGAATCCATTATTTATATTTATCAACATTTCCCCAGACCTTCTCACCAGTGGAAGTGGGAATCACCCTCGCACACCTTATCCTTGAGTTACTTCCAAATGTATCACGATACGCCCTTGATAGTATCCTCAATGTCATTCTTGTCACGATACGCCCTTGATAGTATCCTCAATGTCATTCTTGTCACGATACGCCCTTGATAGTATCTTCAATGCCATCCTGCATTTAATAGTAAACATATTGTTGATAGCAGAGGGTTTACATTTAAGATACACTAGCATCGGGACATTATAATTATTTGTGTTTTAAATATAAAAATAGAAACGATATAGCTTAAAATAACTTCGTATGATTCAGGCGTCAACATTGGGTTTTAATGTGACCTTACTGCACAGTAACTGTTATCAAACTGAGTAGCACACACACATATATATAGAGAGAGAGTTACCAGACGTCCCCGCCATAACTCACCTCACGGTTTTAAAGTAGTCCGGTTGTTATCAGTCGGTATTTTGAATAGGCTCGTGTTTGATTCCGATACAGTGACCGACCTTCGTGTAACTTACATTTATATAGCCATTAGCACAAGATTGGAAATGCAAATAAAATACAAAATGAATAATTTGTTTCCTTATATAGAAAACGTTTCTATTTAAATGCCATACACACTCTTGAACTCCAAAGCAAATGCAAATGAATACCAGAGACATGACCTACTGAATCTGACTGTTTGTCTCATAAAAACAAGCAATCACACCCTTTATAAAACTGATTGAAATGGAAAGTTTTGTTAATTAATGGTTTAGAATGACAATTAAACTTGCGTGTGTAAACTAGAATATTTATTAACATGGGAAAATGCAAATTACGTTTTGTTGGTTGCAGGATGAGTGTAAAGTGAGTAGGTAGTTGGCAGTTGGTAGTTGGGGATTCGAATAACCAACAACAGACAAGTTGCTAGTTTCGGATTTTATATTAATATATATATACGTTTTCTATTGATTTTATTTTTAAACATAAACACGAGTTAATATGTAAATTAAATAGTTATTATAAAAACGAACCAACCAGGCACTGGTGCATTGTTTTTTGTTTTAAACTGTATTTTTATCGAACTGATTTTTTAAAAAATCACTGTTTTATTATTTAAACAAATCAATTTAATAGAAAAGCATTTATTTTATGATAATAAATAACACACGAAAAACGCGTTGTTTTTACAATATACCGAGTATACCCACCAGACAACAATTCAAAACTCTCCGCGAATCGCCAAACATACAAACCAGTTGCCAGTTGGGGATTCAGATTTTTTTTTTCAAATCAATATTTGTTTTCAAAAACAAATCAGTTCTATAGAAAAAACAGTTTATAGTAATTAATAAACACCATTTCAGTGTTATTCCTTCAATACCGTGAGTATATTCGTCAGGGGGAAATTCAACTTTTCCAATTGGGGATTAAGATTTTATATTATTATACATCCGTTTTCATTTGATTACATTTTATTTTTAAACACATAAACACGAGTAAAATATGTAAATTAAAAAGTGATTATAATAACGAATCCGAATCCCTAACTGGCAACTGGTCGGTCGGTAACTTGATACTTATTCTGAACACTATCTAGTCAGTATTTTAAATAAACCTGATTTTATGGTTAAATATTTTACAGCGAAACTTGAAATTCAAATATCACCAATGTAAAGACTATAACTCATACACATTATTTGGCCGATACGAAATAACTATACTATACAAACACACTCTTCTGGTCACTGATCAAACTGAACCGTTAGTTTCAAAACTATAAAACGTTTTACCCATCAAGTCACTGCGGACAGGATGGCTGTATGGTAAGTTTCTGTCTACACTACATAAGTATCAAGATCAGTAGGCTGAATGGGTCCCGTCTGTATTTGCTTATAATGACCACACATGTGTTTGCCCATACTAGTCCGATGTTGAGACCACATGAAGTTCGATATCTGAGGCTGAGACAATATTGTGAAATATCAGAGTGTGCTACACACGCCAGATAGTTAGTTTCACCACTGTATGTTATAAATCATCAAATGTAAACATATAATTACTAAAATCATCGATGTCTCGTGCACGCACGCACGCACGCACGCACGCACGCACGCACGCACGCACGCACGCACGCACGCACGCACGCACGCACACACGGGCATGGTCTTTGCCGTAATTAGCACCACACTCGACGTTTGTAGCACATTTATTTTTAAATAAAACCATGTTTAATCTCCACCTTAAATTAGTTTAAGATACATCCAAAATTATTGTGTGTGCTACATATCAGTTTCAGCTGCTAAATACCTTTGTGGATGTATTAAAATACATGTATGTTACATATTACGATAACTCCTCCAAACTCCACCTCCCAACTCCCCCCCCCCTCTTACCCCCCCCCCCCCCCCCCCTAAAATACATTATGTTACATATTTCGATAACTCCTCCCAACTCCACTTCCCAACTCCCCCCCCACCCTTAACCCCCCCCCCCCTAAAATACATTATGTTACATATTACGATAACTCCTCCCAACTCCACTTCCCAACTCCCCCCCCCTTAACCCCCCCCCCCTAAAATACATTATGTTCCATATTACGATAACCCCTCTCAACTACCCCTCCCAACTCCCCCCCCCCCACACCCTTAACCTCCTCCCCCCCTCCCCTCCCCCCCCCCGCCAAACACTTACACAATACGCTTAAAATCGAATATTAAAAAGATGAAATGAAACTCCGAATAAAGAAGAACAAAGGTTTATATTTTTATTTATCAAAATGATATGTAAACTATTCTTTGCCTTACTAAAATTTGCTCCATGTCTCTGGTTGGAACAGCATGAAATTGAGCTCTGAGCGTATATACATCACGTCCATAACGCATGCGCAAATAGGTTAAGTAAAGGAGAGGAGTACTTATATTTTCAGGAAGATATATCACAACTATATCCTCATATTACAATTTAGAAAAGAATAAATTACAGTTATCGATCACAATATATTTTAATCAACATAAAACACGTTTCAAAAAATATATACATGTATAATATTTAAAATTTATTTTCTATAATTGTTATGGGAAATATAAACTTCTTAATTTCGCAGTTTATTTTATAGTGTATAGATAAATTACACGAAATAAATGATTTATGATTTATATACGCCGATCTTGTAGAAAGGACGTAATGATATATTTAATATATGTCTGAAAAAGGTAGGTTTGTGCTAACATTTTTAAAAAATTAAACGATAAAAAATAGTGAGATATTATTTTTCATATCATGTAACATCACCATAAAGTCCTAGTTATTTTCTTACAATAATGACGTTCAATATAACAACATGTGAGAGAGATATTACATATATTTATAAACATGCTAAAACAAGCATTTGTAAAACATGTGGCATGTATTTTACAAGTTATAATTCATACAAGGGGGTCAATAAACGCTTCCGTAGTTAAGTGTAAGTGATATTACATGATACTTTTGATTATTATTTTTGTGTTGTGAAAAGTGGACTAATTATTACTATACACTTTGTATTGGTTTAAACATATTTATTTATTCAATACACTTTGTATTATGTATTGAACTCTTCATTGACATCTTATGTATAATTATATAGTAGCATATGTACTGACAGGTCTTTTGGTCTTTTGTATTGAATAAAGTTCTATTTAATAATACCATGGGTAAATTAGTCACAAAACCTTACCGTATATTAGCTCGTGAACCCACGCTTTACCCGTCAGTTGCTATTAGGCTACCACACAAAAAATAAATGCTAATCAAGGTAACGTGTATACACTGCGATATGTAATTTTAACCTATAGACCATGTAAAATGTGGCTTAATCACCGTTACATAATGCCGTTGGTCTAATAATACTAACAGTTATATTAACTATGAATCATTAACGGAATCGTAAGTCAACTGGGTATAGTCGGATTCAGAAGGTCTATTCAATGTTAGGAACTGGAAAGTTCAACAATTGCGCCAATACGGGTACGGTGGTATAAAAATTATATTCAAAGTTTTCTAGCTCAGGCGGAAACATATTGTTTCTACATTTTTTACATTTTCATTTATGTAGTATTACATAACAACAGAGGTGGGATGGAAGAGAAGTTGGCGTGGAAGGGGGCACACATTCACTGGGTAACAGGGCGAGGGCAAGCCTTATTTTACCATTTCCATTAAAATGAAAACCTAGTATTTCCCCAGTACAGGGAAGCTACATACATGCCTGGGATGGTGTCGGACGCACTTACTCCCATTGAGCTGCTAGTAAAGGGCAGCTATTTACATACATGGGGTAGTTTCGGACGCACTGCACCCCCCGGAGCTGCCAGTACAGGGAAGCTACATACAAACCTTGAGTGGTGTCGGACACACTGCCCCCCTCGGATGCCAGTACAGTGAAGCTACATATATACCTGAGATGGTGTCGGGCGCACTGTGGACCCTGGAGCTGCCAGTACAGTGAAGCTATATAAATACCTTGGTGGTTTCGGACACATTATCTCCCCTGGAGCTACATTTGTACCAGTACAAGGCAGCTACATACATACCTGGGGTGGTGTCGGACACACTGTCCCCCCTGGAGCTGCCAGTACAGGGAAGCTACATACATACCAGGGATGGAGTCGGACACACTGTCCCCCAGGAGATGCCAGTACAGGGAAGCTTATATACATACCTGGGATGGTGTCGGACACACTGTCCCCCTGGAGCTGCCAGTATAGGCAGCTACATACATACCAAGGTTGGTGTCGGACGCATTGCCCCCTCCTGGAGCTGCCAGTACAGGGAAGCTATATACATACCTGGGATGGTGTCGGACACATTGTCCTCCTGGAGCTACCAGTACAGGATAGCTTCATACATACATGGTATGGTGTCGGACACACTTCCCAACCAACCCATGGAGCTGCCAGTGCAGGAATCTATATACATACCTGGGGTGGTGTCGGACACACTGTCCCCCCTGGAGCTGCCAGTAAAGGGAAGCTTCATACATACCTGGGATGGTGTCGGACACACTGTCCCCCCTGGAGCTGACAGTACAGGGCAGCTATATACATACCCGGGATGGTGTAGGACACACTGTCCCCCCTGGAGCTGCCAGTACAGGGAAGGTACATACATACCTGAAATTGGGTCGAACACAATGTCCCGCCCTGGAGCTGTCAGTATAGGGCAGCTATATACATACCTTGGTTGGTAACTGAAACACTGTCCCCCATAGAGCTGCCAGTACAGGACAGCTATATACGTACCTGTGGTGGTGTCGGACACACTGTCACTTCTGGAGCTGCCATTACAGGGAAGCTACATACATATCTGGGTTGGTGTCGGACACACTGTCCCCTCTGGAGCTGCCAGTACCGGACAGCTACATACATTCCTGGGTTTGTGTCGGACGCAACGTCCCCTCTAGAGCTGCCAGAACATGGCAGATATATACATAGCTGGGTAGGTGTCGGAAACATTGTCCCCTCATGGAGCTGCCAGAACAGGGGAGATACATACATACTTTGGGTGGTATCGGACTCGCTTTCCCCCTCCCCCGGAGCTGTCAGTACAGGGAAGCTATATACATACCTGGTGTGGTGTCGGACACACTGTGCCTTCTTGAGCTGTCAGTATAGGGCAGCTTCATACAAACCTGGGGTGGTGTCGGACACACTGTCCTCCCTGTAGCTGCCAGTATATGGAAGCTATATACATACCTAGGGTGGTGTCGGAAACACTGTCGCCCCCTGGAGCTGCTAGTACAGAGAAGCTATATACATACTTGGGGTGGTGACGAACGCACTGTCCCCTCTGGAGCTGCCAGTACAGGGAAGCTATATACATACCTGGGGTGGTGTCGGACACACTGTCCTCTCTGGAGCTGCAAGTACAGGGAAGCTACATACATACCTGGGTTGGTGTCGGACGCACATCCCCCACTTGAGCTGCCAGTACAGGGAAGCTATATATATACCTTGGGTGGTGTCGGACACACTGTTACCCCTTTAGCTGCCAGTACGGGGAAGCTACATACATACCTGGTATGGTGTCGGGCGCACTGTCAAGCCCTGGAGCTGCCAGTACAGGGCAGCTATATACATACCTGGGATGGTGTCTGACACACTTTCCCCCCTGGAGCTGCCAGTACAGGGAACCTACATACAAACCTGGGGTGGTGTCGGACACACTGTTTCCCCTGGAGCTGCCTGTACATGGACGTTATATACATACCTGGGGTGGTGTCGGACACACTGTCCTCCCTGGAGCTGCCAGTACAGAGAAGCTATATATATACCTGGGCTTGTGTCGGACACACTGTCCTCCCTGGAGCTGCCAGTGCAGGGAAGCTATATACATACATGGCGTGGTGTCGGACACACTGTCCTCCCTGGAGCTGCCAGTACAGGGAAGTTATATACATACCTGGGGTGGTGTCGGACACACTGTCCTCCCTGGAGCTGCCAGTACAGAGAAGCTATATATATACCTGGGCTTGTGTCGGACACACTGTCCTCCCTGGAGCTGCCAGTGCAGGGAAGCTATATACATACATGGCGTGGTGTCGGACACACTGTCCTCCCTGGAGCTGCCGGTACAGGGAAGTTATATACATACCTAGGGTGGTGTCGGACACAGTGTCCTCCCTGGAGCTGCCAGTACAGCGAAGCTATATACATACCTGGGGTGGTGTCGGACACACTGTTCCCCATGGAGCTGTCAGTACAGGGAAGCTATATACATACCATGGGTAGTGTCGGACACACTGTCCTCCCTGGAGCTGCCAGTACAGGGAAGCTATATAAATACCTGGGGTGGTGTCGGACAGACTGTTCCCCCTGGAACTGCCAGTACAGGGCAGTTGTATACATAATTGGGATGGTGTCGGACACACTGTCCCCCCTGGAGCTGCCAGTACAGGGAAGCTTTATATATACCTGGGGTGGTGTCGGACACACCGTCCTCCCTGGAGCTGCCAGTACAGGGAAGCTTTATACATACCTGGGATGGTGTCGGACACACTGTCGCCCGTGAGCTGTCAGTACAGGGAAGCTATATACATACCTGGTATGGTGTCGGACACACTGTCACCCAGGGAGCTGCCAGTACAGGGAAGCTGTATACATACCTGGGGTGGTGTCGGACACACTGTCCCCTCTAGAGCTGACACTTTATATATGACGGGATATCATGGTGGTTGTTTTTGGCTGGATATGATACATGTATATATAACCCGAAAATGTTAAAAATGACGTTAAACCCCATTAAAAAACTTCAGTGCAGATGAACTGCTACCTAAATAAAAGACACCAAGCTATAATGAATAGCTTGAACTGTTTCAATATCACTGACTGATCATAAATTCGTCCATTATTTACGCACAATTTACAAAAATAATAAGTTAAACCTTTTAGAAAACAGAAATGCGGAATATTCAACTGCTTTAAAGTTCAAAGATAAGTCAACCTGAGTTTATGGTCTGTCACTTCCAATAAAATAGTATTAAATGATACTATATAGCAGAGAATTTATCATGTGTCATTGTCAACTGTGCTATGGAAAATGGGTATGGGGTCGACCCTGTGAAAGGCAATAACTGTGAATATAGTCCAATTTGACAGTTCGTTAGTTTTATGGCAAATATGCCTTCTACGAGTACGTTGTTCAGATGTCCTCATTACAAGGAACATGCTACGTGTATACAAGTACACCAACTTAATTTTGTATCTAATGTTGTTACATGCGATTTTTCAGTGAAAAATGTTGGTTAATCTCACCGTCAAAGATAATAGATTATAAACGATGGTAGTTTCACTCATAAAGTAGAGGGAGGGAGAAATGTTTGTTTTTGTCAATTTTAAGTACACTGAAATAAGCATGCTTACTCGTGGCCTCACAACTTATTAACATCCCACTCGGTGAAATAAAATGGTTAACTGAAATTACCAATGTACTTACTATGTAAATATGCATTAATATCGCACTTTTGATTAGTATTTCATATACTTTATATGTCGGAAATTAGTCTAACATACTAATTAGGTCGGCTGGATTTGCTTGTTGGGTCACACGTGTGTGTTTCTATGGAAGCAAATTAAATATTTGAAATTTAACTTTAAAAAATAACAATGTTAATAGTTCTAGGTATATACTCAGCAAAATTGGTAATGTAAATGGTTATAACCTAAAGTATATATACTCAGCAAAATAACAATGTAAATAGTTAAAGGTATATATACTCAGCAAAAATAACAATGTAAATAGATATAACCTAAAATATACACTCTCAGCAGAATAACAATGCAGATAGTTATAGGTATATATACTCAGCATAAAAAGTAATGTAAATAGTAATAACCTAAAGTATATATACTCAGCAAAAATAGTAATGTAGATAGATATAATCTAAAATATACACACTCAATAAATAACAATGTAGATAGTTATAGGTATATATACCCAGCAAAAATAACAATGTAAATAGTTGTAACCTAAAGTATATATACTCAGCAAAAGTAACAATGTAAATAGTTAAAGGTATATATACTAAGCAAAACTAGTAATGTAAATAGTAAAAGGTATATATACTCAGCAAAAATATCAATGTAAATAGATATAACCTAAAATATACACACTCAACAAAATAACAATGTAAATAGTCAAAGGTATATATACTTAGCAAAATAACAATGTAAATAGTTATAGGTATAAACAAATCTCTTTACTTAGAATTTAAGTGTTTCTTATTTATTTTCCATCTAATTTTTAAAAACCATTTATAGTTTTTTTATATTTTAATTGAATATATAAGCTGAGATCTAAATATATCAATAGTGTAGTAATGTTTCAGAGAATGTAATAAAACCATAGAAATTGATATAAAAAAGTAACGTAAACATAGCTTAAGTTAAGATTAATAATGTATGAATACCAGCACTGGTCATCAAACATTAAACTTACCTTGTAGTTTGATTCTTAAAACTATAAATATTTTTTATGTTTATTTGGAATTTTATCTATTATACGGACAAAAACTGATAAAAATAAGATATTTGGGATTATTATTTTTCAAATATGACCACGAATGTGATGTGCGAAACACGATGCAATTCAACCATTTACAACAAATGAGCCCCTTTGTAAATTTAAAACTAACTTATTGGTTTGTAGGCTTAGCACCACCACTGGAAAAAGGAAGTGCTTCCGTGGGGTAGTTGCATAATGGCGGTTATAAATAGTCCTCGTTTCTTCTTCTTTAAAAATGCATTTTCCTTATTTTAATGTTCATTTTTTTTATTTGAATGGCATTATTGATGTATTTTGAACATTTTGATAGCATTGTCATGTTTGAATTGTGAAATTAGAAAAAAAAATGATGCTTGGAAATTGGGGTATGAATACATGATTTCGGAAGTCTACTTTCACTTTGTCACCAGTGTACACACTGAGCAGAAAAAAAAATCTCTTCTGTGACACATGACCCTACTTTTTTCATCATATTTTGATAGTGCAGAGGTTGACAAACAGTAAAATGTAAGTTTCACTTCTTAAATTTGGTCTCTCTATGAATGACGAACCTTCAAACTTTTATTTTTTACTATAAAATAAAGAACAAAAATCAATGGTGGGAAAATATACTTGGTTTTCTTATGTCATATTTGTATCTTGTATATTTATGATTGTCAGAAAGAACGTTCTGTAAAATTTCATTAATATTGTCATGTTTTCCTTCGATACTTGTCTGCTTATATAGCTAATACTTCATGCCCATCATATGACATTCAAGAACATTGACTCGGTCTCATATTCAACTACAAAACTGACAAAAAAAACCCAGAACATTTATCAGATGTATTAGTATTCCAGATAACGGAACCACATAACAAATGAATGTGATACATTCATAACATTGATCAGATGTATTAGTATTCCAGAATAACGGAACCACATAACAAATGAATGTGATACATTAAGAACATTATCAGATGTATTAGTATTCCAGAATAACGGAACCACATAACAAATGAATGTGATACATTCAGAACATTTATCAGATGTATTAGTATTCCAGAATAACGGAACCATATAACAAATGAATGTGATACATTCAGAATATTATCAGATGTATTAGTATTCCAGAATAACGGAACCACATAATAAATGAATGTGATACATTCAGAATATTATCAGATGTATTAGTATTCCAGAATAACGGAACCACATAACAAATGAATGTGATACAATCAGAACATTATCAGATGTATTAGTATTCCAGAATAACGGAACCACTTGCCGACGATTACTGTCATTTATACCGGCAATGGATGTTTATAATTAAGTTTAATTATTCTTACAACTACACAATAAGTCCCAATAAGTCCACTGCCTATTTGTCACAACACATTGAATGTTGGGAATAGTATGATCCTTTGGAAGGATATCTACCAGCTATGACAAGAACCCGTTTCCCTGACTCGGGTAGCTCTCGTGCTGAAATTTAAGGCCGAGAAAAGAGAAATAATCATGGATTGGCTAAGAGAGAGGAACAAATATATATTACCATGAGGTTATATTTAACCTTCCTTGCTCCTAAAGATTATGTACTTACCCTATGCCAAATGCCTTCAAAACTAATGGAAACAAATTGATTCCCTTTATTAAATTCATATCATAGTTAACTCCCTTAGTTATTTATGAGTCCAAACCAGTTGTTTGTATTTTTTCGTTGAATAAAAGTCTTAATCTTGATGCTAGAGTTATCCATTATTTATTACATATTTATCTACACGTTCTTATGTTATAATGTCATACCAAACTGATTATATGTTCCCCACTTGAGTTTTGCATCTAAGATTATCATAGGCCTACACTAAGGGCATTAATTTTATATCTTAAACCGTTTTAAGCCTCTATTTATATTCTGCACTAGTGTTTATTGAAATACAATGCTTCAACTAGTCAACTGCATGACATATCGCCATGCTTGAAGTCGGATGTTGCAATGAGCGACGAAAAACAAACACCGGCATTCCTTTCGCCCGCAAAAGAAAGGATTCAACGGCATGTCGGATTATTTGATACGATATTCTTGTTTACGCAGTTGCCTTGTAAACGAACTGACTGCTCGGCTGTATTTGAACACTTAAGCTGCGGTAAATTACCCATCACCCCCACTCTCTGGCAACACAGCTAATTTGTCATTTATACTCAGACAAGTAGGAAATTAAGTGGCTTGTTTGGCAAAAACAAGGGCATTTAAATATTAGTTGTATGCTCCAGTGAAGTGATTGTTTGAGCTCCTTACTCCTTTTACAATATACTCCAAATTGGCGTTCATTTGGATAGGGAGCGCTTGTTTAGATATTGGCATGGAATCATGGAAATACTTTTACGAAGGATGGTTTATTGTTTGTTATCTGTCATTAGATTAGCGTAATTAACCTGGATGACACTGCCTTTCAAGCGCCAGGGACAATCCTTGAAAGATGGATATTGCTCAATTCTTTTTGTTTATAAACGCGTCATTGTTTGTCACAAAACATACTTTTACATACGTGGTACGGTCAAGATGTTAATACAAATGACGTATTTTATGGACAATGTCATTTGCATAATAATCCATCAAACAAATATTTAATTGAAGAGGAAAGACGGTCCATTGTTTAACTAGAGAGTTACATGTTATGTCTGGATGCCGAGCTTTGAATGGAGTTCTGAATGGAGATGGAAGAAACAGGACACACTATTTGTTTTATGATTTAGGGACAAGGACCTTTGCGTATGATGGTAACCTTACCATCTGTTTGAATAAGTGTGTTTAAGTAACTGACTGTTTGTTGGATTCTCTGGGGTTTATTTAGTTTTTGCTCTTATGTGAAATAATCTACGGGTTGTTTTGACATACAGGATACATTGTATTGCTATTACATATACTATATGTCGTTTCTTTAAAGTATTGTATTTTTTCATACTTTAGGTCCTTAGTTGACGCATTCCATTAATACTGGTGGACATACAGTGTCGGAGTAGTTAATATTTTGGACATAACCCCTTATTTGATATTGAATCGCATATTTAGACAAAATGGGTAAATAACTACGACCGTTCTATAAATACCAAAAACAAATGAATTGAGAGCATGCTGCAAATTTGATATCATACATCCATTGGAGATCAATTATGTATATAAACTATCTGTTGTAAGAGCTTTCGAAATGATTATGATGCACAAAAATATACTCACCAATTAACATCCCTTTAGTGACGTCAGAACGATTCTTTCACTCTATAACTTAGAGCTGTGTAAAATATTCAAAATAGTCATGTTTATTTGCACAGATTGGGACGAATTATGACATTTCCATCAATCCTGCTGAGCTTGGATGACAGTGGGTGCTGCTGGATGAAGATATAACAATTTGAAGGCGTATAGTGATACACTGCAATAATTGTTAAATAATGTCAAAAATGAAGGACTGTCACAAAAACATAGAAACAATATGGTTTGTCGCTTATTTTCCCTGCATATTTTAAGTGTTCAGTGATCCAGAAGGATATTTCTCTACATGTACAGTCAAACTAGTGTAAACGGTCACCTCTATTAAGCAGCCACTTGTCTTAAGCAGCCATGTTTGCTATTTCCAATTTTTATGCTTTCAGAAAAAATTAACCTGTATTAAGCAACAGCTTGTCTTAAAGCCCTCTTTGCACCTGTCCTTGACTTGCTACTTTAAGATAGGTTTTTACTGTATGAGTAGGACAGTGCAAAATCAATTGGCGTCTGATACGGTCAAATACGTATGCACGGACGTATCTGACGAAAAGTCAGCCCTTAACCACAGTTTTCTTTTCCATCAGGGTAGGACTTTTGAATATCAGGTTTTTAAGGAACTTTGTTCAACGGCCAACGCTATAAAGAGTTTAGCTTCTCCTTATCAACGCGAGATGAGATGTTTGAATTGCTCATCCACACCTGGGTAGGAAGGTTACGAACCTTAGGTGAAATCAAGAAAAAAGACTGAAAAACTATATACCTGAGATTGTACAAGCATTTCATTCATGACAGAACTGTCTTACCTTATATTGAAAATACAGTTGTAGGTATTGACATACCACTACATACATATACGTTGATAGTATGAGGAATGGGCTACAGTTCATGAACAAGAAATTATCACTGTGCTTCAGAGGAAACGAAGGAAACAGTCAATAAAAGCGATATCATCATGTTATAAAATCATGTTCATATTTCTTTTAAATAAACCGCAACAAATCTATGAAATGAACATTTGACAGATTATGTGTACGATGATTCGCAGAGATTAATACATAGGAACAAACAATAAACAAACGTATTTTAATAAAATTCAAAGCACTTGATAAAAACAAACACTAACGGTTTCTATTTTTAATAAATCCTTGTAAATCAGGATTTTGACACACGGCACATTGAATCTACTTTAGGATTTAGGTGAACAAACACGAAAACTTATCGGCGGTGACATGAGGAAGTTGTAAGATAACAGAAATGCTCCAGATAAGATTTTTTTCAAATGAGCAATTTACTCCCTCAGTTTGTGTGCAATGCTTATTTTCAAAATATTAAGTGTAAAAATGATTTAAATTTTTTACTTAAAAAATCAATCAACACTGAAAATGTCAATATCCAACGCTTATTTTATTGCTAACTTTTAATTGCTTTTCCGAAATCCCAATGTTTGAATACCCTTCTCAACCCCAATAGTGCTTATCTGGAGCACTTGTCTAACACCCACTATATAAGAGGAGCGGTAGTATAATGGATAGTGCGTTGGCCGCTTACGACAGAGGTTGCGGGTTCGATCCCCAGCTCGACCCGATGCCTCTCATTAAACAACACTCAGTACTGGTTCTACCCAGGAAGCCGACCAGAGAGGTTCATATTATCTCTGAGCTTTTATCGCATTCGAGCTTATATGAATTAGTATAATGCAACATCCATTATAATATCCATAATATATCAACATTCGAGCAGTGCCAGATTTGCGGTTAGCCAGTGAGTACTTTCGAGCAGTGCCAGATTTGCGGTTAGCCAGTGAGCACTTCCAAGCGGTGCCAGATTTGCGGTTAGCCAGAGAGTACTTTCGAGCGGTGCCAGATTTGAGGTTAGCCAGTGAGTACTTTCGAGCGGTGCCAGATTTGCGGTTAGCCATTGAGTACTTTCGAGCAGTGCAAAATTTGCGGTTAGCCACTGAGTACTTTCGAACGGTGCCAGATTTGCAGTTAGCCAGTGAGTACTTTCGAGCAGTGCCAGATTTGCGGTTAGCCACTGAGTACTTTCGAACGGTGCCAGATTTGCGGTTAGCCAGTGAGTACTTTCGAGCGGTGCCAGATTTGCGGTTAGCCACTGAGTACTTTCGAACGGTGCCAGATTTGCAGTTAGCCAGTGAGTACTTTCGAGCAGTGCCAGATTTGCGGTTAGCCAGTGAGTACTTTCGAGCAGTGCCAGATTTGCGGTTAGCCAGTGAGTACTTTAGAGCAGTGCAAAATTTGCGGTTAGCCACTGAGTACTTTCGAACGGTGCCAGATTTGCAGTTAGCCAGTGAGTACTTTCGAGCAGTGCCAGATTTTCGGTTAGCCACTGAGTACTTTCAAACGGTGCCAGATTTGCGGTTAGCCAGTGAGTACTTTTGAGCAGTGCCAGATTTGCGGTTAGCCAGTGAGTACTTTCGAACGGTGCCAGATTTGCAGTTAGCCAGAGAGTACTTTCGAGCGGTGCCAGATTTGAGGTTAGCCAGTGAGTACTTTCGAACGGTGCCAGATTTGCGGTTAGCCAGTGAATACTTTCGAGTGGTGCCAGGTTTGCAGTTAGCCAGTGAGTACTTTCGAACGGTGCCAGATTTGCGGTTAGCCACTGAGTACTTTCGAGCAGTACCAGATTTGCGGTTAGCCAGTGAGTACTTTCGAGTGGTGCCAGGTTTGCAGTTAGCCAGTGAGTACTTTCGAACGGTGCCAGATTTGCGGTTAGCCAGTGAATACTTTCGAGCGATGCCAGGTTTGCGGTTAGCCACTGAGTACTTTCGAGTGACACTGGATTCTTGGTTAGTCAGTCAGCTGGAACTGCCTTGATGTTCTTTTTCATACTAATATTCCAGAACTTCTATTTGAAACAAATACCAAATATATCATTAACACTCTTTTATGAAAACTAATGGTGTCAATTATCAATATAACAGTATTATGTATTTTTCTAAAGTGTGAGTTTTGGTCGCTCGGTGCTCGTTATCGACTTTATGTTTGCCAGTTTCTTGAAGAAGGGCGGTGGTTCTACTAAGATTCATTCTGAGATTTTTCGCCGTCAATATAACTGGATATTACTTGCCACGTGTTGAAAATGGTGTTAACCCGATTTAAAAAATCTACAATTCGCTACTGTTTATGATCAGTAGATTGTTTTGTTTCGATAATAAATCCAGTAGGATATTGATTACAAATAAAAATAAAATCGGTAATATGTTTCAGAAATTTAGAAATTTTGTGAGATTACCTACTCGAATTATTGTATGTGTATTTATATTTCTACTGTAATCGGTCTAAATGAACTATATACATCCACTGTTATTCATCTGCCTGCCTGCCTGCCTGCCTGCCTGTCTGCCTGCCTGCCTGCCTGCCTGTCTGTCTGTCTGTCTGTCTGTCTGTCTGTCTGTCTGTCTGTCTGTCTGTCTGTCTGTCTGTCTGTCTGTCTGTCTGTCTGTCTGTCTGTCTGTCTGTCTGTCTGTCTGTCTGTCTGTCTGTCTGTCTGTCTGTCTGTCTGTCTGTCTGTCTGTCTGTCTGTCTGTCTGTCTGTCTGTCTGTCTGTCTGTCTGTCTGTCTGTCTGTCTGTCTGTCTGTCTGTCTGTCTGTCTGTCTGTCTGTCTGTCTGTCTGTCTGTCTGTCTGTCTGTCTGTCTGTCTGTCTGTCTGTGTTTCTTTCTTAGCGTATACTGACTCATCTATTTATAAATCAAGCAACATTGTTGGATTAGAAAAAACGTAAACTGAGCAAAAATATACTGCTAAAAACAGAACTGAATGTTTGATTATTTTCTCCAGGTCAACTATCGAAAAAGGACTTGAATATTAAGCATGATCCAAACAATGTTTGGTTGCGATGCATGCGCTGCAATATTGATCGATGTTTCTATGCGAGATTATATAAAAAACAAGTACCAGGCCAACGCAACACTTTACACGGAAGTTTGCTTTGACGGGATTACTTGGGGATTTGTAAGGCGCCCAGTAAATGTCCTTTGAGTATCAGTTTTATATTTAGTTATTTTATCACGCACGCACACACGCACGCACGCACGCACGCACGCACGCACGCACGCATTGTATGATTAACTAGCGCCAATATAATGTTATGCATCGTCATATATACATAAACCAGATTACAAAAAGAAGGACAATGATTTTCCAAAAATGTTTAAATGATATTGATATAAGGACTGCCAATAAAACAAATTATCAGCAGTTGTTTCTAAATACAATACGACGAGTTGTTCAATTTATGACATGTGTTACGAGTCATTGTGTGTTGCTACGCACTGGGAAGTAAATATATACCCGTTAATTTATTATTAAATTCGGTAATTTTAAGTTCGGTCTAAGGGATCCTCCGTGGCCGAGTGGTCTAAGGCGCAGTCTCAAGATCACTTACATCTCACCGCTTAGTCGTAGGTTCGAGTCTCGCTAAGTCCAAAAACTTAATGTGAGAAAGTTTGCCAGTTAGTTGAGGAAGGACGGCGGTTCAACTTAGTCTGACTTAGTCCGAGGTCTTCCTCAACCAGTGAAACTGAATATACCATCTATAAAACCCCATTCAAATAAAACATAGGTTCGTAATTAAAGGCTAGTGTTTGTCGTGTAATTAAGTGTATATACTTATGTTTATACTCATGAAAGCAACTTGGAGTAAACGAGGGACTCGTATGCTTTATTTTGCAAAAAAACACACGACAACTAAAGTCTGCTGTATGACGTTACTATATACATGTTGTAAATCCTCCACAACAAAAAGACTGCGACTGTTTACAAATAAATCAATCGCATACTTAAACTTTAAGTGCAAACAAATAAAACGAATAGAAGTAATACCACTAAGAAGACATCCATTAAGGTGGATAAATGTCTAAATCAAATATTATTTAGTTATTCATTAAAATTTTATTTTATTGAGTAATTGAATGTTGTAAATGACACACTATCTGGTTGCATAACTAAAGACAGCATACTCGTGTTCTATTCTGCTCTTTCGCTTCTCTGCTGCATGTCGTGGTATATTTCTATGGTTTTGATCGCTTGCATTCAGGTAAACATACCCGAAAGGGAACTAGGAGACGTGACACGTGTAGTTTTAATACCACTTCCTTTTTTATGTTAATACGAATTTCTGTTTGAGTATAATATTTTCTTTTTATAAAACATTTCTTTCTTTCTCAAGTAACCTCTTATTTATGCTCAATACAATTAGAAGGACTGTAAGGATGGCCCAAGCAAACCCAATCCAATTGCTTAATTTCATATAAATAAAAAAGCATGTTTATAAATGATTTTATGTATTACTTGTTTTGATTCATTGTAAGCGTTGTTATCTTTCACACACCATTCGTCTTGAATATAAAGCAATAACAATAATGAAAAAAAAATACACATTTATTTTTATTTGTTTGTTGAAAACCGCAAAGTCACATATTTGTGTTTACATACTGATATAAGCAACTCACTTGACCTTGAATGTACGTGTCTTTTAATTAAGACAAGAATATATTTATATTTGATCGTTTAGAGTACCCGGATAGTTTAATGAAAACGTAGAGAGTTGGTTTACAAGATTTATTCAGCTTTATGGTAAGAATAAATAATGAATACGTATGTCGTCAGATAAATAATATTATGATAATATAGTTATATTTGATGACGTAAGCAAAGGTTACATGGTGCTCGCCCATTGAAAACAGGATAATGATACAGGATCTCAGTGTCGCTAACTTTACCAAGTTTATAACATCTTTATATTTGTTTTCTGTTTTTACTTCGACGCCTTTATAACCGAGTAAACATACCGAGCAGACGTGCTTGTATTGTACGGACAAAAAAACACTGTTAATACTGCTGATAACTTCAAGTTGGGCAAATTAATCTAGACGAGTCTACTTTGTTGTGTTGGGGTTGGCAACACAACATCGACCAGATATTTTGTTTCAATTTTATTAGTATCTAACATTGTATGTTCATTTGCTGTTAGACATCGTGCTTTGTTTTCCATCCGAAAAGAACTTTCAGAACCCACCGACGGAAATAATATCCGACAAAAAATGTGCAAAACTTGCTTTAAAATGAATTTTATAAACACTTTCAACCAATATTCTGTTTCATATTTCTAATGAAAACAATAACATGTGACCAAAATGCTTTTTTTCGTTTGTGACGTTTTTTATGTTATACGTTATGTGACCATCGTCATTTTTATATTTTTAGGTTTCAAATTTTGTAAGGTGTTTATATATATGGTACAACTAGTTCCCATTTGTGACCTATCTCACAATATTCACAACGTTCTAGAAACCAGATATGGTTTAACAATCATATAAGCAACACTTTGCTGCTTTAGGTCCTTTTGGAATAGTTGTTTTGGTGATTTGATCAGCAGTCAAGTGTATTTCAGTTCGCTCAGCTGACTATAGTTTACACCGTCTTGACTGTGCTAATGTAACTAGTATTACACCAGTATAGATTGCTGGTTATACATTTTTAAAAGCACTGTAATTGTAATTATATACACAGGGTTAAAAACACTAGTTCCGGAATTTTTCTGTTTATCAAACACATTTCTCACTGCACTTCACTGTTTATTACTGTTTCTATTTTCCCTCATGTTTATATAATTCACCTTACACTTGTGTGTAGAATGCTGGTTTGAACTTGTCGAGCTCCACTACCCATTGTTTGTTTAATTTGTTTTTAAACACAATGACGGATGGTGCCGTAGTAACCTTATTTGGTAGTGCATTCCAGTTCTGTACTACCATTTGACTAAAATTGTTTTTCTTATACTAATTTAACTCTTTTATGTATATTTTACTGGCTTTGTCCCTGGTGATGGTGGGTGATCTACCATCCCTGGTGATTTTGAAATTGAAATAACTTGTTTTTGTTTAATTGGTCTATTCATACCATGATTTTATAGACTTGAATAAGGTCTATAAGGACCCTGGTCCTTCTGTATTCAAGGGTTGGTATTTGGTTGTAATGTTATTGTGTTTATATAGATATATAGATACGATTATATATCAACTCTGTTTACCTTACTTATGTGGGTTTTTAATTAAATAATTGATGAGAACAGAAAAGGCAACCAAATTACTACATATATTATTTTCATTAAAAATTCCACGGGTTAGTTGCCACGTACTTTGACTTATTTTGTGTGTTTTTTTTGTATTATGGAGTTATCATTCACCTCGCCAATTATCCTAATACCGAATGATAGCGAAATTGGTCGTATGTGTAAGATTGATGGAGTTCTGTCAATGTGTTTATAGAAACTAGTATACCAAATAAGCCGTAGTCAGAGGGTGTGACAGTGGTTACATATACAATTTCATTTCGTGAAAATACTTATTTTAGTGGGGTGTGGTTGGTTGGGGCAGTGACGTTCTGTGCTTCCATGGAATCAGTTTAACAGACATCAGTGATAACGTTATTATTTATTTAAGCATTTAATACGTACTTGTTAAATGATTTGGTAAGTGTCTGAAGCATTAACACCTTCTGAATGAATGCTAAACGTTAATCAATTATGTAAATAGGCGTAATGCCATAACGCAGGTGGAGTAGGACTGATGAGTAAAGCAAACATTTAATAAACATGAAGTAGAAAAAGGAACAGCAACAAATACAAAATAAAAATAACAGAAAATGTCCACTTACAAATTAAACATTCTTAATTTCGCAGACGGTTAACTATTGATGTTGTAGAACTGAATAACTCATTTATTTTGGTTAATTATAATTCAATGAGTATTACTCAAAATAAAAAGAGATGGGTTTTCAAAACGACCACACAGCGAAAACAAATTTTTATTCGCAGTTTTCCTAAACCGAATAGACGCGGTCTTATAATACCTATTTCAAATATCAAATCATAAAAGATTTGGCATAGTAATGAAGCATTGTCAGCCTTGGCGACTAGGTCACTTGTATTTGCTAGTTGGCAGAAGACATATTGAAATTGTATTGCTATTAAAGTCCGCTTCTCGGGGTATTATCTCCTCTCTATTAAAGTCCGCTTCTCAGGGTATTATCTCCTCTCTATCAAAGTCCGCTTCTCAGGGTATTATCTCCCCTCTATTAAAGTCCGCTTCTCAGGGTATTAATTCCTCTCTATTAAAGTCCGCTTCTCAGGTTATTATATCCTCTCTATGCGCCTACCAGTCTGTCACAAAATATTGTTTGTAGAAATCCTTTGATATCAACAACAACACTTCACATTTTTTACTGTAAAACACGCATTACAGAAGCAAAATAATAAACACATGTTTCTGAACAAAACGTTTATAAAATAGTTTTATTTATATGATAGCAATTAAATAATCTGTGTTAAATTGTTTATCCTAAAAATATCGGACTCAAAGTTGAAGCCTCTATAAACAGGCTTATATGGTGGATGGGGTAATACGCGCGGTTTGGCGCACCCGTTAAACTGGTTTATTGGGCGGTTGAGGGAATAAGCGCGGTTTGGTCCGCCCATTAAACTGGTTTATAGAATGGGTGGGAGAATAAAAAAATATATATAAAGGGAGATAAATATATAAACGGAGATATTAACGAAATTCCGATTTTTTTGGATCTTTTCAGATGCACATTCACAATGTATGATAATTTTGTATATATAGAGATAATAAATAAATATACATTTAGCTAAACAAAGACATATTACAATAATTATTACTTGTTCCATCTTTATTCGCACCAGCAAAAAGGAAAACGTTTTAACCATGTTAATATTGAATGTCGTTAGTTTAACCTTCAAACTAAGAGAACTTTAATAAGTGCCTAAGTACAATGTCATTTTGATTATTCCTGCTCGTCTTGGTATGCCGGTCTTACTAAAAAGTTAAAACACAAACTACAAGTCACTCAAAATAAAGTTGTACGATTCTTATTTAACTTATCACCAAGGTGTAGTATAACCTGCGCTATGTTAGAAACAGTTGATGTATTGCGGGTTTTGGATAGAGTAAAACTACTAAGACTTAATCATGTTTTTAATATTTTCCATGGCACCGCGCCAACATATCTTTATGTTAACTTCCATAGGGTGTCTTCTATTCATAACCGCATACGGTTTAGTGAAAGTAATTTTATAGTTCCGCATGCTAAGAGTTTCGATTCGGGCACCTTTTATTGCAATGCAGTTGCTGACTGGAATAATTTGCCTAACGATCTGAAGAAGTTAACCAATAAGCAAACTTTTAAACGTGAAGTTAAAAAACATTTATGTATCTCCTCGCGGGCTAGAGAAAATTTGAATATTTAATTTTTAAGTTTATGTTGAAAATATTTCTTGTTATGTGAACCACTTATATGTACTATTCAGTTATTCAGGGTATAAGATAATTCAATGTTTTTTGTATTGTTACATTTTAACAAGTTTATATCAAATGTTTACATTCTTAACATTTCATGTATATCATATTTTTTTAATTTTTTAAAAAAAATCACAATTTTAAGGGAAGGGACCCCGTTGGAAATAAGCGCGTTTGTTGCTTTAATGGGTTATCCCAGGTTATAAGATCTTTAATTTTTAGATGATTACTATGATTATTTTACTTATTTATTTTCTTGATTTATTACTGTTATTTTATCATCATCATGATATATATACGTTGTATAATGATCTTATATACCTGAATAAATTTGAATTGAATTGAATTAAAAAAAATGAACAGCTTTATTTCAAGTGACCATTAATTAATTACCTAGAAGTGTTTCCAAAATTCCCAGTACAGTTATTGACAGAACTCTTGCGAAAACGAAAGAAAGATTAGACGGAATAATGAGGCTGACGATAATTAATAATAAATGATATACAAGTACAGTCCAAAATAATTTCAAACATACAAAATAGTCATATTCTTACAAACTATTATACATATGTGTGTGCATATATAGTTGAAATACGATATTATCAATTGATTGTGAAACTGACTCTAAATCATTTAAGAATATTCATGAGTTTGTGAGTTAAGAACAACTAGTGTTAAACATTGATCGCGGTCACTCTCGTTTAAAAAGGCACAAGGTCCATTGTACAAAACAGTTTATTGTTCTCTTGTACTAGGTCCTCCGTTGCCGAGTGGTCAAAGGCGTCGTCTCAAGATCACTTACCTCTCACCGTAGGTCGTAGGTTCGAGTCCCGCTCACTCAAAAACTTTATGTGAGAAAGTTTCCAGTTACTTGCGGAAGGACGGTGGTTCTACTTAGTCTGACTCAGTCTGAGTTCTTCCTGCCATATATAATCTGAAGTGTGTTGAAAATGGCGTTAAACACAAAAGTACTCTTGTATCATCACTTATTAAAGTATAACAAACTGTGATCCCTCTTATCTATTGTTGTTTTCAAATACCACCTATGGTATACATTAAATTAATGTTAGTTATTAAACATTCTCCGTTTCTTGTTTGATACAATACCGCGGCGTGGTCTAGTGGTTGAGCGTCCGCCTCGCATGCGGAAGGTCGTTGATTCAATCTTCGGTCAAGTCATACCAAAGACTTTAAAAATGGTACTAGAAGCTTCCTCGCTTGACGCTCAGCATTAAGAGGAGAGTTCTAGGTCTGGTCGGCCCGGTGTCAGTATAATGTGACTGGGTGGAGTATCATACCATGTGTCTGCGGCATGATACTCTAGTGTGACAGCGCTTAGAATACTGTCTCAAGTAGACACCGTCGCTATATGACTGAAAAATTGCTGAAAGCGACGCTAAACACCATACAACATTGTTTGATACATTTTAGAAAATGTTCTAGCACGTTATCCTACGTGTCATTGATTTATCTATCCTTATCAGGTGCTGTATGGTTGTCAAAATACACCACAGCACGCGTCCTGATGGTTTAAGATATCTTACTTACCATGTCTTATTTGAGACTTATTTCGGTTAAATCACAGTGTGATCGCGATATTTTAACTCTCACAAATGATATTGCAAATCAAGAGAATGATGTTTAAAACGTTTGCCATGAATAGTGTAAAAGTTTAATTTTTATAGTGGCATAACTGTATACTGACATTTATCGAACTAATTATATCAATAGATGCCTTTAAGTCCTAACTGCCGTACAAACTTTGGCAGAGTTTAATATTCATACATATAATTCAATCAGGTAGCTCTTTTTTTTAAAATCATCAATAACTGTCACAATGTGATACTCCCATATCATTGCTAATACTTTCAATTAACAAAACAATATTTTCAGAACGTTGTGGGTTACGCGCAATTTATAAAATTAAACATTTTAGTACACTGTAACCTTGTCGACAGCATATACAGAAGGAAGCAGAGCGATATTACTCCCCGCCCGTGCAGTGGTGAAGGCGTCAGTGTGATACTCCCTGCCCGTGCCATGGTGAAGGCGTCAGTGTGATACTCCACGTCCGTGCAGTGATAAAGGCGTCAGTGTGATACTCCCCGCCCATGCAGTGGTGAAGGCGTCAGTGTGATACTCCCCGCCCATGCAGTGGTGAAGGCATCAGTGTGATACTCCCTGTACGTGTAGTGGTGAAGGCGTCAGTGTGATATTCCACGCCCGTGCAGGGTTAAAGGCATCAGTGTGATACTCCCCGACCGTGTAGTGGTGAAGGCGTCAGTGTGATACTCCCCGTCCGTGCAGTGGTGAAGGCGTCAGTGTGATACTCCCCGCTCGTGCAGTGGTGAAGGCGTCAGTGTAATACTCCTCGTCCGTGCAGTGGCGAAGGCGTCAGTGTAGTACTCCCCGTCCCTGCAGTGTTGAAGGCGTCAGTGTAATACTCCCCGCCCATACAGTGGTGAAGGAGTCAGGCTGATACTCCCCGTCCGTGCAGTGGTGAAGGTGTCAGTGTAATACTCCCTGTCCGTGAAGTGGTGAAGGCGTCAGTGTAATACTCCCTGTCTGTGCTGTGGTGAAGGCGTCAGTGTAATACTCCCCGTCCGTGCAGTGGCGAAGTCATCAGTGTGATAGTCCCCGCTCGTGCAGTGGTGAAGGCATCAGTGTGATACTCCCCGCCCATGCAGTGGTGAAATCATCAGTGTGATACACCTAGTCCGTGCAGTGATGAAGGCGTCAGTGTGATACTCCATGCCCGTGCAGTGGTGAAGGCGTCAGTGTAATACTCCCCGCCCATGCAGTGGTGAAATCATCAGTGTGATACTCCACGTCCGTGCAGTGGTGAAGGCATCACTGTGATACTCCCCGTCCGTGCAATAGTGAAGGCATCAGTGTGATACTCCACGTCCGTGCAGTGATAAAGGCGTCAGTGTGATACTCCTCGCCAATGCAGAGGTGAAGGCGTCAGTTTGATACTCCCCACCCATGCAGTGGTGAAGGCGTCAGTGTGATACTCCCAACTTGTGCAGTTGTGAAGGCGTCAGTGTGATACTCCCCTTTCGTGCAGTGGTGAAGGTGTCAGTGTGATACTCCTCGTCCGTGCAGTGGTGAAGGCGTCAGTGTAATACTCCCCGCCCATGTAGTGGTGGAGGCGTCTGTGTGATACTCCCAGCTCGTGCTATGGTGAAGGCATCAGTGTGATACTCCCCGTCGGTGCAGTGGTGAAATCATCAGTGTGATACACCACGTCCATGCAGTGATAAAGGCATCAGTGTGATATTCCATGCCCGTGCAGTGGTGAAGGCGTCAGTGTGATACTCCCCGCCCATGCAGTGGTGAAATCATCAGTGTGATACTCCACGTCCGTGCAGTGGTGAAGGCATCAGTGTGATACTCCCCGTCCGTGCAATGGTGAAGGCGTCAGTGTGATACTCCCTGTTCGTGCAGTGATAAAGGCGTCAGTGTGATACTCCCCGCCAATGCAGAGGTGGGGGCGTCAGTGTGATACTCCCCATCAATGCAGTGGTGAAGGCGTCAGTGTGATACTCCCAGCTCATGCAGTTGTGAAGGCGTCAGTGTGATACTCCCAGTTCGTGCAGTGGTGAAGGCGTCAGTGTGATACTCCCAGCTCATGCAGTTGTGAAGGCGTCAGTGTGATACTCCCAGTTCGTGCAGTGGTGAAGGCATCAGTGTGATACTCCCCGTCCGTGCAATGGTGAAGGCGTCAGTGTGATACTCCCTGTTCGTGCAGTGATAAAGGCGTCAGTGTGATACTCCCCGCCAATGCAGAGGTGGGGGCGTCAGTGTGATACTCCCCATCAATGCAGTGGTGAAGGCGTCAGTGTGATACTCCCAGCTCATGCAGTTGTGAAGGCGTCAGTGTGATACTCCCAGTTCGTGCAGTGGTGAAGGTGTCAGTGTGATACTCCCCATCCATGCAGTGGTGAAGGCGTCAGTGTGATACTCCAAGCTCGTGCAGTTGTGAAGGCGTCAGTGTGATACTCCCAGTTCGTGCAGTGGTGAAGGCATCAGTGTGATACTCCCCGCCCGTGCAGTGGTGAAATCATCAGTGTGATACACCTAGTCCATGCAGTGATGAAGGCGTCAGTGTGATACTTCCCGCCCGTGCAGTGGTGAAGGCGTCAGTGTGATACTCCCCGCCCATGCAGTGGTGAAATCATCAGTGTGATACTCCACGTCCGTGCAGTGGTGAAGGCATCAGTGTGATACTTCCCGTCCGTGCAATAGTGAAGGCATCAGTGTGATACTCCACGTCCGCGCAGTGATAAAGGCGTCAGTGTGATACTCCTCGCCAATGCAGAGGTGAAGGCGTCAGTTTGATACTCCCCACCCATGCAGTGGTGAAGGCGTCAGTGTGATACTCCCAGCTTGTGCAGTTGTGAAGGCGTCAGTGTGATACTCCCCTTTCGTGCAGTGGTGAAGGTGTCAGTGTGATACTCCTCGTCCGTGCAGTGGTGAAGGCGTCAGTGTAATACTCCCCGCCCATGTAGTGGTGGAGGCGTCAGTGTGATACTCCCAGCTCGTGCTATGGTGAAGGCATCAGTGTGATACTCCCCGTCCGTGCAGTGGTGAAATCATCAGTGTGATACACCACGTCCGTGCAGTGATAAAGGCATCAGTGTGATATTCCATGCCCGTGCAGTGGTGAAGGCGTCAGTTTGATACTCCCCGCCCATGCAGTGGTGAAATCATCAGTGTGATACTCCACGTCCGTGCAGTGGTGAAGGCATCAGTGTGATACTCCCCGTCCGTGCAATGGTGAAGGCGTCAGTGTGATACTCCACGTCCGTGCAGTGATAAAGGCGTCAGTGTGATACTCCCCGCCAATGCAGAGGTGAAGGCGTCAGTGTGATACTCCCCATCCATGCAGTGGTGAAGGCGTCAGTGTGATACTCCCAGCTCGTGCAGTTGTGAAGGCGTCAGTGTGATACTCCCCGTTCGTGCAGTGGTGAAGGTGTCAGTGTGATACTCCCCGTCCGAGCAGTGTTGAAGGCGTTAGTGTAATATTCCCTTCCCGAGTAGTGGTGAAGGCGTCAGTGTGATACTCCCAGCTCGTGCAGTTGTGAAGGCGTCAGTGTGATACTCCCCGTCCGTGCAGTGGTGAAGGCGTCAGTGTGATACTCCCCGCCCTTGCAGTGGTGAAGGCGTCAGTGTGATACTCCAAGCCCTTGCAGTGGTGAAGGCGTCAGTGTGATACTCCAAGCCCGTGCAGTGGTGAAGGTGTCAGTGAAATACTCCCCGCCCGTGCAGTGGTGAAAGCATCTGTGTGGTACTCTCAGCTCGTGCAGTTGTGAAGGCGTCAGTGTGATACTCCCCGTTCGTGCAGTGGTGAAGGTGTCAGTATGATACTCCCCGTCCGTGCAGTGTTGAAGGCGTCGGTGTAATATTCCCTGCCCGTGTAGTGGTGAAGGCGTCAGTGTGATACTCCAAGCTCGTGCAGTTGTGAAGGCCTCAGTGTGATACTCCCCGTCCGTGCAGTGGTAAAGTCGTCAGTGTGATACTCCCCGCATGTGCAGTGGTGAAGGCATGAGTGTGATACTCCCCGTCCGAGCAGTTGTGAAGGCGTCAGTGTGATACTCCCCGCCCGTGCAGTGGTGAAGGCGTCAATGCGATACCCGCCCCTCCCCCCGCCCGTGAAGTGTTAAACTCGTCAGTGTGATACTCCCCGCCCTTGCAGTGTTGAATGCGTCAGTGTGATACTCCCCGTCAGTGCAGTGGTGAAGGCGTCAGTGTGATATTCCCCGTCCGTGCAGTGGTGAAGGCGTCTATGTGATATTTCCCGCCCGTGCAGTGGTGAAAGCGTCAGTGTGATATTCCCCGCCCTTGCAGTGTTGAATGCGTCAGTGTGATACTCCCCGTCGGTGCAGTGGTGAAGGCATCAGTGTGATATTCCCCGTCCGTGCAGTAGTGAAGGCGTCCCAGTGATATTCCCCGCCCTTACAGTGGTGAAGGCGTCAGTGTGATACTCCCCGTCCGTGCCGTGGTGAAGGCGTCTGTGTTATACTCCCCGCCCGTGCAGTGGTGGAGGCGTCAGTGTGGTACTCTCCGTCATTGCAGTGGTGAAGGCGTCTGTGTGATATTCCCCGCCCTTGCAGTGGTGAAGGCGTCAGTGTGATACTCCCCGCCCTTGCAGTGGTGAAGACGTCAGTGTGATACTCCTCGCCCGTGCAGTGGTGAAGGCGTCAGTGTGATACTCCCCGCCCTTGCAGTGGTGAAGGCGTCAGTGTGATACTCCCCGTCCGTGCAGTGGTGAAGGCGTCATTGTGATATTCCCCGTCCGTGCAGTGGTGAAGGCGTCTGTGTGATACTCCCCGCCCGTGCAGTGGTGAAGGCGTCAGTGTGATATTCCCCGCCCTTGCAGTGTTGAATGCGTCATTGTGATACTCCCCGTCCGTGCAGTGGTGAAGGCGTTAGTGTGATATTCCCCGTCCGTGCAGTGGTGAAGGCGTCTGTGTGATATTCCCCGCCCTTGCAGTGGTGAAGGCGTCAGTGTGATACTCCCCGTCCGTGCAGTGGTGAATGCGTCAGTGTGATACTCCCCGTCCGTGCAGTGATGAAGGCGTCTGTCTGATACTCCCCGCCCGTGCAGTGGTGAAGGCGTCAGTGTGATACTGCCCGCCCGTGCAGTGGTGAAGGCATCAGTGTGATACTCCTCGTTCGTGCAGTGGTGAAGGCGTCTGTGTGATACTCCACGACCGTGCAGTGGTGAAGGCGTCATTGTGATAGTCCCCGTCCGTGCAGTGGTGAAGGCGTCTGTGTTATACTCCCCGCCCGTGCAGTGGTGAAGGCGTCAGTGTGGTACTCCCCGTCCGTGCAGTGATGAAGGCGTCTGTGTGATACTCCCCGCCCTTGCAGTGGTGAAGGCGTCAGTGTGATACTCCCCGCCCTTGCAGTGGTGAAGACGTCAGTGTGATATTTTCTAACTTGTGATATGAAGACAATGACAGAGATGCATTGATAAGAAGTCAATGTCAAATATACGTTTCCCTGGCAGACACAGATGATGTAATCAGACAATGGTTCAAACATATTATAACATTTGCGGCGGAATGTTTATACTTTGTTATTTGTGTTTAGTCTTTTAGTTTTTTAGTATTTTGGTATTAGAGTTTGGTATTTTAGTATTTTGGTATTTTGGTATTTTGGTATTAGGATTTGGTATTTTGATATTTTGGTATTAGGGATTTGGTATTTTGGTATTTGATATTTTGTATTTTGGTATTTTGGATTTTGTATTTTGGTATCTTAGTATTTGAGATTTGGTATTTGAACTTTGGGAATTTGGTATCTTAGTATTTGGGATTTGGTATTTTAGTATTTTAGTATTTTGGTATTTTGGTATTGAGATTTGGTATTTTAGTATTTGGAATTTGGTATTTTGGTATCTTATTATTTGGGATTTGATATTTTGGTATTTTGGATTTGGTATTTCGGTATCTTAGTATTTGGGATTTGGTATTTTGGTATTTGAGATTTGTTATTTTGGTATCTTAGTATTTGGGATTTGGTATTTTAGTATTTTGGATTTGGTATTTTGGTATCCTAGTATTTGGGATGTGGTATTTTGATATTTGGGATTTGGTATTTTTGTATAGCTATTTGGTATTATAGTATTTGGGTTTTGGTATTTTGGTATATTAGTATTTGGGATGTGATATTTTGGTATTTGGGATTTTCTGTTTTGGTATCTTAGTATTTGGGATGTGGTATTTTGATATTTGGGATTTGGTATTTTTGTATAGCTATTTGGTATTATAGTATTTGGGTTTTGGTATTTTGGTATATTAGTATTTGGGATGTGATATTTTGGTATTTGGGATTTTCTGTTTTGGTATCTTAGTATTTGGGATTTGGTATTTTGGTATATGGGATTTTGGTATTTGGGATTTGGTATATTTGTATCTTTATTTTTGGGATTTGGTATTTTGGGATTTGGGATTTGGGATTTTGGTATCTTAGTATTTGGGATTTGGGATTTTAGTATTTTAGTATTTTAGTATTTTAGTATTTTAGTATTTTGATATTGGGATATGGTATTTTAGTATTTGGGATTTGTATTTGGTATCTTAGTATTTGGGATTTAAGATTTTGGTATTTGGGATTTGGTATTTGGTATTTTGGTATTGTGGAATTTGGAATTTGGAATTTGGTATTTGGTATTTTAGTATTTTGGTAAATGGTATTTGGGATCTGGTGTTTTAGTATTTATGTATTTGGGATTTAGTCATTTGGTATTTTGGTATTTGGGATTTGGGATTTTGAGATTTTGGAATTTGGGATTTGGTATTTTAGTATTTCGGTATTTGGTATTTGGTATTTGATATTTTAGTATTTTGGTATTTGATTTTTGGTATTGAACATAAAACTGACACTTTAATTACCTAATAAACTGACATTACCTAAATGCAAATTAATATTTATTGGTTTGATTAATTGTTCTTTATTCGTCTTTATTTGGTTTGATTAATTGCCACGTTCTATAGTTAATTAATATGTATACTTGTTTTTCTTTAAATCATTATTATAATCACTAATCTTCAAGCTGAACAATTTCTCCTGTTACTTTAACAGTGCATACGTGCATTTTATTTGTTATTTATGCTACAAATTGATGCTTTGGATGTCAAATTGCAATAAAATCATTAAATTAATTGCTCTTTATTGGTTTGATAACTTGATTCGACAATAATGAAATCTTCGATCTCTTCTGCATTGGCCATAAACGGATTCCGAATAATGACATAGAGTAAGCGCGTAAATGACCGCGGACCAGGTAGTGTACATGTTTACTTTTACTGTTGACATGTACTAACAGTCTCGATATTATTAACAATAAATGTCCATGTCACATGTTACTAGGTATTTAAACCCAGTAACATGTGACATGGACATTTATTGTTAATAATTTCGAGTATTGACCGGTAACATCTACTTTGAAAAATAACTGACGACACGTTACAAAATCAAAATCAATACTTGTTATTAAAAAGGGTCAATACAATAATAAATCGACATTATATCAACCTGGGAATGTCCTTCGACCGATTCAGTTTTGTTTACTCTAGTTGTCAATAGATGAGTACTAAATGACAAAGCAGAAGTTATGTTTGTACAAGTATGTATGCCCAACATGTGTCTCGGAACCAGGGCCATGTGAACGATGTATAATTTGTTGATACTAATTTATTGTAGCTTGCTCAGAGCTTTGAAAAATAGTTGTTTTTCCTTGATAGAACTGGGTGGTGTGGCTTTTTGAGAGGCTATCGGATAAAGGTTGGGATTGAACCGTCTACCTGTAACGTACGGGACCAGCCGTTTATCTAACAATTATGAAGATACGTCAGTTATCAATAGCAGGATGTTTTGTCCAAACAAAGGATGATGCTAATAGTACACATTACTTAAACCTTCAGTTCCAGCTGAAAATTAAAAAAACATTAACATTGTATTGCCTTCTTTGAATCTATGTTCACAGTCAACAGATTTGCACGCCTCCTAAAATGACATATGCATGTGTCAACGTGCAATAAAACACCATTCATTCATTTATACGAATATCGCAGCGGTGGACTAGGGATAGAACGTCCGCCTCGCACGCGGAAGATCGCGGCCGGGTCATACCAAAGATCGTGGCCGGGTCATACCAAATATCGTGGCCAAGTCATACCAAAGATCGTGGCCTGGTCATACCAAAGATCGTGGCCGGGTCATACCAAAGATCGTGGCCGGGTCATACCAAAGATCGTGGCCAGGTCATACCAAAGATCGTGGCCAGGTCATACCAAAGATCGTGGCCGGGTCATACCAAAGATCATGGCCGGGTCATACCAAAGATCGTGGCCGGGTCATACCAAAGATCGTGGCCGGGTCATACCAAAGATCGTGGCCGGGTCATACCAAATATCGTGGCCAAGTCATACCAAAGATCGTGGCCGGGTCAAACCAAATATCGTGGCCGGGTCATACCAAAGATCGTGGCCGGGTCATACCAAAGATCGTGGCCGGGTCATACAAAATATCGTGGCCGGGTCATACCAAAGATCGTGGCCGGGTCATACCAAATATCGTGGCCAAGTCATAATAAAGTCTAGAATTTTTCTCACTTGGCGCATTCAGTATAGTTTGTATCATACCATGTGTCTGCGGCACGGATCACAAGTGTGGCAGCGCTTAGAATACTGTCTGAGGTACACACACTTGCGAGAAGACTGACCGACGCTAAACAGCAACAGCATTCATTTACTCGTTTATTCAATAATCGATTCATTTATCCATTTAGCAAAGGACGTTGGGTGTTTAACATTGCCAATAATGCTGGTCACCGTGAAATATCATAGTTTTATTATATAACGTGAGCTGGCCGGGTTTGCTCTGCTGGGTTCTCGTTTGACTGACAATCTGGGGTTCCTGAGTCCCCGAGTATCTGTGATAATATGTCATGATCTTTGATCTACAGCTATCAGCCTCCATCTCTGAACACATGGGGAAGTAGTAATGATTTGCAAAGATAAATTGTGTTAATCACCTGACGGATCCCTACAAAGATGAATAGGTGGTCTACCACCGTAATATAACTGCAACCACCGTAAATAAACTGCAACCACAGTAAATTAACTGAAATCAGCTTGATATAACTGTAACCACTGTAAATAAACTGCAACAACAGTTTTATTACTGAAACCACTATAATATAGCTGAAAACATCGTAATATACCTGATCCACCGTAATATAACTACAACTACCATAATATTACTGAAACCACTGTAATATAGCCGAAACCACCGTAATATTACTGAAACCACTGTTATGTAGCTGAAAACACACACAAAAAAACAATATAATATTACTGAAACCATTATAATATAGCTGAAACCACCGTAATATAACTACAACCACTGCAATACAGCTGGAAGCACCGTTATGTAATTGAAAGAACCGTAATGTAACTGAAAGCACCGTAATATAACTGAAACCACCATAATGTAACTGAAAGCACCGTAATATAACTGAAACCACCATAATATAACTGAAACCATCGTAATATAACTAAAATCACCGTAATATAACTGAAACCACCGTAATATAACTGAAACCACCGCAATATAAATGAAGCCACCGTTATATAATTGCAACCCCATATTATATCTGAAACCACCGTAATATATAACAAAAACCGCCGTAAAATAGCTGAAACAACCGTATATTTATGTCAAAGTCATACCTTGCTTATGTCGGAGTAATCAAGCTTTTAAAGCCTTGCTCGCCGCCAAAAATGGTCATACGCAACAAAGGCTACTTTTTATTCGTCAACTTTCTGTTTTTCCTTCACGTATCTTATATACTATAATCTGAAAGAATCAAATAGTAAAATATATTGTGGATATAATCCCTAGTTTTTTAGATTACCTGTAATAACACACGTGCACACGTGCACATTCCGTTTTCAGGTAGGGAACATGTTGTATAAATCCTCAAGCAAAGCTAGGTGATGTTTTGTAACGCTGGTCACACTGAGAACATCACTTACATGATATTTAAATAATACTTAAATAATGTTTTAATGTTCAGATGAGCATACCGCTATGTGGTCGCCGCTTTAGGTAAGTGCGTGTCAATCCACGTATTCCCATTTCGATGTAGCGGAACGTTCAGAGCATTTTTGAGATAACAGTTAAGTAGCGAAATACTGGATGAGACGACCGGTAAATGCATTTTGCATGTTATTAAATAACTTACTTTTTACAATGAGTCCCCAGATTTATTATGTTTATGTTGGTGTCACTGTGTACAATGGGTCCCCAGATTGGTTATGTTTATGTTGGTGTCACTGTGTACAATGGGTCCCCAGATTGGTAATGTTTATGTTGGTGTCACTGTGTACAATGGGTCCCCAGATTGTTTATGTTTATGTTGGTGTCGCTGTGTACAATTGGTCCCCAGATTGTTTATGTTTACGTTGTTGTCACTGTGTACAATGTTACTCCAGATTGATTGTGTTTATGTTGTCACTGTGTATAATAAGTCTTCAGATTGTTGTTGTCACTGTGTATAATGAGTCCCAGATTGGTTATGTTTATGTTGTTGTCACTGTGTACAACGGAGCCCCAGATTGATTATGTTTATGTTGTTGTCACTGTGTACAACGAGTCCCAATAATGATTATGTTTTTATTGTTATCACTGTGTACAACGAGTACCGAGATTAATTATGTTGATGTTGTTGTCACTGTGTACAATGAGTCTCCAGATTGATTATGTTTATGTTGTTGTCACTGTGTACAATGAGTCACAGATTGGTTATGTTTATGCTGTTGCCACTGTGTACAATGCATCCCCAGATTGATTATGTTTAATATGTTGTTGTCACTGTGTACAACGAGTCGCTATATTGATTATGTTAACATTGTTGTCACTGTGTACATCAAGTCCCAAGATCGATTATGTTTATGTTGTTGTCACTGTGAACAACAAGTCCCCAGATTGATTATGGTTATGTTGTTGTCACTGTGAACAACGAGTCGCTATATTGATTATGTTGATGTTACTGTCACTGTGTACATCGAGTCCCCAGATTGATTGTGTTAATCCTGTTGTCACTGTATACAGTTAGTCCCCAGATTGATTGTGTTTGTGTTGTTGTCACTGTGTACAATGAGTCACAGATTGGTTATGTTTATGTTGTTGCCACTGTGTACAATGCATCCCCAGATTGATTATATTTATGTTGTTGGCACTGTGTACAACGAGTCCCAGATTGATTATGTTTATGTTGTTGTCACTGTGTACAACGAGTCGCTATATTGATTATGTTTACATTGTTGTCACTGTGTACAACAAGTCCCAAGATCGATTATGTTTATGTTGTTGTCACTGTGAACAACGTGTCGCTATATTGATTATGTTGATGTTACTGTCACTGTGTACATCGAGTCCCCAGATTGATTGTGTTAATCCTGTTGTCACTGTATACAGTAAGTCCCCAGATTGATTGTGTTTGTGTTGTTGTCACTGTGTACAATGTATCTCCAGATTGATTATGTTATGTTGTCACTGAGTACAACGAGTCTCTAGATTGGTTGTTTTGATGTTGTTGTCACTGTGTACACTGAGTCTCCAGATTGATTATGTTTATGTTGTTGTCACTGTGTACAACGAGTCGCTATATTGATTATGTTTACATTGTTGTCACTGTGTACAACAAGTCCCCAGATTGATTATGGTTATGTTGTTGTCACTGTGAACAACGAGTCGCTATATTGATTATGTTGATGTTACTGTCACTGTGTATAACCCGTCTCCAGATTGATTATGTTTATGTTGTTGTCACTGTGTACAACAAGTCCCCAGATTGATTATGGTTATGTTGTTGTCACTGTGAACAACGAGTCGCTATATTGATTATGTTGATGTTACTGTCACTGTGTACATCGAGTCCCCAGATTCATTGTGTTTATCCTGTTGTCACTGTATACAGTTAGTCCCCAGATTGATTGTGTTTGTGTTGTTGTCACTGTGTACAATGTATCTCCAGATTGATTATGTTATGTTGTCACTGAGTACAACGAGTCTCTAGATTGATTGTATTGATGTTGTTGTCACTGTGTACACTGAGTCTCTAGATTGATTATGTTTATGTTGTTGTCACTGTGTACAATGAGTCTCCAGATTGAATGTGTTTATGTTGTTGTCACTGTGTACAATGAGTCTCCATATTGATTATGTTTATGTTGTTGTCGCTGTGTACAGTGAGTTCCCAGATTGATTATGTTTATGTTGTTGTCATTGTGTACAATGAGTCTCCATATTGATTAAGTTGATGTTGTTGTCACTGTGTACAATGTATCCCCAGATTGGTTATGTTAATGTTGTTGTCACTGTGTACAATGCATCCCCAGATTTATTATGTTTATGTTGTTGTCACTGTGTACGATGCATCCCCAGATTTGTTATGTTTATGTTGTTGTCATTGTGTACAATGACTATCCAGATTGGTTATGTTTATGTTGTTGTCACTGTGTACAATGCATCCCCCAGATTTATTATGTTGATGTTGTTGTCACTGTGTTCAATGCATCCCCAGATTTATTATGTTTATATTGTTGTCACTGTATACAATGCATCCCCAGATTGGTTATGTTTTTGTTGTTGTGACTGTGTACAATGCATCCCCAGATTGGTTATGTTTATGTTGTTGTCACTGTGCACAATGACTATCCAGATTGGTTATGTTTAGGTTGTTGTCACTGTGTATAATGCATCCCCAGATTTATTATGCTTATGTTGTTGTCACTGTGAACAATGAATCCCCAGATTGGTTATGTTTATGCTGTTGTCACTGTGTACAATGCATCCCCAGATTAGTTATGTTTATGTTGTTGTCACTGTGTACAATGCATCCCCAGATTGATTATGTTTATGTTGTTGTCACTGTGTACAATGCATCCCCAGATTGGTTATGTTTATGTTGTTGTCACTGTGTACAATAGATCCCCAGATTGGTTATGTTTATGTTGTTGTCACTGTGTACAATGCATCCCCAGATTAGTTATGTTTATGTTGTTGTCACTGTGTACAATGCATCCCCAGATTGGTTATGTTTATGTTGTTGTCACTGTGTACAATGCATCCCCAGATTGGTTATGTTTATGTTGTTGTCACTGTGTACAATGCATCCCCAGATTAGTTATGTTTATGTTGTTGTCACTGTGTACAATGCATCCCCAGATTGGTTTTGATTATGTTGTTGTCACTGTGTACAATGCATCCCCAGATTGGTTATGTTTATGTTGTTGTCACTGTGTACAATGGGTCCCCAGATTGGTTATGTTTATGTTGTTGTCACTGTGTACAATGCATCTCCAGATTGGTTATGATTATGTTGTTGTCACTGTGTACAATGCATCCCCAGATTGGTTATGTTTATGTTGTTGTCACTGTGTACAATGCATCCCCAGATTGGTTATGTTTATGTTGTTGTCACTGTGTACAATGCATCCCCAGATTGGTTATGTTTATGTTGTTGTCACTGTGTACAATGCATCCCCAGATTTATTATGTTGATGTTGTTGTCACTGTGTACAATGCATCCCCAGATTGGTTATGATTATGTTGTTGTCACTGTGTACAATGCATCCCCAGATTGGTTATGTTTATGTTGTTGTCACTGTGTACAATGCATCCCCAGATTGGTTATGTTTATGTTGTTGTCACTGTGTACAATGCATCCCCAGATTGGTTATGTTTATGTTGTTGTCACTGTGTACAATGCATCCCCAGATTGGTTATGTTTATGTTGTTGTCACTGTGTACAATGGGTCCCCAGATTGGTTATGTTTATGTTGTTGTCACTGTGTACAATGGGTCCCCAGATTGGTTATGTTTATGTTGTTGTCACTGTGTACAATGAGTCTCAAGATTGCCACAACCTGATAACGTGATTAAGTACGCTTATATCTGGTCGCAACATGGTTCTACCCAGGAAGCGGAATCTAGAGCGGTTGATGTTTATTGTGTTCTTTTTACGCAATCGAGTTTTAACAAATTAGTATATTGAACTAAACATTGATTGCTATAATTGATGGATAACCGGTAGATCCATAGGTGTAAATATACATGTATGTAAATAATGTCTGACAAAAGGATACATTAGTAGCACAGACAGCAGCAAAGGAAAGGAAATTGATTGAGTGTGTTCAGTGGTTATGATTGAAGCAACCACCAAACTTTGAAGCTTTTCATTCTCTTTAGAAGCCTGATTCATAAGCATCCTGACTTAGTACATATGTATAATGATTGGAAATGGACTAAGCAACCTGACTTAGTACATACGTATAATGATTGGAAATGGACTAAGCAATCCGTAACTTAATTCTCAAGCAACACTGAACCCCGTTTTCCAAAGAACCTGACTAATAACAACACATCCAAGCACGGACCGATATTCTGCGGCCGCCACACTGCACGTGGCGTTACTGTTGTGATGATCAAACTATCCAATAAGTGATTCATCGGAAAGACAGAAGGTAACAAAGAAACGAACATTACAGACTATTGGATACTTTTAATCTATTAGTGGTAATAAAACAGTGTTATAACTAATCTAGTAATCGGTATATCTGTGAAGCCAATGTGACTTGATAACACCACTATAATACACGTCTTATGTAACTGTCCTCAACACTTGTACTACACCAGAATATAAAGAAACACCTTAATACCACCTGACTAGTACAAAGTAATAAATAACGCACTGCTTCCAACATTATATGGTGTTTTAATAGCACAATATAAAGAATGACCTAATAGACTTGCAATCGTGCAATTAAAAACTAACTCCCTGACATGATATTTATTAAGCATGCATGCATTATAAACGAGATGCATATAACATATGTTTATAAGATTCACCATATACAAAAAAAAACAAAAATGCACACTATAAAAACGTCAAATATCAAATAGAGAATGTGATATATTTAAGAATATGCCTTCAATAATGTGTTTACATAAAAACTAAATATATAAAAGGAAAGTTAGACTTCTTCTAACTAATTGTGTCATATTCACAATACAGAAGGCGCGTTCAATAGGCATTTTGGGTATACTGAATAATTAAACCGTATTTATAAATCTTGCCAAGGGTTTGAAAACACAACTGAACTAAGGATGCATTGAATGGGTCATATTGTGACCAGTTATTATTATGCAATATATGTAAAGCACATATGTGTCATAAAACATGGTTATCATTATGCATTATTAGAACGACACACATGTGCCATAAATGTTTTATACATTACATTTTCAGAAGCAAGGCACACATGTGCCATAATATCAGTAACATATATTGCAAATATTCAAATAATACCGAAAAATGAAAAGAAATGTGAAGGGTTCTAGCGTTCAATAGGCATTTTGGGTTATACTGAATAGTTAAACCGTATATAAGTACTTTATATGTATTCGATGGTTTATATGTATTCGATGGAAAGCCTGTGTCGGTGATTTTTATGAGGAACTGGATCAGGCATTAATTTTTTTTTTTGTTATGCATAAATTTTCCATTCGTAACCGAAACTGATTTGTGGTGTGTTTGCAATTGTTCAAGACAGTAAATAACTGTCCGGAAAATGGCAAATCTGTCATAACACAGCAGCCTGCGTGGACGATATTTAAGACGCGTTAATGCAGAGTTTATTCGCTGGACTTGTTTAGAGACATAGTTGTACATTAAAACGTCAGATTTGTTTAACCTTTCAGTACCGATGGTGTTGTTAATGTTCATTTATTGACAAAATTGAACTGGTCAAATCGCATCCCGGAATGGTCAGTACAAACTTGACATTTATATTTGATCGTTTTATGGGGTCGGGGGTTGGGGTGAATTACTGTAAACTTTGATGTAAATGTCAACAATCTGGGTTTGAACTGCTTAATATATTTGTTTCATAGAAGTTTTGATTGACGCAGACTCGGAGTACAATGTTTGATGGTTTTCAGATGGACATATTACACGTCACATTTTAGATGAGCATATTACACGTCACATTTCAGATGAGCTTATTGCGAGACACATTTCAGATGAGCATATTACACGAAACATTTCAGATGAGCATACTATTACACGACACATTTCAGTTGAGCATATTACACGACACATTTCAGATGAGCATATTACACGTCACATTTCAGATTTGCATATTGCACGACACATTTCAGATTTGCATATTGCACGTCACTTTTCAGATGAGCATATTACACGACACATTTTAGATGAGCATATTACACGACACATTTCAGATGAGCATAACATTACACGACAAATTTCAGATGAGCATATTGCATGATACATTTCAGATTAGCATATTGCACTTCCCTTTTCAGATAAGCATATTACACGACACATTTCAAATTAGCATATTACACGTTTCAGATAAGCATATTACACGACACATTTCAAATTAGCTTATTACACGACACATTTCAGATGAGTATATTACACGTCACATTTCAGATGAGCATATTACACGACACATTTCAAATTAGCATATTACACGACGCATTTCAGATAAGCATATTGAACTTCACATTTCAGAGAGAGAGAGAGAGAGAGAGAGAGAGAGAGAGAGAGAGAGAGAGAGAGAGAGAGAGAGAGAGAGAAAGAGAGAGAGAGAGAGAGAGAGAGAGAGACCCATTTCTTATCCTTACAAACACATAACGGTAAATAACGCTTAAATTACGTGTTCAAGTTAAACATATGTATGAATAAAATATTAACATGTTCTTACACAACATTTGAATTACAAATTGTTAAAGAATGCCGCCTTTGTAAATCTGTGTTTAATATAAAAAAAAAAATAGGTCTTGAAAATGTTGATACAAGAATGTAGGTTCATGTTGGCTGAGCTTTACAAAAATGTATTAGTGTAAATGTTTCAGCTTTTTAAAATATTAGTTTTGTTGGATGGTCAAACATGCTTGGATGAACTTTATAATTCATTGGGGCAACTCCTCGTTAAATCCTTTGATAAACATAGGGGTTTCACTAAACATCTCAAGTTATTATTTTTCTTCAACTCAAAATTTCAATTTCTTTAACTGACAACTTGAACTTATTTGAAACATTAGATGACTGATTGATGACTTTATTACCTCCAGTTTTCAGGAGATCATATAAATAATACAATAAAACAAATGAACAAGTACAAAACAACATATCTACTAAACTGAACATTCTATAAACATATTAAAAGAAATTCACAATTAATATATGACATGAACATGGCGACTGTATACTCAAAATGTTATGGTGAGATGTGTAGTAAGACTGGGGCCACACTTAACCACGAGAGGGAATCTATGCTGAACCTTTCCTCAAAGACACAGACTGATTTCACCGATGCCTTCATAATAGAATACTTCACTTGAAATATACCTGGAAGGTTATGATCTATTTATCCTGCCGCCAACTGCATGTATGAAGGTAAATCCTCTTACAGCTGGCCACCACACCCTCCCCTTTTGTTGTACGACGACCGGAAAGACTGGGGAAATGGCTTAAGGACGTAAAGGAACAGAAGGCCTGGTAGCTGCAATCATATTCGACGTTTAAAGAGAAACGTCTCGAAAATTTCCTCTTTGAAAAAAATGTAACTGGATGATGGTAACATTTCTGGTAGGTTGATTTAAACCGTTTGACTATGTGAACGATTTCCATTGTATTTAAGTAGAATGTATGTTAAATGTTGATTTCTAATTTTCTTTTTCATTTTTATATATTTTAGTTTTTCTTAATTTCTTTTAGCTCGATTGCAATGAAAGCTAAGAGCTTATATGAACCGCTCTCGAGTCCACTTCCTGGGTAGAACCAGTACTGAGTGTTGTTTTATGAGAGACATCGGGTCGAACCCGCAACCTCTCTTGTTTAAAGTTGCCTGTACTTTGACTGCTACGTCTTCTGTTGGTCGTCTATTTCTGATTAAAGTGTCACTTGGTATAGGATTTAACTATAGACTATGATGGTACGTTTATTTGTGTAATAAGAGTATTTTAGTTATTGCAATTATATTTATGTCAGCACATGTACATGTTTGCGTTTAAATATTCGTTTTGAATATGGAATATTTTGAAACGTAAACATTCATTTTTTATATACAGTAGAGTTTATAGGAAGATAACTGTTTTATCCATGTTTAAAAATATAACCGATTGAAAATTGATATATCTTAATTTGAAACATGAATCCCCAACTGGCAGCTGGTCAGTAGTTGGGGGTTCAGCTTTGAATTGTCTTCTTGTCAACATACTTATTGTATTGAAGACACAGCGTACCAATATGCCACAGAGAGGTCAGTTCAAACAGATAGGTAGAGGTTTGTGCTATACAAATAAGATTGATCTAAATAGAGAATACACGAGGACGGCACCATATATATATATATATATACACAATACATTCTGGAAAAAAAAAAAAATATATATATATGTGTGTGTGTGTGTGTGTGTGTGTGTGTGCGTGTGTGCGTGTGTGCGTAAGTGCGTAAGTGCGTAAGTGCGTGTCACCCAGTTTTGTTAACAGTGGAATCTCTCAGAATTAAATTGAGTTTTGACACACTGATTTTCGGTAAATATAAGGGCAAGGCAAAGGTTTGACACTCAAAAATAGACTACTGATCTTGAGCCGAACTTCAGAATTCGAAACCGATATGAAATAGCATCTACTATTGAAAAACACTTACACTTTTTATCATTAAATTAAAGTATTATTATATGGCCAAATAATGCAATTTGATTGGTTACTTTTAAATATTTCACTTTTCCAAGTACATTAGTACATGGTGTGATATAAACGTGAATAAAACAAAATGGTAGATAACATTTTAAGAAGTCAATAGCATCATATAGTAAAGACTAATTACATATTTAATTAAATATAAAAAATATCATTTTTATTATTCATTATATAGATTTAATATTTGATTTAAGTCTCATAAAACAGTCCATGTCAAAACAAATAACATTTCAACAATATACGGTATTCTAATAATAATTACAAGAGAATGAGGATGAGTAGGTTCCAGTTAAGGATTCGAACTACTCAAACACTATATAAAGAATAGACATAGCTACCCGTTGAATCACGAAGATACAGTGAAATTATAGTAATTTTATTTCATAAGAGATAATTGAAACCAAAACAATGTATGATATATAAATTTTGGAAATAAATATTTGTGAACAACCAGGCATAAATGTACAAACCAAAATGCAATACAAACCAAAGACACAAGACCAAGGCATACATAAGTTTATAAAGATATCGAAACTTATATAACAAGATCAAACAATGGGATATGTACATCAAATCTAGAGTTCACTTGTAAGTTCATATATCCGGCCGGGCCCTATTACCTCAGTCGGTTACGCGTTATATTATAAATCCAGGGGTTGTGAGTTCGAATCCCCACCCGGCAATAGTCTCCGTGATGATTGATATACGACATTGTGTCTCATTATCATTCGTCTCTCACCGCTGATTCAAGTGGGAAAGTTATCAGTTACTTGCGGAGATGGGGTGTGCTCGAGTACTGGTTAATCCAAGGAAACAGTGGTTAGGTTAACTGATCGTCTGTTAGCTCTTGATGGCATAAAATGACGCTAACTATTCAGTCAATCAATTTAATCAATCATATATCCATGTAATGGATCTTGTCGCTGGCTGTAAAGAAACATGTTACATTCTAAACATTGTTTTTTACCAATTAAGTGGAATTTGTTTTAGCAGTTCATATTATTTTATCTGACATAAGCATACTGTATTACCTATAACATACCAGTTGTTATTTTTGTAATTGAATATACTTGTGAAAATATATATCAGAGAGTCGTATACAGGGGTCCGCTTTTAAAATACTAGATAACGATGCACGTCCTTGAAACAACCTCGCCACTTGTCCGAAAACTGTGCGCGGAACGTGTTTTGTTGCAAGTGCGTGCATCAAATGAAATATAATTTTTAAGATAAATAAGTAGAATCACTATATCAATATTTTATTTGTACATCTGCATGAAGGACCCACTTGTATAAGTCGCTTCTAATATTCGCATAACATGGACTACATCCATAAATCCTTATGATATCCACGTATATTAATCATTAGTTAAAGGAATAGAAATATAAAATGATTTTAGTAACAGAGCCCACAACCATCAATACCACTCTTCGTTATAAAACATACAGTGAATAATTGTAAAGCTTTATGTTGCGATCGTTTAAGTCATATTTAAAACAGCTCGGGTTTCATAAGATCTAATTTGTAGCTTATTTTGATATACCACTATTATTACTACAGACAGTGCTGTTCCTCGTCACCCGAGCAATCATAATGGAGTATTAACTCTGTCCTTCCAGGCGTTCGTTTCTTAGTTCGTCCGTCTGTTAAAGGTCTTATTGTTGTGCGGCCAATTACCACAGAAAAGCTCGTTGTATTTAATTAATGTAATGTGTGTACCAGTATAATTATAAAGTACATGTTAAGTTCGTGTTTTGTCAACGTCGGTTAAATTTTACGCCCGTTTTTCTTTAATTTTCTATAAAATAAAGGTTTCAAATCAAAACATTTTTAACGCTTCTATTAGTTTCATAAGTATTTAGAGTGTATCTGTATATACAAATATTACAGGTTCGATAGTTGCTAACATCAGTCAAATTTATTTCGACTTATCTTTTGTTAAAATTGACTTACATAATCATATCGAGGACGTCCGTGTGCTATGGACACATTTTTCTTTTAAAATATATTTTTATATATATACTGTTATTGTGTTTTTGTGTTACTCATATTTCCAAAAGAGCACACAAATCACTGGTAACAAATTACAGATCTATTTGTTTGCTTGGTTGTGTTGGATAACTTTTGAAAGGCTTCTTTTTAAGAATATGTATAACTTTTTACTTGACAATAATTTGATTTATAAATAGAATATTCAGATAAATATAACATATTGATTATATAACAATAAAATATCAGTTACGTGCTTATTATTTTCAGTTGTGATAATTCATGTGATTAGAAGAAATATTTTATTAGTTAGAAATGTTTTTTGAGTTGTATATTGTCTCTTATTATTCTTATTAGAATGGCATATGCTATTTTATGTAAATGTACTATGTTGTTTGTTTATGACATTTTTGAGATTCGAGGATTCAAGAGTATACGGCAAACCTGCTCAAGTTGCAATGACGGCCTGTTGAAAAGTGAATATATATAATTTATATCTATTTATATGTTCATAACATTGGAGGGTTTTCCCACAAATTTCAGATACGTGTTGTGTTTTGGAAACTTCTAATGACGTAACTTATATTTAACAAATGAAACTTGAAATAGTTTGGTTTACTCGTGTCTGTATATATCGGACTAGTTACATTTTTATATTGCCAACACCATAGGCCGCGGGTACGTTGCTGTGCTAGTCTGATGTGCATGTACATTCCAAAACGACACCTAGGGGCGTAGCGTTTAAAATTTGGAAGTTACTCAAGGATAAAGTGCGAGGTGAGGAATCTAATTTCTGCTGTTGGGGTGATGGGTCTCCACCATGGATTTTTTAGAAATGGAAGTATAGATGGTGGCTTCTGATGAGTGGTATTGCCCCTACCCCTGGTCCCCTTGAGAAAGATTCTTAGACAATTTGGGCACGAAAGATCATCGCAAACTCCTTAATATCTATGTATATGTGCAGCCAACATAACGAGACATCGGTGGTTAAGGTTTATCCAAGTGGTGTTAACATGTGCCAAGTGTCTATAACATAAACTAGATGCCTATTGTCACTGCTAGGACGATTTGGACTGGAAATTTGCACATTTCAGTGTTGAGATTTCTTGAAGCAGTTTATTTGATTTTCTGAAAGAATATATAGTTTTCTCAAAATACTCACATTTACATTCCAAACATATTTAATGTTTATCCTCCTTACATATTTGTTTGTAAATATTCCTGTTTGAGTTATTGTGACGAAAGAGAGAGTGTGGGTGTTTTACATTGATATTTTATCTGCATATTTGTCTAACTCCATAAAAATTATACATGTCATATACAATATCATTTGCTATTAACTAGATAGTGTACTGTACCAGTCAATACATTGTATGTTCTGTTCGTAAAAATACCTATTTCAAATGTAAATCATTTGCACTTAATATAGTCATTGTATTGTATCCGATCGGGACCTGATCAAACGACACAAACACTTGCGTAGGAACATGCCGCTCTCAAATAAACATGTTGACATAGATGTACTAGCTCCCCTCAGGAAATTTATGAGCTGAAACTATATTACATCATAAAAGAAAACACCTCCAAATGAGTCCATGCTCTCGACTAATGTTTAACAGACAATACTGCAGTCAGATATTCTGGTGCAATCACTTAAAACCGCCAATCTATATTTGATAATGCCGTTATTTAAATATAAGCAACTGAAACTGAAAATCGATTGCAAAACAATGGTATCGTGTCAAATGTTAAAAGTTCAAGCGAGTTTGTATTCACTGAAGAGCTGAAGCAGCATATTGTCATATCCTCGGTTGTTACAAATATTGGTACTTAGCAGCATGGAAAGATACACTTTATGATAACGAACAAAAATATATGTCTCCGAACGTGTTATCTATAAACTTGATGGGTGACATTTCAGTTCTTATTTAACATGGTACACGTTTTAAAAAAATAAGAAAATGCACAATATCTTGTATATTCACGTGGTTCCATTCTTTTCTACACAGTTGATGTTTGCTTAATGTTGTATATAAAATATGGTATGGCTCTTCTTGTTCAATAAAATAGTTTTTAAAGCATTTTTATATGTAGCTGAAATGTATAGATTCTAAAAAATAAAATAATTTTTAAAATTGACATAATTTGAAATAGAAAATAGTGCAGCGACACGCAAAATTATCGACTATAATAGCAAAGTCCGTTACATTATTTAGGTTTAAATTACAAAATTAAACTACAGCTTAGTGACATACGTAATAAACAGTAAGACAGTTTGGTTAGTAATATTTATTTTAATATAAAAACATATGAAGTGAAAAATTTCAATATTTATACGTAATTCTATGTTATATCAAATGGGAAAGGTTTAAGTTTTTATTGCGATCGTGTTTTAACTTTGGATCGAGGACATTAATAAGGATAACACTGACACATATGTATACGTGTAATATATGTACACATATTTGTCACAATCAGTATACACATATTTACACGAATACGCATGTATTCACACACATATCTTTCAAACACAGAAAATAAACATTTTAAATTAATCCCACTTATAATAAGATTTTATCATTTTTAGATTAAATCATTTTATTAAAGAAAATATTCATAACTAATTTAAAAACTATACACTACTCCACTTTATTTTTAATTTCGGATAACCACATGGTGGAGACATGGAATTTGTGGCTCCGGTTAAATTAAAAATAAAATGAAAATTTAGTTACCCACCAACTCCCATATAAAGTATGTTCTGCTGCTGTTTTTTTATGATTTTAGAAACGGACGTTAATCTTCACCAAGTTTGAATAGAAAGTTCAGACACATAAAACAATTTCACTCCGTCACGGCTTCAGTACCAGAGTGGACGTATACTCACCTCAATGGTTGACACCGGTAAACTTGGACTTTGCGTCTCGTCATGAGTACCCTAGTTAATTGAAAATCCATTGTGTACTGTGTTTTCATTACCATGTGGCGGGTTTTACAGCTTGTCACCAGTGCCATAAACAGTTTAACCAATACAGACTTGTTTTAAATTCATTTTATTTTAGTATTTAGCAATATCCCGGTTTTAAATTAAGAACAGAACAGAACAGTTATTTTATTTCAGATTTATACATTAATACATTGTCATAATTACATATTTACAATACATTATATCACGTAAAATATATTGTTAATTAAAACATAATTCAATCTGATCATGTGATCGGCTGTTCCCAGAGTTCACTCGATTACTTCAAATTAGTTTCAGTTGCTGTTATTAATTTTAATGGTCAATTTAAATGTGTCCATTATTATTTCTCTGATAAATATTTGTAGTATTATTATTCACAGAAGCCATGGCCTAGGTTTACCATTAAACCATTAAAAGTAATTAAAGCTTCCGTTAGTTTTCTTTTTACAAATAATTCTAAAATAATTTACGTTTGCATAAAATCCTTTAAAATACATATTACCCTGTCAAACGTACATGTATGTGTTCTGTGCTGCACATTTGATAAAATCACAAGTATAGAACTATGGTAAATAATATGACAATATTATGAGTGGTTATCAAGTCATCAAACATGACCTTTCCGCGTCTTCATATAACCCTCTCATAATGCAAACTTTATATCTTTTATAATATCTAGGCCGTGTCACTTTTTGAAGTCTAACGGATTTATGAACACTACAATATGAACATACCAGATATTTCAATAAAGCTTATAATACAACATTGGGTCAAATACGAGTAGAAATAATCATTTATCGTCTTTAACATCGCTCGATTTCTATATGAAATGAGCAGAATTTGAACGGCAGTATATGCATGCTAATTTAAGGTCTTGTCAGATATAAAATGTGCCTTGTAATGAAATAGAAAGTGAGTTTTGATGTTGTCTATGTTAATTTTAAACTTTATGTTTTTATCCATTTTATTATCTGTTTAAAACAAGTATAGGTAATGGGTACGCCCCTTGCTCAAGGTAGTTTTTTGTCCAAACGCATAACTACAACCAAAGTACTTTAAATAGCTAACCAGTAGCCTCAGTATTGTCTATAGTGTTTTCCAGTAATCTAAATAAGACTCTGTTTTATAGTCTATAGTGTTTTCCAGTAACCCAAATAAGTCTCTGTTTTATAGTCTATAGTGTTTTCCAGTAACCTAAATAAGACTCTGTTTTATAGCCTATAGTGTTTTCCAGTAACCCAAATAAGACTCTGTTTTATAGTCTATAGTGTTTTCCAGTAACCCAAATAAGACTCTGTTTTATAGTCTATAGTGTTTTCCAGTAACCTAAAAAATACTCTGTTTTATAGTCTATAGTGCTTTCAAGTAACCCAAATAAGACTCTGTTTTACAGTCTATAGTGTTTTCCAGTAACCTAAAAAATACTCTGTTTTATAGTCTATAGTGTTTTCCAGTAACCTAAAAAATACTCTGTTTTATAGTCTATAGTGTTTACAGTAACCTCAATAAGACTCTGTTTTACAGTCTATAGTGTTTTCCAGTAACCTAAATAAGACTCTGTTTTATAGTCTATAGTGTTTCCAGTAACCTCAGTAAGACTCTGTTTTATAGTCTTTAGTGTTTTCCAGTAACCTAAAAAATACTCTGTTTTATAGTCTATAGTGCTTTCCAGTTAACCAAATAAGACTCTGTTTTACAGTCTATAGTGTTTTCCAGTAACCTAAAAAATACTCTGTTTTATAGTCTTTAGTGCTTTCCAATAACCCAAATAAGACTCTGTTTTATAGTCTAAAGTACTTTCAAGTAACCCAAATAAGACTCTGTTTTATAGTCTAAAGTGCTTTCCAATAACCCAAATAAGACTCTGTTTTATAGTCTAAAGTGCTTTCAAGTAACCCAAATAAGACTCTGTTTTACAGTCTATAGTGTTTTCCAGTAACCTAAATAAGACTCTGTTTTATAATCTATAGTGTTTTCCAGTAACCCAAATAAGACTCTGTTTTAAAGTCTATAGTGTTTTCCAGTAACCTAAATAAGACTCTGTTTTATAGTCTAAAATGCATTCCAGTAACCCAAATAAGATTCTGTTTTATAGTCTAAAGTGCTTTCCTGTTACCCAAATAAGACTCTGTTTTATAGTCTATAGTGTTTCCAGTAACCTCAATAAGACTCTGTTTTACAGTCTATAGTGTTTTCCAGTAACCCAAATAAGACTCTGTTTTATAGTCTATAGTGTTTACAGTAACCTCAATAAGACTCTGTTTTACAGTCTATAGTGTTTTCCAGTAACCTAAATAAGACTCTGTTTTATAGTCTATAGTGTTTCCAGTAACCTCAGTAAGACTCTGTTTTATAGTCTTTAGTGTTTTCCAGTAACCTAAAAAATACTCTGTTTTATAGTCTATAGTGCTTTCCAGTTAACCAAATAAGACTCTGTTTTACAGTCTATAGTGTTTTCCAGTAACCTAAAAAATACTCTGTTTTATACTCTTTAGTGCTTTCCAATAACCCAAATAAGACTCTGTTTTATAGTCTAAAGTGCTTTCAAGTAACCCAAATAAGACTCTGTTTTATAGTCTAAAGTGCTTTCCAATAACCCAAATAAGACTCTGTTTTATAGTCTAAAGTGCTTTCAAGTAACCCAAATAAGACTCTGTTTTACAGTCTATAGTGTTTTCCAGTAACCTAAATAAGACTCTGTTTTATAGTCTATAGTGTTTTCCAGTAATCCAAATAAGACTCTGTTTTAAAGTCTATAGTGTTTTCCAGTAATCTAAATAAGACTCTGTTTTATAGTATAAAATGCATTCCAGTAACCCAAATAAGATTCTGTTTTATAGTCTAAAGTGCTTTCCTGTTACCCAAATAAGACTCTGTTTTATAGTCTATAGTGTTTCCAGTAACCTCAATAAGACTCTGTTTTACAGTCTATAGTGTTTTCCAGTAACCCAAATAAGACTCTGTTTTAAAGTCTATAGTGTTTTCCAGTAACCCAAATAAGACTCTGTTTTATAGTCTAAAATGCATTCCAGTAACCCAAGTAAGATTCTGTTTTATAGTCTAAAGTGCTTTCCTGTTACCAAAATAAGACTCTGTTTTATAGTCTATAGTGTTTTCCAGTAACCTCAATAAGACTCTGTTTTACAGTCTATAGTGTTTTCCAGTAACCTAAATAAGACTCTGTTTTATAGTCTATAGTGTTTTCCAGTAACCCAAATAAGACTCTGTTTTAAAGTCTATAGTGTTTTCCAGTAACCTAAATAAGACTCTGTTTTATAGTCTAAAGTGCTTTCCTGTTACCCAAATAAGACTCTGTATTACAGTCTATAGTGTTTTCCAGTAACCAAAATAAGACTCTGTTTTATAGTCTATAGTGTTTTCCAGTAACCCAAATAAGACTCTGTTTTAAAGTCTATAGTGTTTTCCAGTAACCCAAATAAGACTCTGTTTTATAGTCTAAAATGCTTTCCTGTTACCCAAATAAGACTCTGTTTTACAGTCTATAGTGTTTCCAGTAACCTCAATAAGACTCTGTTTTACAGTCTATAGTGTTTTCCAGTAACCAAAATAAGACTCTGTTTTATAGTCTATAGTGTTTTCCAGTAACCCAAATAAGACTCTGTTTTAAAGTCTATAGTGTTTTCCAGTAACCCAAATAAGACTCTGTTTTATAGTCTAAAATGCATTCCAGTAACCCAAATAAGATTCTGTTTTATAGTCTAAAGTGCTTTCCTGTTACCCAAATAAGACTCTGTTTTATAGTCTATAGTGTTTTCTAGTAACCCTAGTAAGACTCTGTTTTATAGTCTATAGTGTTTCCAGTAACCTCAATAAGACTCTGTTTTACAGTCTATAGTGTTTTCCAGTAACCTCAGTAAGACTGTTTTATAGTCTATAGTGTTTTCCAGTAACCTCAATAAGACTCTGTTTTACAGTCTATAGTGTTTTCCAGTAACCTCAGTAAGACTGTTTTATAGTCTATAGTGTTTTCCAGTAACCTCAATAAGACTCTGTTTTATAGTCTATAGTGTTTTCCAGTAACCCAAATAAGACTCTGTTTTATAGTCTATAGTGTTTTCCAGTAACCCTAGTAAGACTCTGTTTTATAGTCTATAGTGTTTTCCAGTAACCCTAGTAAGACTCTGTTTTATAGTCTATAGTGTTTTCCAGTAACCTCAATAAGACTCTGTTTTACAGTCTATAGTGTTTTCCAGTAACCTCATTAAGACTGTTTTATAGTCTATAGTGTTTTCCAGTAACCTCAATAAGACTCTGTTTTATAGTCTATAGTGTTTTCCAGTAACCCTAGTAAGACTCTGTTTTATAGTCTATAGTGTTTTCCAGTAACCTCAATAAGACTCTGTTTTACAGACTATAGTGTTTTCCAGTAACCTCATTAAGACTGTTTTATAGTCTATAGTGTTTTCCAGTAACCTCAATAAGACTCTGTTTTATAGTCTATAGTGTTTTCCAGTAACCCTAGTAAGACTCTGTTTTATAGTCTATAGTGTTTTCTAGTAACCCTAGTAAGACTCTGTTTTATAGTCTATAGTGTTTTCCAGTAACCCTAGTAAGACTCTGTTTTATAGTCTATAGTGTTTTCCAGTAACCTCAATAAGACTCTGTTTTACAGTCTATAGTGCTTTCTAGTAACCCTAGTAAGACTCTGTTTTATAGTCTATAGTGTTTTCCAGTAACCCTAGTAAGACTCTGTTTTATAGTCTATAGTGTTTTCCAGTAACCTCAATAAGACTCTGTTTTATAGTCTATAGTGTTTTCTAGTAACCCTAGTAAGACTCTGTTTTATAGTCTATAGTGTTTTCCAGTAACCCTAGTAAGACTCTGTTTTATAGTCTATAGTGTTTTCCAGTAACCTCAATAAGACTCTGTTTTATAGTCTATAGTGTTTTCCAGTAACCTCAGTAAGACTGTTTTATAGTCTATAGTGTTTTCCAGTAACCTCAATAAGACTCTGTTTTATAGTCTATAGTGTTTTCCAGTAACCTTAGTAAGACTCTGTTTTATAGTCTATAGTGTTTTCTAGTAACCCTAGTAAGACTCTGTTTTATAGTCTATAGTGTTTTCTAGTAACCCTAGTAAGACTCTGTTTTATAGTCTATAGTGTTTTCCAGTAACCCTAGTAAGACTCTGTTTTATAGTCTATAGTGTTTTCCAGTAACCTCAGTAAGACTGTTTTATAGTCTATAGTGTTTTCCAGTAACCTCAGTAAGACTCTGTTTTATAGTCTATAGTGTTTTCCAGTAACCCTAGTAAGACTCTGTTTTATAGTCTATAGTGTTTTCCAGTAACCTCAATAAGACTCTGTTTTACAGTCTATAGTGTTTTCCAGTAACCCTAGTAAGACTCTGTTTTATAGTCTATAGTGTTTTCCAGTAACCTCAGTAAGACTCTGTTTTATAGTCTATAGTGTTTTCCAGTAACCTCAATAAGACTCTGTTTTACAGTCTATAGTGTTTTCCAGTAACCTCAATAAGACTCTGTTTTACAGTCTATAGTGTTTTCCAGTAACCTCAGTAAGACTGTTTTATAGTCTATAGTGTTTTCCAGTAACCTCAATAAGACTCTGTTTTATAGTCTATAGTGTTTTCCAGTAACCCTAGTAAGACTCTGTTTTATAGTCTATAGTGTTTTCTAGTAACCCTAGTAAGACTCTGTTTTATAGTCTATAGTGTTTTCCAGTAACCCTAGTAAGACTCTGTTTTACAGTCTATAGTGTTTTCCAGTAACCTCATTAAGACTCTGTTTTACAGTCTATAGTGTTTTCCAGTAACCTCAGTAAGACTGTTTTATAGTCTATAGTGTTACCCAGTAACCTCAATAAGACTCTGTTTTACAGTCTATAGTGTTTTCCAGTAACCTCAATAAGACTCTGTTTTACAGTCTATAGTGTTTTCCAGTAACCTCAGTAAGACTGTTTTATAGTCTATAGTGTTTTCCAGTAACCTCAATAAGACTCTGTTTTATAGTCTATAGTGTTTTCCAGTAACCCAAATAAGACTCTGTTTTATAGTCTATAGTGTTTTCTAGTAACCCTAGTAAGACTCTGTTTTATAGTCTATAGTGTTTCCAGTAACCTCAATAAGACTCTGTTTTACAGTCTATAGTGTTTTCCAGTAACCCTAGTAAGATTGTTTTATAGTCTATAGTGTTTTCCAGTAACCCTAGTAAGACTGTTTTATAGTCTATAGTGTTTTCCAGTAACCTCAGTAAGACTCTGTTTTATAGTCTAAAGTGCTTTCCTGTTACCCAAATAAGACTCTGTTTTATAGTCTATAGTGTTTTCCAGTAACCTCAATAAGACTCTGTTTTACAGTCTATAGTGTTTTCCAGTAACTTCAGTCAGACTCTGTTTTACAGTCTATAATGTGTTTTCCAGTAACCCTAGTAAGACTCTGTTTTATAGTCTATAGTGTTTTCCAGTAACCTCAATAAGACTCTGTTTTATAGTCTATAGTGTTTTCCAGTAACCCTAGTAAGACTCTGTTTTATAGTCTATAGTGTTTTCTAGTAACCCTAGTAAGACTCTGTTTTATAGTCTATAGTGTTTTCCAGTAACCCTAGTAAGACTCTGTTTTATAGTCTATAGTGTTTTCCAGTAACCCTAGTAAGACTCTGTTTTATAGTCTATAGTGTTTTCTAGTAACCCTAGTAAGACTCTGTTTTATAGTCTATAGTGTTTTCCAGTAACCCTAGTAAGACTCTGTTTTATAGTCTATAGTGTTTTCCAGTAACCTCAGTAAGACTGTTTTATAGTCTATAGTGTTTTCCAGTAACCTCAATAAGACTCTGTTTTATAGTCTATAGTGTTTTCCAGTAACCCTAGTAAGACTCTGTTTTATAGTCTATAGTGTTTTCTAGTAACCCTAGTAAGACTCTGTTTTATAGTCTATAGTGTTTTCCAGTAACCCTAGTAAGACTCTGTTTTATAGTCTATAGTGTTTTCCAGTAACCTCAATAAGACTCTGTTTTACAGTCTATAGTGTTTTCCAGTAACCTCAGTAAGACTGTTTTATAGTCTATAGTGTTTTCCAGTAACCTCAATAAGACTCTGTTTTACAGTCTATAGTGTTTTCCAGTAACCTCAGTAAGACTGTTTTATAGTCTATAGTGTTTTCCAGTAACCTCAATAAGACTCTGTTTTATAGTCTATAGTGTTTTCCAGTAACCCAAATAAGACTCTGTTTTATAGTCTATAGTGTTTTCTAGTAACCCTAGTAAGACTCTGTTTTATAGTCTATAGTGTTTTCCAGTAACCCTAGTAAGACTCTGTTTTATAGTCTATAGTGTTTTCCAGTAACCTCAATAAGACTCTGTTTTACAGTCTATAGTGTTTTCCAGTAACCTCAGTAAGACTGTTTTATAGTCTATAGTGTTTTCCAGTAACCTCAATAAGACTCTGTTTTACAGTCTATAGTGTTTTCCAGTAACCTCAGTAAGACTGTTTTATAGTCTATAGTGTTTTCCAGTAACCCAAATAAGACTCTGTTTTATAGTCTATAGTGTTTTCTAGTAACCCTAGTAAGACTCTGTTTTATAGTCTATAGTGTTTTCCAGTAACCTCAATAAGACTCTGTTTTATAGTCTATAGTGTTTTCCAGTAACCCAAATAAGACTCTGTTTTATAGTCTATAGTGTTTTCTAGTAACCCTAGTAAGACTCTGTTTTATAGTCTATAGTGTTTTCCAGTAACCTCAATAAGACTCTGTTTTATAGTCTATAGTGTTTTCCAGTAACCTAAATAAGACTCTGTTTTATAGTCTATAGTGTTTTCCAGTAACCTCAATAAGACTCTGTTTTACAGTCTATAGTGTTTTCCAGTAACCTCAGTAAGACTGTTTTATAGTCTATAGTGTTTTCCAGTAACCTCAATAAGATTCTGTTTTACAGTCTATAGTGTTTTCCAGTAACCTCAGTAAGACTGTTTTATAGTCTATAGTGTTTTCCAGTAACCCAAATAAGACTCTGTTTTATAGTCTATAGTGTTTTCTATTAACCCTAGTAAGACTCTGTTTTATAGTCAATAGTGTTTTCCAGTAACCTCAATAAGACTCTGTTTTATAATCTATAGTGTTTTCCAGTAACCCAAATAAGACTCTGTTTTATAGTCTATAGTGTTTTCTAGTAACCCTAGTAAGACTCTGTTTTATAGTCTATAGTGTTTCCAGTAACCTCAATAAGACTCTGTTTTACAGTCTATAGTGTTTTCCAGTAACCCTAGTAAGACTGTTTTATAGTCTATAGTGTTTTCCAGTAACCCTAGTAAGACTGTTTTATAGTCTATAGTGTTTTCCAGTAACCTCAGTAAGACTCTGTTTTATAGTCTATAGTGTTTTCCAGTAACCTCAATAAGACTCTGTTTTACAGTCTATAGTGTTTTCCAGTAACTTCAGTCAGACTCTGTTTTACAGTCTATAATGTGTTTTCCAGTAACCCTAGTAAGACTCTGTTTTATAGTCTATAGTGTTTTCCAGTAACCTCAATAAGACTCTGTTTTACAGTCTATAGTGTTTTCCAGTAACTTCAGTCAGACTCTGTTTTACAGTCTATAATGTGTTTTCCAGTAACCCTAGTAAGACTCTGTTTTATAGTCTATAGTGTTTTCCAGTAACCCTAGTAAGACTGTTTTACAGTCTATAGTGTTTTCCAGTAACCCTAGTAAGACTGTTTTATAGTCTATAGTGTTTTCCAGTAACCCTAGTAAGACTGTTTTATAGTCTATAGTGTTTTCCAGTAACCTCAGTAAGACTCTGTTTTATAGTCTATAGTGTTTTCCAGTAACCCTAGTAAGACTCTGTTTTATAGTCTATAGTGTTTTCCAGTAACTTCAGTCAGACTCTGTTTTACAGTCTATAGTGTTTTCCAGTAACTTCAGTCAGACTCTGTTTTACAGTCTATAGTGTTTTCCAGTAACCCTAGTAAGACTCTGTTTTACAGTCTATAGTGTTTTCCAGTAACCCTAGTAAGACTGTTTTATAGTCTATAGTGTTTTCCAGTAACCCTAGTAAGACTGTTTTATAGTCTATAGTGTTTTCCAGTAACCTCAGTAAGACTCTGTTTTATAGTCTATTGTGTTTTCCAGTAACCCTAGTAAGACTCTGTTTTATAGTCTATAGTGTTTTCCAGTAACTTCAGTCAGACTCTGTTTTACAGTCTATAGTGTTTTCCAGTAACTTCAGTCAGACTCTGTTTTACAGTCTATAGTGTTTTCCAGTAACCTCAATAAGACTCTGTTTTACAGTCTGTAGTGTTTTCCAGTAACTTCAGTCAGACTCTGTTTTACAGTCTATAATGTGTTTTCCAGTAACCCTAGTAAGACTCTGTTTTATAGTCTATAGTGTTTTCCAGTAACCCTAGTAAGACTGTTTTACAGTCTATAGTGTTTTCCAGTAACCCTAGTAAGACTGTTTTATAGTCTATAGTGTTTTCCAGTAACCCTAGTAAGACTGTTTTATAGTCTATAGTGTTTTCCAGTAACCTCAGTAAGACTCTGTTTTATAGTCTATAGTGTTTTCCAGTAACCCTAGTAAGACTCTGTTTTATAGTCTATAGTGTTTTCCAGTAACTTCAGTCAGACTCTGTTTTACAGTCTATAGTGTTTTCCAGTAACTTCAGTCAGACTCTGTTTTACAGTCTATAGTGTTTTCCAGTAACCCTAGTAAGACTCTGTTTTACAGTCTATAGTGTTTTCCAGTAACCCTAGTAAGACTGTTTTATAGTCTATAGTGTTTTCCAGTAACCCTAGTAAGACTGTTTTATAGTCTATAGTGTTTTCCAGTAACCTCAGTAAGACTCTGTTTTATAGTCTATAGTGTTTTCCAGTAACCCTAGTAAGACTCTGTTTTATAGTCTATAGTGTTTTCCAGTAACTTCAGTCAGACTCTGTTTTACAGTCTATAGTGTTTTCCAGTAACTTCAGTCAGACTCTGTTTTACAGTCTATAGTGTTTTCCAGTAACCTCAATAAGACTCTGTTTTACAGTCTATAGTGTTTTCCAGTAACTTCAGTCAGACTCTGTTTTACAGTCTATAATGTGTTTTCCAGTAACCCCAGTAAGACTGTTTTATCGTATATAGTGTTCCCAGTAACCTCAGTAAGACTCTACTTTATTGTCTATAGTGTTTTCCAGTTATCCCAGTAAGACTCTGTTTTATAGTCTATAGTGTTTTCCAGTAACCCTAGTAAGACTCTGTTTTACAGTCTATAGTGTTTTCCAGTAACTTCAGTCAGACTCTGTTTTACAGTCTATAATGTGTTTTCCAGTAACCCCAGTAAGACTGTTTGATCGTATATAGTGTTCCCAGTAACCTCAGTAAGACTCTACTTTATTGTCTATAGTGTTTTCCAGTTATCCCAGTAAGACTCTGTTTTATTGTCTATAGTGTATTCCAGTTACCCCAGTAAGACTGTTTTATTGTCTATAGTGTTTTCCAGTAACCCCAGTAAGACTGTTTTATTGTCCATAGTGTTTTCCAGAAACCAAAGTAAGACTCTGTTTTACAATCTATAATGTGTTCCAGTAACCACAGTAAGACTCTGTTTTATTGTCAATAGTGTTTAACAGTAACCCCAGTAAGACTTTTTTATAGTCTAAAGTGTATTCCAGTAACCAGAGTAAGACTCTGTTTTATTGTCTATAGTGTTTACCAGTAACCCCAGTAAGACTCTGTTTTATTGTCTATAGTGTTTTTTAGTAACCCCAGTATGACTCTGTTTTATTGTCTATAGTGTTTTCCAGAAACCAAAGTAAGACTCTGTTTTACAATCTATAATGTGTTCCAGTAACCACAGTAAGACTCTGTTTTATTGTCAATAGTGTTTAACAGTAACCCCAGTAAGACTTTTTTATAGTCTAAAGTGTATTCCAGTAACCAGAGTATGACTCTGTTTTATTGTCTATAGTGTTTTCCAGAAACCAAAGTAAGACTCTGTTTTACAGTCTATAATGTGTTCCAGTAACCACAGTAAGACTCTGTTTTATAGTCTATAGTGTTTACCAGTAACCCCAGTAAGACTCTGTTTTATTGTCTATAGTGTTTTCCAGTTACCCCAGTAAGACTGTTTTATTGTCTATAGTGTTTTCCAGTAACCCCAGTAAGACTGTTTTATTGTCCATAGTGTTTTTCAGAAACCAAAGTAAGACTCTGTTTTACAGTCTATAATGTGTTCCAGAAACAACCACAGTAAGACTCTGTTTTATTGTCAATAGTGTTGAACAGTAACCCCAGTAAGACTTTGTTTATAGCTTAAAGTGTATTCCAGTAACCAGAGTAAGACCCTCTTTTTTTATTGTCTATAGTGTTTTGAAGTAACTCTGTTCTAATGGTTATAGTGTTTTCCAGTAACCTCAGTGAGACTCTGTTTTATAACCTCAGTATCATTTTGTTTTATTGTCTATAGTGTTTTCCAGTCACTTCAGTAACACTCTGTTTTATTGTCTATAGTGTTTTCCAGTAACCCCACACTCTGTTTTATTGTCTATAGTGTTTTCCAGTCACTTCAGTAACACTCTGTTTTATTGTCTATAGTGTTTTCCAGTAACCCCACACTCTGTTTTATTGTCTGAAATGTTTTCCAGTAACCCCAGTATCATTCTGTTTTATTGTCTATAGTGTTTTCCAGTCACTTCAGTAACACTCTGTTTTATTGTCTATAGTGTTTTCCAGTAACCCCGCACTCTGTTTTATTGTCTGAAGTGTTTTCCAGTGACCTCAGTAAGACTCTGTTATATAGTCTATAGTGTGCTCTGTACATTGTAAACCAATAGGAACATTCCCGGTATTCTATATGGGATAGCGGAACATAGCTTAAATGTTTGGTGTAACAAATGTATGCAAGTCTAGCGGAATTTGTTCTTTGTTCTATATAAAATGAGGTCTAGGATTTCCAATGTAAAAAAATAATTCCACGTAGAAACGTTTCAAAGTAGATGTTTTAATAGCGGAAATGTATCCGCAAATAAAAATACACATTAACTGGTAGGCTGACCAGCTTGTTTTTACAGACAGTACAGTGACACCCATACATTGTTTTTTTTGTTTTAAAAATGTCTCCAAATGTTTATAAATACACGCATCTGTTAAAATCCTTTACTATTATACTATTTTAACATCAGTGATTTCTTAATGCAGCATATTCTATTCCAGCTTTAGATTTGCTTACCTGCAGGAAAAACATAAACCCCTGTGAACCATTTTCAAAATATTTCAAACCAAATTAAACTTTAAAATGTTTAAAATGCAAGAATCATGTAACCGTGACACAAAGGGTGCAAATATGTAGTGAGAACGGAAGCATCACAACCACCGTTGTAACAACTACCAACTGTTATAATAACTGTTTACTATAATACCAAACATTGTACTTACCAGAAAATGTTATACCAAACAGTGTACTCACAAGTAACTGTTATACCAAACAGTGTACTCACCAGTAGCTGTTGTACCAAACCATGTACTCACCAGTAACTGTTATGCCAAAAAGTATACTCACCAGTAACTGTAACACCAAAAAGTGTACTCACCAGTAACTGTTATACCAAACATTGTACTCACCAGTAACTGTTATACCAAATATTGTACTCACCAGTAACTGTTATACCAAACAGTGCACTCACCAGTTACTGTTAAACCAAACATTGTATTCACCAGTAACTGTTATACCAAACATTGTACTCGCAAGAAACTGTTATACCAAACGGTGTACTCACCATTTAATGTTGAACCAAACATTGTATTCACCAGTAACTGTTATACCAACCATTTATCAGCAGTAACGATTATAAAAAAAAACATTGTTCTGAACAGTAACTGTAATACCAACCATTGTACTCACCAGTAACTGTTATACCAATCATTGTATTCAATAGTAACTGTTATACCAAACAATGTACTTACCAGTAACTGTTTTACCAACCATTGTACTCACCAGTAACTGTTAAACCATCCATTGTACTCACCAGTAACTGTTAAACCAACCATTTTACTCGCCAGTAACTGTTATACCAACCATTGTACTCACCAGTAACTATTATACCAACCATTGTACTCACCAGTTACTGTTATACCAACCATTGTACTCAACAGTAACTGTTATACCAACCATTGTACTCACCAGTTAATGTTATACCAACCATTGTACTCACCAGTAACTGTTATACCAACCATTGTACTCACCAGTTAATGTTATACCAATCATTGTACTCACCAGTAAATGTTATATCAACCATTGTACTCACCAGTTACTGGCATACCAACCATTGTACTCACCAGTTAATGTTATACCAACCATTGTACTCACCAGTAACTGTTATATCAACCATTGTACTCACCAGTTACTGGTATACCAACCATTGCACTCCCCAGTAACTGTTATACCAACCATTGTACTCATCAGTAACTGTTATACTAACCATTGTACTCACCAGTTAATGTTATACCAACCATTGTACTCACCAGTAACTGTTATACCAACCGTTGTACTCACCAGTAACTGTTATACCAACCATTGTACTCACCAGTTAATGTTATACCAACCATTGTACTCACCAGTAACTGTTATATCAACTATTGTACTCACCAGCTACTGGCATACCAACCATTGCACTCCCAAGTAACTGTTATACCAACCAATGTACTCGCCAGTAACTGTTATACCAACCATTGTACTCGCCATTGTTATACTAACAAGTAACCGTTATAGCAACCAGTTACCGTTATTGCATCCAGTAACCGTTACACCAAACAGTAGACGTTATACACATAAGTAACCGATATTCAAACAGAACAATAACTTCTAAATGTAACGGCTATACCAACTAGCAACCGTTAGACCAACCAGTAACTGATATTCAAACAGAACCATAATACCATTCAGTAACCGTTATACAAACAAGTAAGTGTTATAGCAACCAGTAACCGTTAAATCAGCAATTAACCGTTATACAAACCAGTAACAGTTATACCAATCAATTACCGATATTTAAAAGAACCATAATACCTACCAGTAACCGTTATACCGAATGGTAACCGTTATACCAACTAATAACTGTTATACCAACCAGTAACAGTTTTACAAATCAGTAACCGTTATTCCAACCAATAACCGTTATACTAACAAGTAACCGTTATACCAGTCAGTAACCGTTATAGCAAACAGTAACCGTTATTCCATCCAGTAACTGTTATACCAACCAATAACCGTTATACCAACCAGTAACCGTGATACCAACAAGTAGCCGTTATACCAATCAGTAACCGTTATAGCAACCAGTTACCGTTATAGCAACCAGTAACTGTTACACTTAACAGTAGACGTTATACACATAAGTAATCGATATTCAAACAGAACAATAATTCCTCAATGTAACGATTATACCAACTAGCAACCGTTAGATCCACCAGTGACCTATATTCAAACAGAACCATAATACAAACTAGTAACCGTTATACCAACTAGTAACCGTTTTACCAACCAGTAACCGTTATACCAACCAGTAAACGTTATACCAACCAGTAACCGTTATACCAATCAGTAACCGTAATACCAACTGGTAACCGTTATACCAACAAGTAACCGTTTAACCAACCAGTAAACGTTATACCAACCAGTAATCTATATTCAAACAGAACCATAATACCAACCAGTAACTGTTATACCAACTAGTAACCGTTATACCAACCAGTAACCGTTATACCAACAAGTAACCGTTAAACCAGCCAGTTACCTATATTCAAACAGAACCATAATACCAACCAGTAACCGTTATACCAACTAGTAACCGTTATAACTACCAGTCACCGTAATACCAATCGGTAACAGTTATACCAATCAGTAAACGTTATTTCAACCAGTAACCATAATACCAACCAGTAACAGTCATACCAACCAGTAACCGTTATACCAACCAGTAACCGTTAAATCAACCAGTAACCTATATTCAAACAGAACCATAAAACCAACCAGTAACCATAATACCAACCAGTAACAGTCATACCAACCAGTAACCGTTATACCAACCAGTTACCGTTAAACCAACCAGTAACCTATATTCAAACAGAACCATAAAACCAACCAGTAATCGTTATACCAACTAGTTACCGTTATACAAGCCAGTAACAGTTATACCAACTAGTAGCCGTTATACCAACCAGTAACCATAATACCAACCAGTAACCTTTATACCAACCAGTAACTGTTATACACACCAGTAACCGTTATACTTACCAGTAACCTATATTCAGTCATAACCATATTACCAATCAGTAACCGTTATACCGACCAGTAACGGTTATACCAACCAGTTACCGTTATATCAACCAGTAACCGTTATTCCAACTAGTAACCGTTATATCAACCAGTAACAGTAATACGAACCAATAACGTTATTCCAACCAGTAGCCTTATACCAACCAGAAACCGTTATACCAACCAGTAACCGTTATACCAACTAGTAACCGTTATACAAACCAGTAACCGTTATATCAAGCAGTAATCGTTGTACCGACTAGTAACCGTTATTCCAACCATTAACCGTTATACTAACCAGTTAACGTTATACCAAAAAAAACCGTTATACCAACCAGTAACCGTTATATTGACCAGTAACAGTTATACCAACCCAAATCAATTACCGTTGTACCGACCAGTAACAGTTATACCAATCAGAAACCGTTATACCAACCAGTAACCATTATACCAACCAGTAACTGTTATAGCAACCAGGAAAACACAACTACATGTAAGAGTAAATCAATGCTATGGTGTGAAAGACAGGAAGACACAGCTATATGTAACAGTAGGGTAATGCTATGGTGTGGAGGACAGGAAGACACAGCTATATGTAACAGTAGAGTAATGCTCTGGTGTGGAGGACAGGAAGACACAGCTATATGGTACAGTAGAGTAATGCTATGGTGTGGAGGAAAGGAAGACACAGCTATATGTAACAGTAGTGTAATGCTATGGTGTGGAGGACAGGAAGACACAGCTATATGTAACAGTAGGGTAATGCTTTGGTGTGGAGGACAGGAAGACACAGCTATATGTAACAGTAGGGTAATACTATGGTGTGGAGGACAGGAAGACACAGCTATATGTAACAGTAGGGTAATACTATGGTGTGGTGGACAGGAAGACACAACTATATGTAACAGTAGGGTAATGCTATGGTGTGAAGGACAGGAAGACACGGCTATATGTAACAGTAGGATAATGCTTTGGTGTGGAGGACAGGAAGACACAGCTATATGTAACAGTAGGGTAATGCTATGGTGTGGAGGACAGGAAGACACAGCTATATGTAACAGTAGGGCAATGCTATGGTGTGGAGGACAGGAAGACACAGCTATTTGTAACAGTAGGGTAATGCTATGGCGTGGAGGACAGGAAGACACAGCTATATCTAACAGTAGGTCAATGCTATGGCGTGGAGGACAGGAAGACACAGTTATATGTAACAGTAGGGTAATGCTATGGCGTAGAAGCTATATCTAACAGTAGGGCAATGCTATGGTGTGCGGACAGGACGTTAACTGCTCACGTCAGAGGTCTCAGTTTGTATCCAAAAATCAAACAACACTAATACTGGTTCTATTCAGTTAACGGACAAAATTTAAAGAAAAACTCTGAGCTTGATTCGCAATAGAGCTAATATTAATTAGTATCAACGAAACTGCAAAAACTGAACTTGGATAAAATCATAAACCCTCTTGCGTAACTCATAGTTACATTGATACAGTATTTTAACAAACACTCAATTTAACTGTAACTATGACCGTTTTTAGACTTTAAACAGAGATAATGTGTATACCTTGCAACGTCAAACAATTTACGGTGGTGTCTTCGTTAGATGTAGAAAAGAAGCATAAATTCCGTATACCATCCACAATATATTCCAGTGTCACGCTGATAAGTGGACATCGATAAAAATCATCTAATTTCACCTATTTTGATAGATTCGTTGGTCAATGACGGTGCACGTTTACCTGCTAAAAAGTCAGGGTTTTTATAAAAAGGGTAATACAGTATATCTATATAAGCGACATACACAAAAATAACTGAACAGCCAGCCAGTCAGCCAGGCAGTTAGCCAGGTAGGCAGCCAGCCAGCCAGACAGCCAACCAGACAGCCATGTTACAAATTTATGGCTATATAAGTTATTTTAACGTATTTTGTTTTATTTATAACTCGGGGTTAATAAATTATTTTCTTAATTCTTTTTTTAATTAATCAACTCAATATATCCCGGTACATGTATCAAACTTGCAAGCAGACATCAATATAACTCCCCCCCCCCCCCCCCCCCCCCCACCACTCCTCATACTGTAGTTGTTACACTATCATATTACAAATATTTTGCAATTGTGTTACTTAAATGTTTATCGGTAGACCACAAACGTTCAGTTCAACGAACTAATTATTATTTAATTACCATTTTAACAGATAAGGTACGGTGTTTTCACTCCGCTTTATGATCGACAATTAATGAATGAACAGTATAGCATAAAGATTTAATTTTGTGAAATTGTAAATATTATATTTTTATGTTTTAAGGTATAATCTAATAAATAGTATATGGTATATTATGCATATTCGTGGAGTTGTAAATATTTCTCTTTTTTTTATTTAATATAAGATAGTGGTATTACATAACATCATTTTTATAACACGAAAGTACATGGTACATTAATCAGTTTATTTTATTATGGGCAAAACAAGGCGAATGTAAAATTAAAATTACAGCTACTACAGACAATTTCCGGTTTTGTATCCTGGTCGATTGTGTATAAAAGTTATCTGAATAACAAAAAGCGTTATTCAATGATGAAACACAATCTAGACTAACTCTCTAGTCTTAAAACCGTTCATGATACATGGTCGCTATGTATGTTTAAATACGCCCGGACCAGACTGTCTCAAATAATAAGATTTGTCAAATGCACCGTCATGCACATGCATTGTTACAGGGCAGTTTATAGGACAGTCGTTATAACTGTGAGGGGGAACAGTTCATTTACACCCCGTCAGCCGAAATTATCTATTATTTGTAAAACTAAAGATCGCGATCCGTCCAACGGCGAATATTGATACACGCCATTACCTTAAACCTTAACAAATGTTGATAATGTATTGTTTAAAGGTGTTGGTTCTCTTTGGTAGTCCTAGCAAATCGATTTTATATGTTAAGATAATTTATTAGAATTAGTCTTATACTGCAAATGGAGCACAAACTATGAAAATTTGTGAAGAAGAAAAAAGGTTTTTCGTCTTTCAGTCAACGAGTAAATGCTAAATGTACTTTGTACGTCCTAAAGATTGCCAACTATACCACGAGTTGAGGACCGAGCCAATGTGACAAAATCTTTTGTCTTTCTATTGTCCGTTCCTGATAATTGTCCTTTGTTTTGAGATGAATTGGGGATGAATGGATCAAGATATCTATATAAGATATGTAGATTGTCGCGGGTGGATCGGTCAATGTAAACTAGTGCTGGTATGTCTCCTCTACCCTTGACATTGGTAATTATAAAAGCATTGTATCAATGTATTTACATTGTATAACAAATTAAACATGTACGCTGGACGTGATTTTAGACGTGGTGTGATCAAATATATACATATACATATGCATACACGTGATTTAACGGTCGGCAGATACTTACCGATATCGATAAATACATTTGCACAAAGTACAATAATATAAAATGATCTTCATACACATTTAGTTGCTTCAGTAAAGGTTAGACCCCAAGCCGGGTTGTACTAGAAGCTTGCTCGCTTCACTGTCAGTATTTGAAGGATAGCGCCTGTGTCAGTGGTCTGTTAGCGGGTTCTTGTGTCTGCGGCATGCTACTTCAGTGTAAGTTTACCTGTCCCCACACCGTCCTGGCTCCTGTTTCACCAACATATACTTAAATACTTAAAAACTTAAATCTAAAAAAAGCAGCCAGGTGATCATGATTTTAGACTGGTTCCAGTTAAACTGCATATTGTGTCAATGATATTGATTATATAATAGATAAATAACCAGTCAAAACTTAGTTAAGTTTTTAAGTAATTAAGTAAAATGTTGGTGAAACAGAAGCCTGATAAGACTGACAGTTATTGAAAACAATGCTAAACACCATACAATACGGTACTAGTCTTTCTGTTAACTTAAATTATCATGTTTGTTTTTTTTAATAATCTGTTATATTCCTTTTCTCATACCACGTATATATATATATATAGCGAATACATATGGTCGGCTATATTTCGATATGGAGGTAACTTTTCATAAAGTATGACTCATAACTGACTCATTTTATTTGTTCATGCTCTTGTATATAATGAACTTTGCTCATGTAATAAAATTTATTTTATGTATATACATGTACTGTATATTTGTTCTTTTTGTTCGTGGCCGGTCCAAGGCGGTAGACCCTGTTGTCATTTCGGCTATTTGTTTGTATTCTTTAAATGGCTCGGTAAAGTTAGCAGGATAGCAGAACAGCAGAATGAAACAATTCCTTCTGCTGTTCTGCTATTCTGTCGACTTTAAATTTTAATAAGTAACGTATGTATTATATTCATGCTGCGACTTCAAAGAAGAACTGGGCTCTTCTAACGTTAAATGTTATCACCTCTAACGTTTGCTGTAGAAAACCCGGTCATTTGAAGACAGATTGCCATACGGTTTTAGCTAAATTGTCAAAACATAACGTTGTGTTTAGTTGGCTGAAATACAAGCACCGTTTGAGCCCGTATAAAGTTAGTACGACAACGTATATATAATGTATAAATTACCATCCTATCTTCTGCTTTTCAACAATTGTCGCTGGGTCTTCCGTATCCGAGTGGTATCATAAAACGTTATCTCAATACCACGTTTATCCTACGCCGAGGTCAGTTGTTCGAGCCAAACTTAGGCAGATAATATTGAGGGAGAAAGCTTTCCATTTACTTACGGAGGAAGTGTTTTTACACATATTTGATTCTGGTCTCCATCCACAGATAACTGGTCGTACATACCATGAGTTGTTGAAAATTGTGTATGACGTAGCAGATACGTGTGTAACTCTTCAATATTGTAGGTGGATAAGATTATGATTATGTTTAGTTTTAAGATGAATAACAAAAGACGAAAGTAGAAGATCACTCTAACGTCAGTCTGTTGTATGACAATGGTGTACGATATGGTAATTCTGAATAACAAGCAGGATTCTTGTAGATCCTTGTCCCAGAAAATCGTCAACCTGGGTTACCGAATCATCGTCAACCTGGGTTACCGAATCATCGTCAACCTGGGTTACCGAATCACTACACATCAGTCGACTGATACGCGTTCGCCTCAGGTTGAAAGTCAGGTGACCACGGATATAATCTTTGTATTTGGTATTTATGGAAGTGATATTAAAACAAACGACAATTAAATTGTTGACAAAACTTTTTTTTATTTAAGATTGTCATTATAACGCCGTATTTCATAATAATTTATATTTGTTTTCAACAAAATAAATAACAAAGCATTCAATTTTAATTAAAATAGAACCATTTCACGAGAAATCTCACTTAGCGTTGCTTTGTGTTTCATGTACATAAAAATGAAATTCTCCGTATAATATGACGGATGCCTGGTTGTACTTATCAATGCAATTAGAAAAGGTATTTCTCGTGTTCTGATTCGCCAACTTTTACAATACAAAACAAATAATTCCGTTATGTCAGACGCTCAGATCAATACAATACTCAACATTGTACCCTCTACCAGTAAGAGACAACAAATCTTGCGAGAGTTTGATTCAACGGATTATATGTATATCTAACAACGTATGCAAACACGCATTCCAACCGATATTGCGAAGAAACATGGTTTTAAAAATAGGAGGTATAAAAAAAAATCATTGACAACTTTTATGAAAAGTTTCAAAAATAATCTGTTATTTTTTTATACAGTACACATATACCTACAAATCGTATAATCCAAACAAAACAAGAAACACGATCTCTATGGTATACACATCGCTCACAAACACAGAATAACTATGACTTAGAGAGTGTAAATGTAAACAGGCTATTCTCAGTCACTAATCATATAAATGTATCTAATGTAAACAAATTGTGCCATTATCGTAAAAGTCACGTGCCAGCAGATGACCTTCTTTTTATGACGTCACGAACCAGCAGATCGTCACCGAAATGTGCGGTACAATATGTTCTCGTTATTCCATATTATTCATACCTCGAATGGCATTAAAATATATTATCACAAACTTGCTTCAGAATATATAAAACATTTTTCATTACTATTGTCAGAAATTCTCGATTCCTGCAAATAATAGATAAAAAAGAATTCTTTCCTTGTGACAAACGTAAACCAGATTACTGTTGCCAGTTTGTAAGACAGGGCACGTATCATATTCGTATATCACGAAGTTAAAGAGTACACTATATATTTACAGTATAAAACAAAAACAAAATCAATTGGTCAAAATGTCTAAAATATCTCACCAAAGCATTTGTCTGAACATATTTAGCTGTATGCAATCGTAAACTGAATACGGATATGTGTCGAAATATCAGTACAAAAATGGATCTGTGTGTGATCTTTGTTCATTTTATTTTCCTAAATAGTTCTTTAAATATTAAATTACCATGCCATCGCCATGTGTATAAGTAAAACAATGTATACTTGTGTATAACTGACATTTAACTTTAAAAAATTATCTTGATCTAATAGTATATTTATCAATTAAATTATTATTATGTTCATGACAGCAGCATCTTCCTTATCTAGCCGTTTCATGCTTTATCCAGCCGTCAATGCTTTATCCAGCCGTCTCATGCTTTATCCAGCAGTCAATACTTTATCCAGCCGTCTCATGCTTTATCCAGCCGTCACATGCTTTATTCATATGATCAGTTACGTTACGACAGACATAGTTATATTTTACAATAATAAACTAAAATACTCTTGGCACATAGAATAATCCGAAGTAGCATAAATATATTTTTGTATTGCGAAAAAAAAACCATATGAAAGTGTATATGCATGTTAGTGAGCGGCTATTGCGTGAAAGAATTGTGTTGCCATTAAAGCTTATTTCATGAAAAAAAAACATGCCAACAGCAACAAAATTACGTAAGAAATTTAAGAGTGTACTGTAGTAAATACATGTTCAAGGTTGACCAAGCAATGGTATACAGTAACTTTGTCTGATATTTTAGTATGTTTTATTATAAGCTTATCTTTTTTTTCAAAAATCGAACAAACACAATCTCATGAAGTTTGAATTTTACATGTTTCAATAATAAATATACAATGTATCAAAAAAAGCCAAACACAAATAAATATTTTTTGTGTTACAACAACGTGCAAGAGCGGATATGACGTCATGTACATGGTTACCATTACTTGGTTGTCATAGCATCATTGTCTAGCAAAAGGATGTGTTAATAAGCAACTATGATTTTGTTCTTGAACATAGTTCAATGTCAGAATTGTTTACACTAGTATAAAAAAGTGGTGTTATTTTTATACAACAATAAATACGGCACATGTAGCATTACAATACTATTAAATCAACATTTTAAATAAGTGAAACGTATTTGAAAATAATATCTCACTGTTAATATAATATTGGCACTTAAGGTAATAGATTACAATTGTCTATCAAGCCCCTCCTGTCATCCTAGCCCCTTATTGCTGACATAAAAACTGTTCGTATCAAATAAGAACCATTTCGTTGTTCTTATGTGTTTTTAATACATAATACTTATAATATATATACTTTTTAATTAAAAAATAGCACTTATTATCTATTAATAGGCGATTAGCAATAAATAAAAATAGATTCTTTTCTTTTTATATTAGATAAATAACCCCTATCAGCAGAGCAGTCACCACGTGATACGGTGTATTGTTTAATAATTGTATAACAGGAATACTTCTCCTTGGACCAAAACTGAGCAATTAGTGTCATTAGGCACATCAACAAAAGCCGGCATTATCATTAGTCAGGCATAACCAGTGTTGAACAAAAGCTCAGGTCGAACAGAAATAACGATCGAAAGAAAGAACCACATGTTCTTTGTCTGGGTATATTTACATATTTGCAAATGAATGAAGTTGAATAGGGTAAAGGGTAATTTGTTAAACTTCTTCGTGCCTTCTTCAGACGAGGACAATCTTGAACAAATACTGTAACCGCGAATGTCATACACGGTCGTCTGGAACGTGTATGCCCTACTTGGAACGAGCTTCTTTAGGTCACGGGTACCAATAAATGGCATTTTACGAAATTTCAAAATTGTCTTCAGTCTTTGGCCTCGTGATAGCTTATGAAACAGCTATGCACAAAACAAATATCTATTACATGATAACTTTACGTGTATTTATTTAGTTTTAAACCAAGAGACAAAATGCTATTTCAAAATAAAAAAATGAAGTTTATAATAAAAACAATGTTTATGTAGTACGATACGAACAAGTGTGCCAAATGCATGGATTGAGTTTCCGTTTTATAATTATCGCTTTGCTAATTTCGCATAAAGATTTGAATAACATGTAACTTGCATTAATATACTTTTCAGATTATATTCCGCAAGCGGCCATTCAACACCGTGTTCTATACCATAATCAGTTTAGTTGTATACAGATTATAGCTTAAACACGTGGGACAGCACGGATTAAAGAAATGAATTAGCAAAATGTATAACTTCTTTAGTTTCAAAGAGTATACCACGGATTAAAATTTAATACATTTTAATTTCATTGTACGAACTTAACACTCTAAAACAATAAGGTGATAAATTTAAGATTTTATGAGGCTAGAAAAAGTTTAAAAGGTTCAAATAGTGTTTTCGACTTATTCGTTGCATTTTTTTTCTTCCTCAACTTTACCAGTTAATGACCAATTACTACTTTAGGTTTTAACGCCATTTTCAACACATAACATGTAATATATGCAAAAAAATCAAACTTTCTCAAATAAAGTTTATGGACCGAGCTGAGTTTGAACCCTCAACCTAAGCGATGACATGTAAGTAGCCATTAGACAGCACCTTAGACCAGTCGGCAACGGAGGACCGTATGAGTCATACACAGGTTCAGTTGACAAGAACACAAAACAGCACAAACTTTATCTACGCCAGCACAGTGTTAACGACGTTTACTCTCAATAAAACTACCGTTCTACAGAGTCGATCCCAAAAACACACACTTGCGTTTCTAATAACAATGACGATGGCAATCAAAATATAATATTTTATTTAACCTATTACTATTAAAGAATCAATGGCGGTATATGGACTGTTCATAAATAATAAATGGAGCGCCGCCTTGTATATGTGATCTTTACATTGAATAAACACTGGTTCGTATTTATAGCATTGTAAGTATTTGATAAAGAATGGTCCGATACGGAAATATTTATATTAAAGGAATTGCCAATCGGTCATTCTTTTCTGATTAAGGTGAACGTATTGATAATGTAGATACGAACTGAGCAGGTCGCGAAAGTGTGAAAAACAAGGAACGCTCCAATTTTAAGCAAACACTCTCACAGTGATACAAAAACACGGCTTCCGTGCACGTTGCTATGAATAAGAGCTCTTGTTCTATACTGACACATGGAATAAAACTAAAGAGTCGGCTGCTTAAACAATACAATATTTGTTATGTGAATGACCAATTTTATTATTACTGTTGTTGTCATTATTATTCATTATTCACCCAAGCCCTACTACACCGTCCCGACCCAAATTATGAATAAAGTTTGATGAAATATTAACTGATTTTAATTCAACTGTTATATACTGTTAAAAGCGAAAACGAATCATAAAAATGGAACCAATTTAAATTCCATAAGTAATTTTGTTATCATATAAAACGGATGTTTTTCATAATTAAAGTTGCTAGAATTCAACTTGTAAACTATATAGGCTATTCACACACAACCTGTCATAGCTTTATCTGTAGATGATTCTAAAATGATATATCTTAATAACGAAGTCAACAAACGGCAAATGAAAAATCGTTTTGCATATTAAAAACAGAACATTCTCTACAACACGATATTCTGGTAACCCGTCTACATTACAGTTTTAAGCAAATGTTACGCATATTAAATGTTGAACTGCTAACGAGAAAACCAGACTAGAAAGACAATTCGGGTCTCATTCAAGTAATAGAGAACATCCAGAACATGTGCTCCACCCCGAATATCACTTGAAGACGATATCAAGCCCCTAGGAAACCGAGAGCAAGCTCAGGTCAGATTTAGCCTCTTTTGTCCCTGTTAACAGTCTTATCAGGAGTCCCCATCATAAACGATTCGTATGGCAGTGTCTCTCTGAGGAGGCTCGTCCACATATTCAATTTTTGGTTCTTCTGGAGGCTCGGCCACTTCATTCACACCGATAATCCAATTTATAACTCTCTGATCTTTGTCAGAGTCGGAATCAGAATCATAAAAGGGGTCAGTTTTGTCTGGAAGATCGTTCTCCTCCTTTGAATCGTCTTTTGTCGTTAAACCAAGCGTCGACGAGTATTTTCTCATTCCATTTAGGTTGCTTAGATTGCCGTTTGCTGTTGATTTGTGTTTCGATGAATTTTTGCGGTCATTTATGGAATTGTTTTGTTTGTTTATTGAATTTTTCTTTAAATCAGTCAAGCTTTTGTCGGAACTGTTCCGCTTCAAACCTTTGTCATATTGTCGTTTATTGGACTGCTCCATTGCACTGGAGTTAAACTGTGTTTCACTATTATACATTTTTCGTGGGGACGAAATGTTCAACTTTGATTTTGTCCGCTTGTACACAGGGGCTACTGATCCACACCTTCCGTTTTGTTGCAGCTGTCCAGCTGCTGATATAATGGTCGCCATCCCGTTTTTCATGGTCGCAGGCTTGACCTTAGAGGCTGAAAATATAAATATATTAGTTTAAAACAACGTAACATCTAATTGGAAACAACATACATAAAACACGCTTGATGCCTTCCCGATTACAATAAATATGGATCATGTGGGTAAAGTCTCTTACTCAAGTGGCATCTTTTATGTCTTTTGCGGAGGTCTGAACCCACGATCCTCGGATCCAGGGTCTAAGGCTCTACCTCGAGACATAAAATAGGCCCTAAACCCTGGCGGTAACCACCAACCATCAGCCGAGAAATCAATATGACATCGATATGCACTTAACATAACGTAACCGATGTCTTACTGCAGTTATATTTCATTGCTTTCTTATGAGCTCTATTTAGGTACGTTTTTTACGACCCATTCTAAAGTTCTTGAGCTTGATGCTCTTTGAAGTAAAAGGTTCAACTTGATATAAACATCTTTCATGACATGTAATGTTTACTGAATCATGAGAGCTGGTAAACACGTCTTTATCGACCCGTGATTGGCACCGTATATAAGATGTAATCTTGCTATTTTGCAGTGCGAGCGACTGCGGTTAAATGGCATATATTGGTTCTATTCGAATCTTTTTTTTCTTTTCCAATTGATTTAAATGAATAAAAATACAAGTATACAGGTACACAGAGAATACGTGTTACTTTCAGTGAAATATAACTTACATTTTATCGATGGCATGCTTACGAGTGACGAAACCAGTGTCGCCATAGTCAGTGTTTACTGATGAAAGTTAATTTTGGAAACAGAAACTTCAGTTAATAATTTCACTTTTTTGATAAACATAAAAGAGGAATAACAAAAATATTTCAGTTACAAATCTATATTATTCTTTACTAAACATATACATATCAATAAAAAAACTACTATTATCATTATAATTATTATTGTTAACATTTTATATTTTATTATTATTAATAATATCATTATAACCATTATTTTTTTATCATTATTATTATTATTATTGTTACTATGTTTATTATTATTATTATTGTTATTATTATTGTTACTTTTTTTTGTATAACTATTATTATTATTATTATATATTACTATCATTATTATTACTATTCTTTTATTATTACTATTACCATAATTAATATTACCTATCAATTCAATTCAAACTCTTTATTACCATTATTATCATTATTATTTTTATCATTATTTTTATCATGACTATTATTTTATTGTTATTATCGTTTTTAATGTTATTGTAATCATTTTGTTATTATTAATAAGTTTATACGCTGATTGTTCTCCGTTATTATCATTAATATCATTACCATACAGATAGTGCATACGTTGACATCATGCTTACTTCATAGCAGGTTTCAACTAAAAATTCCTATTAGAATTGTAACAGTTGACCAAACTTTAACTTGTATATGTCCCAGTAGCTGACACAACTAACATTGCCAATTATAACCGGCGCTACAAACTAAGTGCGTATAAATCATCAGGAACCGTGGTAAAAAAAAACAAAAAAAAAACACATGTACAATGTATATATTTCATCGTGAATAGTTCAGGAAATCCAATTCCAACACAACAAGTGTGACACATACTAGTATTTTACATTCCTACAATACCTCATTTGTCACAGAATAATCATCTGATAGACATATACCAGGTATGTTGGCTTTGACATTCCCTAGAAATAACGTATTTCCCAATGCAGTGTAGTAAATAATCTGGTCGATGTATAGCTATGCAGTGACAGTTCCCATCTGCACCCGCTGCCTGCCACCCTCCAAATATTAAATTAAACAGTGAACCGCTGAAGCAAACATTTCACGTATACCTACACCTATGAAGTTTAGAAAATCTGGTGCGCCTTGCTAAATACAGAATTTACTGAAACTATTGTTCTAAAGCAAGGTATCGAATACGACATTTCGACACGTGGATATTGTGTAATAAAGGATTAAGTTTGGGATTTAGTCTAGTTACAATGGTAGATAAGATTGTTTTTTTTGTGTGTGTTAAGTCCTCCATTTACACAGTTAAAATATACTAACGATTCGTGACAAAAATGTTGAGTGACTGGTGGTAGTAACGAGTTCAACTAATGAATGACATTGTTGTAATTATGCGTTTTTTTATGATGCATGTACCGTGTATATTCATATTCAATCAGTGTTTTCCTGTTACGGCACGATATGCATGTTGCAGGTAGACCTGATACATTTATTATGCATAGTATCGTACCAGATAGGAGATTCATACGCCTGGCACAAAATCATTTATATTCACACAAACAATATTTTGAATGGTTGGTTTATCACGTTCACCAAACCTCGTATATGAACTTCTCCCGAGTCCGCTTCCTGGGTAGAACCACTACTGAGTGGTGTTTTATGAGAGGCATCGGGTCGAGCTGGGAATCCAACCCGCAACCTCTGGAGTAAGCGGTCAACACTCTATTCATTAGACTACCGCCCCGCTTTGCGATTACTTGGCAAAACAAAAAACAACATAACCGATAACAAAAGGAGTGACAGGCTTTTATTTATCAGTCATTGGCTTAATAAACTTTTCCAACGCATAAAGTACTGGGTAGATGTATATTTTAGTTTCACATGTGCGTATGCTATTTTATTTATATGCAAATTTAAGTGTATGTTTTATTGGACATCAAGATAAATGTAACAAGTGCAGACTTATTGAATGCATTAAAAACCTGTGAACTACCACAGTACATGTTTTATTACATACCGCGATTTTGTAAACCATAATACCCAAACGTTTGTTAGTATGTCAGTTCAAAACAAATAAATGTTACAAATAAGGCCGAAATTGGAATCAGAAAGAAATTGTGATGTCAGTTTTATAACAAGTGTTACAGGGTAAAGATTAGGAGAGATAATAAATGTTTAGATTAGATAGTGAACCACGCTGGGGGTAGTGAACAAGTTGCTTAAGAAGTGTTTCACCCGATAACATGTGATTACGAGCGATGCAAAAGGAGGAAATAGTAATCTGATGTTATTTCTATGCGAGTAAATAAAAGGGTAAATAACAATAAAAATAATATAATATATATGTGTGTGTGAGTCGGGGGTTGGGGAGGGGGGAGGGGGGATACACAATTGTTTGTAGGCTGTAACTTTCATTCTGCAGACAGTTTTCATTTTAATTGCAGGATTATAAATGTTATAAAAATGGAAATCGACTACAAATCTATATCTTCTGTAATTAATATTATTATTTACTTAGTACAGTATATAATCTATGTACAGTTACTTCGTTAATAAATGCAAAAGTTAACTCGTGCATAATTCTCCCTACATTGTAATGAAAGGATTTATAAAGATAACGACATTACGTTTATATTACGTGCACGGACAATAGCCAGAACAAGAATGTATGGACAAGGAAGATTAAATCTGCTCACATCGTCACGTAGCTTAAACTGAAAGCTGGTTTACTTTTCATACGCTGTCATGCTAATTCTTTGATGAACAATGTAAAATATAATTCCATTACGGAACTAATCAGCAAACAATAAATATGTGGTTTTAAGTATTGTTTATGTTTGTTTACTTTGAACTGGGTTACTGTTGATTTTTAACCTGCTTACAACGGTTGCCGTTAAAGTTGCCAAATCACCTAGATGATACGTGTATTTTATGGAAATTAGAGATATGTGTAAGCTACAGTTATATATACCTAGATGATACGTGTATTTTATGGAAATTAGAGATATGTGTAAGCTACAGTTATATATACCTAGATGATACATGTATTTTATGGAAATTAGAGATATGTGTAAGCTACAGTTATATATACCTAGATGATACATGTATTTTATGGAAACTAGAGATATGTGTAAGCTACAGCTATATATACCTAGATGATACGTGTATTTTATGGAAATTAGAGATATGTGTAAGCTACAGTTATATATACCTAGATGATACGTGTATTTTATGGAAACTAGAGATATGTGTAAGCTACAGTTATATATACCTAGATGATACATGTATTGAAACTTTGTTATTGAGTGAATTGACGAAGTATCTTTAACGTTTTAATTTAGAAAAATAAATAATATATAGCAAAGTGGACAAATGGTAAGAAACATTTAAAATTATAAATGGCTCAAAGTGAACAGTAGAGAAAATTATAATATCATTCTAAACATATGAAACTTTCATTCATTGTTGTCATATTGTAAAAGTTCAATACATTACAGCTTTTATATGACAAACAGTTTTATTTGCGGGTGAAGACCTAAGGAATATATACATGAGTGTAACGTTACACTCATCTGTCTGCCAAAAGCTGGAAAAACTTTTTCACATATGTATGGTCCACGTTGGACTCGAGCCCACCACCATATAAATGATAATTGTATGAACGAAGTGTATACGGAATCGCACTGCTATTTCGGATTCCACTATAGCGAGGCTACTCAACGCTACCAGTTGCAGCTTAGATAGGTCATGCTTTACAATTCAATTCATCATATTTTTAAAATCATTGCATTTGAAAAATAATTGCTATTATTGATGTTTTTGTCTGTATACGAGATAGATGCATAGTTAGGTTGTTAAGCTGATTTGTACATATTATACAAGTGTTATTTTCAAACTGCCATTTTTAAAATTGACATTTTATAATTGGAGGACTAATTAAAAAAATATTACTATAGTGTCATACCAAAACTTGATATGTTGTTACACTTTTGTCTTGGACAGATTGTTGTAGGTGAAACTAAACCCTGGCCGCAAACACGTTTTACTCAATTACTCATTAAAATTATTACCAATTAAAACTAATATTTATTTTTATATTAAGATGTTAGTATTGTTTAAAATACGAAAAAGTGCGTATGTTGTATCTATAATATACTTACTTGGTGGCTTCTCTATAACAAGTTCAGGAGCTAGAGTTATGTGTTTGTTGCTGGTCGTACGTCTGTCCGCACCAGCAGATAGTACTCGTCCTCTACTTTTCTGGCTAGACGACGATGATGTCCGGCTCTGTGTGTTTATTATATATCCTTGTAAAGAAGAATCACTGTGAATACTTTTCCTGGTTCCCCTGCTCTCCGCGTTAAATCTATAATTATGGAAAGTATTACTCCGCGATGTTAAAGATCCGTTGTTGATTAAACTAGACTGCCTACCATTAATAGAAATGGGTGGTAGCTCAGGAGCGCTCATTCTCCGATTACTCCAGTTATAGCCGGTGTGACAATCCTCAGTGTTCTCTTCATCGCTATCTTTATACGAGTCGGGCTTTTCGTTTTTAAATAATTTTGGTGAATTTAAATCCTTGCGTTCAATTATTTCACCTTCGGGTATATTAAAATGTACTGTATTACTGCTTGATCGTCTTCTATTATAACGAGCAGACACCAGATAGCTACCCGTATTGCCGTCCGGTCGATATGACGATCCAATGTAATCTGAACTCGTTGACTCGATTTCAAATGCAGACGAATCGGTATTACCACCAAAATCCCCATTGCGCATGCGTGTCGGTTGTTTCATTGTAGTTGTTTGAAAAGCGGATTTAACTGTTTGATCTGTTCTATATTTCATACAAGGTGTATTCAGCTTATTATTTGCTTTGACATTGTCAACTGGCGGTTTTGTGAAAAAATTATTTCCTTTATTTGGAACACAGGTCATTATCAATACATATTCATTTTTTCACAAAGAAGCGCACATATCGATGACGTCATGAACCCATGAATGCACCGAGTGATCGTTCGATTAGCTTTGAAACTAATCGATCTCGTCGAAGGTAATTTAATGTAGACTCGTAGATAATGTGTTATTACACGGTGGTTATGTTTAACCTGAAATATAAATATAAATAAACAGATCGGGGTAAATTAATTTTGTTAATACGGCCCACATAATTCGAGGTCAAATATTTGAATTAAGTTTCACGAATAGTATAATGTTGTAAGAAAAAATCGAGGCTGTTCAAACTCCTTTTCTGTAACCCAATCAGCAAAAGAAATTAGATTTGTTGCGTTTAATTAAAGAGGTGGAAATCCGGTCAATTTATTGGTCATTGGGTTTATCAAATCAATTACAAATTCAGGAATTTACTTTTAAACGTAATGAATAAATTATCATAAAAGATGAATGAAATTTCGTGTGAACACACCTAATGACCACCAGAGTTAAGTAAACTTTCAGTGCTTCGAAAAGTGAGAAATGTTTTACTAAACTAACCACCCGATAAAGCTGTAATAGGACTCATCATAGTGACTGATGATAACATTACAATAGCGACTTTTCCCCGCTATGGGTATTTCATGGCGTGTCGATAATGTACATAACAGATAAAACGAAAGTCATTATAGATTCTCCTCACTGGCATTAAAAGAACTGACATAATTCCCGCGCATTTGATTTCTGGAAATCTCCCTTTTTAGTTTTATATACTGAGTATTTAATTAACGTGCCTTTAAGGTAATTACGTAATATATTCAGGTTAGAGACAAGATTGTGCTTGCTGGATAAATCTAAATGGGGATACTTTACGTTATACAAGCAAATGAACAGTGTATAAAATGGAGGTCATCCAAATGAATCAACTTTTTTAAAATCTGTAATTATGTTTCAGTTACTATGATGCTTTTTCTTAATTTCTTTAAGACACTTATGTTTATGTTTCTTTTTTGTCACATTTGAAATGATACATAACATATGAGAAAGCAAATACAAACATACACTTATGCAAACTATTTTCCATATTGAATAATGAGAGACAATACACATACTATTCAAATCCAGGAATTTTAAAAAATATTTACCATGATTGCTCTTTACTAAGCATCTTAAAATGTGTACGTTACATGTACTATCGGGAAAGTAATAATTCCCTTATATGGTAAAAACAAAGACATATAAACATGTCATTAAGTCACTGGTAACACTAAGCCGCCCTTTTCGAAATCAATACATTCACTGTACAAAACAGCTTTGAATGAAAATGTTCATAGTAAATAAATTATATATTGTTTCTTTAGTTATAAGTATAGTTTATATATAACAATTATCGATGGATGCTATTTGTAAAATTCATCTTGATACTACCAATATTGACATAGTTACTACTTACAACACCATGGTTGTTTTCTTATTTATCATAGAGACACGTATGTTGGCAGCCATTCGTGCATGTCGCCCTCTTAGTGCTATTTTATTATTTGCTTTTTAAACACCATTCCAACATATGACAGGTTGTATGGCATATTCAGTTTTTAAACACCATTTCCAACATATGACAGGTTGTTTGGCATATCATGTTTTTAAAAACCATTTCCAACATATGACAGGTTGTATGGCATATCAAGTTTTTAAACACCATTTCCAACATATGACAGGTTGTATGGCATATCCAGTTTTAAACACAATTTCCAACATATGACAGGTTGTATGGCATATCAAGTTCTTAAAACACCATTTCCAATATATGACAGGTTGTATGGCATATCCAGTTTTTAAACACCATTTCCAACATAATGACAGGTTGTAGAGGAAGACTTATGAATAAATCTGAGTAGAGACACTGTCTGTCTGTCCGCTAAGTATATCGAATTATCAAACACTCGTAGTTACTAACTTTACATAAAAGCAAAATTTTTTAATGTAATAAGTCTAAGAAACAGTAACATTCTATGTATAGTTTTCTTGGTTATGGATATTTGTCACGTGTATTCTATCAATAAAGGTGTTGAAACAATTATAACAACGCCTATCATTAAGTGAGAGACCATTGTTCACGTATAACAACGCCTATCATTTAGTGACAGACCATTATACACGTATAACAACGTCTATCATTTAGTGAGAGACCATTATACACGTATAACGACGCCTATCATTGAGTGAGAGACCATTATACACGTATAACGACGCCTATCGTTTAGTGAGAGACCATTATACACGTATAACAACGCCTATCATTGAGTGAGAGACCATTATACACGTATAACGACGCCTATCGTTTAGTGAGAGACCATTATACACGTATAATAACGCCAATCATTTAGTGAGAGACCATTATACACGTATAACAACGTCTATCATTTAGTGAGATACCATTATTCACGTATAACAACGCCTATCATTGAGTGAGAGACCATTATACACGTATAACGACGCCTATCATTGAGTGAGAGATCATTATACACGTATAACGACGCCTATCGTTTAGTGAGAGACCATTATACACGTATAACGACGCCTATCATTGAGTGAGAGACCATTATACACGTATTACGACACCTATCGTTTAGTGAGAGACCATTATACACGTATAACAACGCCTATCATTGAGTGAGAGACCATTATACACGTATAACGACGCCTATCGTTTAGTGAGAGACCATTATTCACGTATAACAACGCCTATCATTAAGTGAGAGACCATTATACACGTATAACGACGCCTATCATTGAGTGAGAGATCATTATACACGTATAACGACGCCTATCGTTTAGTGAGAGACCATTATACACGTATAACGACGCCTATCATTGAGTGAGAGACCATTATACACGTATTACGACGCCTATCGTTTAGTGAGAGACCATTATACACGTATAACAACGCCTATCATTGAGTGAGAGACCATTATACACGTATAACGACACCTATCGTTTAGTGAGAGACCATTATACACGTATAACGACGCCTATCATTGAGTGAGAGACCATTATACACGTATAACGACGCCTATCGTTTAGTGAGAGACCATTATACACGTATAACGACGCCTATCGTTTAGCGAGATACCATTATACAGGTATAACGGCGCCTATCGTTTAGTGAGAGACCAGTATACACGTATAACGACGCCCATCGTTTAGTGAGATACCATTATAGGCGTATAACGACGCCTATCGTTTAGCGAGATATTATTATACACCTGTAACGACGCCTATCGTTTAGCGAGATACCATTATACACGTATAACGATGCCTAACATTTATTGAGATACCTTTATACACATATAGCGGCGCCTATCATTTCGCGAGATACCATCATTATACACGTTTAACGATGCCTATCATTTAGAGAGATATCATTATACACATATAACGGCGCCTATCATTTAGCGAGACACCATTATACACGTATAATGATGCCTATCATTTAGCGCGATACCATTATACACGTATAACGGCGCCTATCGTTTAACGAGATACCATTATACACGTATAACGTATAACGATGCCTATCATTCAGTGAAAGACCATCATTATACACGTATAACGACGCCTATCATTTAGCGAAATACCATTATACACGTATTTCGGCGCCTTTCGTTTAGCGAGATACCATTATACACGTATAACGATGCCTTTAATTTATTGAGATACCCTTATACACGTATAACGATGCCCATACTTTAGCGAGATACCATTATACACGTATAACTGCGCCTATCGTTTAGCGAGATACTATTAAATATATAACGATGCCTATCATTTATTGAGATACCCTTATACACGTATAACGATGCCCATACTTTAGCGAGATACCATTATACACGTATAACTGCGCCTATCGTTTAGCGAGATACTATTAAATATATAACGATGCCTATCATTTAGTGAGATACCATTATACACGTAAAACGGCGCCTATCGTTTAACGAGATGCCATTATACACGTATATCGATGCCTATCGTTTAGCGAGATACCATTATACACGTAAAACGGCCCCTATCGTTTAGCAAGATACCATTATACACGTATAACGGCGCCTTTCATTTAGTGGGATGCAATTTTACAGGTATAACGACGCCTATAATTTGGTAAAATGCCACTGTACACGTATAACAACGCCTATCATTTAGTGATATACCATTTTACACGTATAACGACGCCTATCATTTAGTAAAATTCCGTTATACACGTACAACAACGACTATTATTTAGTAAAACGCATTTTACACGTATAGCAACGTCTATCATTTAGCGAGATACCATTAAACACGTATAACGACTCCTAATTTTTTGTGACATATCATTATTCATTTTTCTAGTTTTTATGCATGTGTAAAGAATATCGAATCACGCACAAATCCTTCGGACTTTATATCAGATTTGTGCGTGATTCGACATTCTTTACACATGCATAAAAAACAGAAAAAATGAATTTAATCTTTATAAATCCAATCCTGATGATTATATTTAATTTGAGACTCCTCAAGTGAATGAAAAAACAAAACAAAAATAACTATACGATGCAAAGTAAACGCGTAAGAAAACATCAACTCTGTCCTGACATCAAATTCTCGAGATCTAATATCCAATAATATCGTAACGGCTACTATTTCCATTATCAGATGAACTCTGTAACATTAGTTGGTTTACTGTAAAATGACGAAATATTTTGAGGTAAAAAAAAATAAACACCCGCCTTTTATCTCTCGATTTAGACAAATTAAAAAAATAATAACTCCAGGAAATACCTACACAGTGTAAACGCTGACGTCATTGTTTAGTTTTTGTCTACACGATTGTTTTTAAAAATGTGTCAATATTTACGAAGGTCATATAAATCCGCACTAGTTGATGGAGAATCCGAATTTGGAACGTTTTAAACGATTTTTACGTGCAATGTTTGTGTATTTACATTGTCTCACGATCGTTTGCTTCTGAACTTCAACTACATGTACATGTTTTTATTTCATTTTTCCTGTTGAATAAATTGGTCTGAGGAAATATTTGTCAACGGCTAGCATTCACGTTCGATAAACATTGTGTTCAATTGTACAAAATACATCTCAAATCTGAACATTTTGTTACCTAATTTATTGTTTCTGGTCTGATTATGGCGCCGGGTTAAATCGCTGAACCAAAGAAATCTATAAAACAATTAACCGAATGAAACAGCTAGGACTAGATCTAGCATTTGTTTTTGTTGTATTTCAAGTTATTATTAAAATAAGCGTGTAACCGTTGTGAACGTCATTTAAGTTCGTATATTGTTAAACCGACCATCAAAATGTCGATGCTTTTTGTTTACGCGAGAAACGTAAAAGTAGTCCGGTTCCAGGGTTTTATCGAAAAATAACAGTCTTTAAAAATTGAGGTTGTCCAATGAAAATGCTTTAAATACATATATGATAATGAGATTGGAACTTGACACATATAACAACGTCTATCATTTAGTAAAATGCCGTTATACACAAATAACAACGCCTATTAGTCAGTAAAATGCCGTTATACACAAATAACAATGCCTATTAGTCAGTAAAATGCCGTTATACACAAATAACAATGCTTATTAGTCAGTAAAATGCCGTTATACACAAATAACAACGCCTATTAGTCAGTAAAATGCCGTTATACACGAATAACAACGCCTATCATTTAGCAAATTGGCGTTATACATGTATTCTCATGTAGCATGTACAACATTCATAGTTATGTAGTGACACTTTTACATGTACTTATTCTATGTTCCTCTTTACTGCTTGACTTTTCTGAACTCGCAATTTATCTGAATGAAATTTATGGTGCCGTGATATGAACTATTTGGTAAACATCGTTATAAAATGGTTCCTTGACCTGTGCGATGGCCGGCGAGTTTGACTTGAGTTCCGTTATCATATACCATTAGTATTTATTTGAAATATAAACATGTTTAAATACTAAAACAGAAGTTTAGGCCACGAACCAGTGATGAAACACGTGCGTTGACTACGTAACCGTTGTTACGCCGTCTTGGATACGTGGTGTTTCTTGAAGTTAAACACAAATAATATGAACGTACCGAATTACTACTGAACTGGCTGACTTTTCCCAGATTCAGGTCTGTTACACCCTAATTTAACAGCATGGAATTGCCTACCAGTCCCGCATTTTGTGTCATTCTAATATCTTAACCAAAGTGGTAACATGTTTAACTTCCGCTGAAGCAACTGACCAATCATCGTGCTCGTATGGAAGTTCTCTGTAACGGTCACTGGCGGCTGGGTCCACTTTTAACGGTGCACCGATATATTTTAACGGTGCAGCGGTATTTTTTTATCGGTGCACCGTTAAAACAAAAATATCGCTGCATCGTTATAATAGCGGTGCGGCGGTACCGGTGCTTTCGACCCTAATCATACACGCTATTAGAGCAAGTAAAACTGCAGTAGATACGCGTTCTCTATTTTTCAGGGAGACTAACCTTCCGATCCACAAATGAGACTGAGCCGCCGTACCATTATCCTATTATCATTACAATGTATTTGCATTAGATGATACCAGAGAGCACTCAGTTTGTGACCGCCGTTTACAGATATACTGGTATAAATAATATATGGAAGGTTATTCTCTACTATCAGCAATAACTTTGGTTTATTACGCTTCTGTCCTTATATCTGACCAATTTCAGAACACTCATTATTCAGAACTGTTGACCGGTTCAAACATAAACTTTAGGAGCAATAAAAGATAAGATACATGATGTGTTTACATACGTGAGATAAGGCACCACGTCGCTCTTTAGCTCAAATCCACCAACAAAGTTATTGGTTAGAGGGAAATTAAAACAAAGTTTATTGACTGAAATATACGATGACCATCGAAAATGAATGTTCACTGTTCTTTAAAATAGGAGAGATAAGTTTGCAGTGTCTTGGCATGCATCTTAAATTATTGTTTGTATAGTGTTTATAGAGTCGCTTTCAACTATAGTTCAGTTATATGCGGCGATGGTGCCACACTGGAGTATCATGCTGCAGACACATGGTATGATACCACATCTAGTCACATTGTACTGTAACACTGGAGTATCATGCTGCAGACTCATGGTATGATACCACATCTAGTCACATTGTACTGGCGTCTAGAATATTTTAGTAGAGTATTTCTAGAGTATTCTGTATGATCCGACCTGAACTTGCACAGTAGAGGTGGGCTTATTTATATTGATGTTGACGATAATGATTCTTCCGTTGGTGACGATGATACTTATGGTATTGATGATTATAACATAGACGCTGACGATAAAGCGGTAATGAAGATGAGGATGAGGATGTTGAACTAAAAATGAAAACATATACAATATACTAATTATAATTATTATTTCCTCTATTTAAAATCTAATATTAGTTCGGAAATAACATCAGCGAGACTTCCTATTTTCAACTCGACGGTAGCAACGTCGAAACTTCGCTGTTTGTACTTGCAGCGGATCGCAGTAGTTCAATGGTTTTAGGAGCTAGTTTCCGGGTTTCCATTTGGTCGACAAGTCAATAAATCATTTTATTTTCATTTTACAAGTATATAATGTGTTTGGTTAGGAAGAGTTTGTGTTTCTTCATGATTATCGCTGATTGTGCTTTATATTGGCAAATCATCATTTAGCAATATCATCTGCACATGCGCACACGACCTTGACACGTTAGCTGCTACACGAAAACACGACTGTAATCACGAGTGGTTTAAAGTCTAAGATACAATTGTACAACACCGTTTTGTAAAATGGCTCAACTATCCAGCGATCTGGCGATCTTGTCAACAATATCTACAAGATTGAAGATATCCGCGCTGGCGAAAATACATAATCCGTTTTGATACAGTACTGTATATATATCATTCTCCCTCTTTTTCTTTCTCCTACTGTCACCTCATGAGTTCATATGCTTGTATTATTCAAAAAGGTTTTGTTTTTGTTTCTACTTAAGCATTGTATAATTTCTAGTTATATGTCCTCAGTCTGACCTAAACCTATTAGCGTGATATGATTTAGAAAAATGTTATTTTAAAGGTTTTGGAATCATAACATTGCACGTAAAAATTTGTAAATATTGAAATCGTTTCTGGTATCCAGGGCGTCACGATCACGTCGACTGATTGATCGTGATCCTGCAGACCAACGTTTTCTGCGGACGTACATTTAAACGTTTGTCCTAACTATCACTTTTGCTTATGTGGACAAAATAACCCTATATCACATTAAAGTACTATCCTAAACTAAAATGAAAATGTAAAAAAAAGGGATAAAATGTATCATTGTGTTGTCCCCGCCCTATCCCCACCAACGTTTCAGTTTGTAACCACCGTTTTCAGCATGAATAAATCTATATTTCACTAATTTCATTTTCCTTACAGTTTCCTAAATAAAATGAATTGAGTAGATCGATGTAAATTCATCTTTTTATTGACACATACATAATAAATTGTATTGTGATTATTTGCCTGTTTGACATTTTCGTCCAACCAGAAATAAGCTTAATACATGTATCAAAATGTATGGCTTCAACATCCCTGTACATTTTTTTCAGTCAATATTAGGATCCCCGTAGCTAACATAAATGCAGATGGGAAAAAATCCGGATTCACTCTTAGTCGGAATACTACGGCGAAGACCATATACTCACTAATCTTCCGGATATAGCCTGAAATAGCCGATTTGTTAAGACAGATTCAGAGCGAGGCTCAGTGGGAATAATAATAAAAAAAATAATGAACGCTTTGATATAGAGTTACAACAGAGGACACGTCGATAAACTGTCAACTTATAAAAGTGAAATGTTGATCTTTAGCAATAAACCCTTTCTATATAAACACGTAGGCCTCCATCATCTCCAGCCGTTATGTATGCGGGTGGATTATTTTAAATCTTGGCCAACAATACTTAGTTGTAGCTGAATTGGCAGTTGAAAATAAAAAGAGGAAATCCGTTTTATTTTCATTTGTAAATCGTAAAACAAATGACATGACAATCTCAAAACTGTATTATGATCATAATATCAACAATTCGACGTAGATTTATTTTCTTGAAATATTTTTATTTCAGACAAACAACTTTGCTATGTTTTTTTCATAATAACAATGGAGTGAATGCCAAAAATTGTTATAAATTTGTAAAAAAAGAAACAAAATACAAGAAAATGACCATGCGCCTGCACTATTCTACGGTCATATGACCTTACATTGCCTTTACCCAGGCGATGTCCTGAAAAAATTTCAACACCATTTCACCAAATCTGTTTTATAAATTTACTAATATTATGTTAAGCCATTTCATTTATATATCACACTTTTAGCTCACTTTTAAAAGGACACACGGCCACGTTTAAGTCGATTTTACTCTTGTTCACGAATAAAAACGTCCATATTTTACATCCACAGACGTATAGCCATATAGAGATACTCGCATACTGGAGAAAATATTAACATCTGTGTTTATAAAAAACTATTGAATCGCGCCATATTTGAAAATATGAACAAAATGTCCTTGGGTATTTTGTTTTATCATTTCAATAAAAAAACTAATGAAATCATGAAACACGTTTTGTCACAGGTAACCACACATGTGCAACCATTTAACAGAATGTGCTCTTTTGGTGTATGCATACAATTTATGTTGTACATTTACTCACGTTGTTTGTATTGTTGATTTGTAGGAAATATTTAGTCTCAGTACAAGTCTATTTAGAAAGGCCTTTAAGGTCTCTTTAAGCTGAATTTTGTTCTTTGTTCTATATAACAAGTTCTAAGATTTCCACGGTAAAACAAATATTTCACATAGATTTTTTTAAGGTATATTTTGTTTTCATAGCAGGAATGCATCACCACATACAAATGCATAATAACTGATATGTTGACCAGCTTATTTTTTTTAAAGAAGATGCAGCGACATCCTAAGATTTTTTTTGAAAATAAATCCTCAAATGCTCATAATTACTTGACTGTTGAAATCCTATAAAAGTCACATTTTTTTTGCACCAATGATGTCTTATTGAAGTATATGCTTTTTCAACAAACATCACCATCACTATGAACCATTTTGAAAATATTTCAAACCAAATTATATAGGACTTTTTAAAGCTTAAGAATCATGTTACCGTTGGGGGAAATAGTGAGACGTTACAATTGTTGTTCGGTTATCTACATGTACGTTGTTTTTTTTGTTGTTGTTTTTTTTTCAGCTACCGTAAGGTTGTCTGTTTATTACCCCGTAATGGGTCTGCAGGGGTGGGGACCATCCCGCTGCAAACGGCACATTAATAGCATGTATACAAGTTAAGCAACATATGCAAAACATATATTGTCATATAATATTTAAATCACATTTATTTGTTATTCGTTTTGACTTGCATAAGTGCAAAAAATTAAACACACATATCTCAAAACAAGATAGATACACGTTAAATATTCACTATATACTGGAAAATCGGCTCGAACAAAACATACAAGCTGATCCTTACAGTTATCCCAGCATATATCGAAATTGTTTATTAGAATTAATGTTTTTTTTTTTCACATTTTATATAAGTTATGTAACTTGAAAAAGAATTAAGGAATTTATTATTTCGTTCTTTTCGATTTTGCATAATTGCAATACGTGATATTGGAATATCGGTTCAGACAAAACGTACAAGCTGATGAACGTTGTTTTTATTTTTTGCATTGTAGGCTTTGTCCTTAGATGACACAAAAATATATATTTAAACTAGTGTGCTAGGTTTATTTTGATAGTGAAAGATTAATAAACAGATATATAATTAATCGGAAATACGTTAATTGAAAACATGTAAATATTGCACTGGGGTCCCTCAAGGTACCATGTCCCGTTACCCTGCGTGTGTAATAGTTCCATGGTTCGTGCCATAATGGATTGAGTTAAGAATATGCATACACCTGTCAAAAATCGTATGGAAATGAATATTTATTCAAAGTATCGTGCGTCCCATTAAAATTACAAGAGAGACCTTAACTTTTTATGCCATTGAACATAAAAGTACATATGCACTGATATGCTTGTATACTTTATTATCTAAATTATGTTGTTTTAAGTACATTTTTCCTTTTTGAAATGTCCAAACTTACGATCTTCCATATAAACATGACCTTGGGTTTATGGTTACATCTAGTTTATGACTACCTCTAGTTCATGGGTACCAAAGTTTATTTATTACTTTCTTTCCTGTCATCTCTAGTTTACATTTATGTAAACACTTTAGAAAGCATAAAAAAGAAAAGAGTTGAACGCATACTTTAACTGCGGAAAATATCAAGTCCACCATTAATATTGAAAATACACGAATCTCGTCCGATTATACTATTACCACTACCACTGCTACTACCACTGCCATTGCCACTGCTACTGCTACTGCCACTGCTACTACTGTCACTGCTACTGCCACTGCCAATACTATGCTACTGCTACTACTACTACTACTACTACTACTACTACAACTACTACAACTACTACTACTACTACTACTACTACTACTTCTACTGCTACTGCTACTGCTACATGCTGCTACTGCTGCTGTTGCTGCTGCTGCTACTACTACTACTACTTCTACTACTACTACTACTACTACTACTACTACCACTACCACTACTACTACTACTACTACTACTACTACTACTACTACAACTACTACAACTTCTACAAGAAAAATATGGCTTACTAACAAAATAACAGTTTGTCATAACAAAACTCATCACAACAAAACTAGAGCCTACTAACAAAACAGTTTTCTCATAACGAAACAAAAAATTATGAATTTCAACTGACTCAATCAAATTTATAGATGAAGTATGGAATGCCATGCTTCTACTTATATACACCACAAACGTAATGTATTTTACATCGATTGTGAAACAAGTTATTGCAACTCAAGCTTGAAGCCTGCTTTGGTAGAACCAGTATTAAGCTTGTGTGGCAAACGTGTCTTGCTCGAGGACACCGCACATAGACGTTGGGGGAGGATCAAACCCACGACCTTCTGATCACGGGTTCGGTGTTCCAGAATTGATCCGTAATTGTTGGTCTGAGAAAACTTACAGTAGTCGCTCAAGTCATAAATCAAAAATAAATTTTGAAATTCCATTTAGTATTAATTACCGCAACTATTTGAGTATATATAGTAGCACACCAAACACCAGCTGAGTAAGTACATATTAAATAAATAATAACTCTAAAAATAGGCTTCCTGTAAATACTGGTAAAGAAGCCATCAGCCCAGTTGTCAGTTTTAAACCCCCCTTCAGACTTTTTAAGAGCAAAGGATGGTATTAAATTTCATATAAATGGCTCTGACACATGCTAATACATTGCGAATATATATGTACGATATAAAGCCTTAAGCCTGTGTAAATAGATCAACTTTCGGGGGGAAACACCGCACTTGAATGGGTCTTATTTGAAATGTGACAAACGATCGATTGCGCTCAGTCATTAAAACATAACTTCAGAGGAGCGGTCAACGGTATTGTAACGTCCAGCACAACATCAACTTAGCAAGTCTGTTTATCTTACTTTTTGTTTTCACTTAAATAAATACAAACGTTGCTGTCATGTTTCTATGCGACCAGTATAAACAAGCAGGAAATGATACAAGCACGAATACTCGCTTGTTTTTATATTATTTGGTCGGAGCTGCTACGGTTTAATTTATTAATTTCACATAGACTGTGAATTGTTGGTGGGTATGGTGTCTGCCCGTCTATGTCAGCGTTTTGCGAGTGTGATCTGATGGTCAGCTCGATGGCCTCAAAATCGACACCCATTGATGTCTCTACCTAGGTAATAGATTCGAGGGCGATTCACACGGTGCTGATTATCATGTGTTGATAATCGCTGTTATTGGGGGCGATTATAACCCCTTATCGTCTGGCTGATAAATTGCACGATGCAATTCCATACGTCGACACCGTCTGAGACGCTTTCCAGCTGAACTTGCTTAGAAATCAAGTTTAAATAATTTAGTATAAATCAAAAAAATACTGTACCTACACGATTACTATACGGTCAGTTTTGTTTAAAATATGTTTCACAATTTTAACTGAATATTACAAAAAAAATTGTAAGTTTTGTGTATACAAACTGAAAAGTCAGTTTAAACTTACGCGTTTAGCAGAGGTATGTAATCACAGTAGGCTACGACCCTGACACTCAATTCAATATAGCGTAGTGATTGATTCAATGTTTATTTGATTGATCGATTTTTGCGATCATATCGGTGAGATAAAAGTGGACCATAGATTACTTAAGGACTCAAAAAATGAAATAAGAAATTGTCTAATTTACCAAAGTTTCATGTTGGATGTTATCAGACTGAAATGACTCACGGTTCGCGGTGTTTAGCCCGCTGCCAAAAGCTGGGACATTGAAATAGTCTCGAGGTTACATTTTATTCCAATATTTTGCACTCGGCAACTTATGTTTTAATTTATATTTATTTATTTTAGAACGTTCGGAGTAGTAGTAGTAGTAGTAGTAGTAGTAGAAGTAGAAGTAGTAGTAGTAGTAGTAGTAGTAGTAGTAGTAGAAGTAGTAGTAGTAGTAGTAGTAGTAATAGCACTAGTAGTAGTAGAAGTAGTAGTAGTAGCAGTAGTAGTAGTATTAGTAGTCGTAGTAGTATTAGTAGAAGTAGTAGTAGTAGTAGTAGTAGTAGTAGTAATAGTAGTAGTAGTAATAGTAGTAGTAGTAGTAGAAGTAGAAGTAGTAGTAGTAGTATTAGTAGTAGTAGTAGTAATAGTAGTAGTAGTAGTAGTAGTAATAGCACTAGTAGTAGTAGAAGTAGTAGTAGTAGCAGTAGTAGTAGTATTAGTAGTCGTAGTAGTATTAGTAGAAGTAGTAGTAGTAGTAGTAGTAGTAGTAGTAGTAATAGTAGTAGAAGTAGTAGTAGTAGTAGTAGTAGTAGTAGTAGTAGTAGTAGTAGAAGTAGTAGTAGTAGTAGTATTAGTAGAAGTAGTAGTAGAAGTAGAAGTAGTAGTAGTAGTTGTAGTAGTAGTAGAAGTAGTAGTAGTAGTAGTAGTAGTAGTAGTAGTAGTAGTAGTAGTAGTAGTAGTAGTAGTAGTAGTAGTAGTATATGGTAGTAGTAGTAGTAGTAGTAGTAGTAGTAGTAGTAGTAGTAGCACTAGTAGTAGTAGTAGTAGTGGTTGAAGTAGAAGTAGTAGCAATAGTATTGTTCACAATGAACAGAAAAAAATCTTGTACAAAACAATACCTCTTTTTTTTCATCATATTTTAGTAGCAGAGACAAACAATAAACTTAAAATGTAAGTTTCACTTCATTCATTTTGGTTGTTCCATGGATGGTTAGCATACATATTGTTTTATATACTATAGAGTTAAGAACAAAAATACAGGTTTAGAAGAGAATAATCATAAATAGAAAAACATATTTTTTTTTTAGTCATTGGTTATTTATGATTAAATATATCATAGATCAGTACAAGTTCTTAGAAATGGGAGTTAAAGTGCAGATGTTCATTTCATGAGAAATAAAAAAATATATATATCCAGGAGAAATAACAAAACTAACAATATGCGTATCATTTAAACATCGCCATTGACAGTGATTTCAGTCGACATATCAAAACATTCATTCAAAGTCCGTAAAGCTGCGTTTTATCTTCTTTTAATTCGATTTATCCTTTTGTGGAAGACGTGGGGTATCAATAAATATGAAATAAAACGCTCGTTTATTAACAGCAAAAGGTAAACTGAGCGACATTTTCGTATAAATAGAAAGGAAACAGAGACGTAATTTCAATGATATCAACGTTATATTGTCATTTCCTTTCATCGCCGTGTTATTGTCAGAGATAACAGTGGTTTAAAGTACCTTGTCATTTTTATCAATTTAAGTTGGCAAAATATCATTTTTGGTTAGGTCGCATGAGCGACTGAACACTATATAAGGGCCAGTTTAGAAATTGACTCTGGGCGCTGCCATATTGAAACATTACGATCATGTGTTAAAAACACGGCATTCGCCACATGGAGGTCGCCATTGTTTTTCTAAACAGTACATCACTGGAATGTACAAACCGCTATTGATATTAAAACCCGGTCATGTTCCAACCACTTTCCGGCCAAGAGGAAAATTCAAATGCGGTATGTGTAGTAATTGATTGTGATGTTTTAATGCACTAATTGAGATCACTATGAATTGTTCTTTGCATATTTAATAAGGGAAAAAGTGATAATGCCTTAAATCAAGGAATTTTCTAAAATCCCTTGCTTAAATGAGGTCTTGAAAATTATCGTTTTTGACAATTTATCGCCGTTTCTGGCAGATTCCTACCGAGTTAATGTAAATAATTTTCAAATAACGATGTATTTACTCAATTATTATAATATACATCAAGACAAAATCAATATCAACATTAACATCAACATAAACATCAGCCATCAGTCATCAACATTAAACATCAACAATCAAACATCAAACATCAAACATCAAACATCAAACATCGAACATCATACATCAAACATCGAACATCATACATCAAGTCAAAATCAATATCAACATCAACATCAACATCAATATCAACCATCAACATCAAACATCAACATCAACCATCAACATCAAATATCAACATCAAACATTAAAATAAAAAATATCGACATCAAACATCAAACATCAAATATCAACACCAACCATCAAACATCAAACATCAGAATCAAAATCACTATCAATATCAATATAAAATCAACATCAATACCAATATCAATATCAATATCAATATCAATATCAACATCAACATCAACATCAACATCAACATCAACATCAACATCAAACATCAAATATTAAAATCAATATCGACATTAGCATCAACCATTAACCATCAAACATTAACATCAACATTAACCATCAAACATCAATTTATATATCTACATCAACATCAACCATCAACCATCAAACATCGAACATCAGCTATCAGCCATCAACATCAATATCAACCATCAACCATCAAACATTAACATCAACATCAACATCAACTTCAATATCTATATCAACATCAGCAATCAACCATCAAACATCAAACATTATACATCAACCATCGACATCAACATCAACCATCAAACATCAAACATCAAACATCAAACATCAACCATCAACCACCAAACATCAAACATCCATCATCAACATCAAACATTAAACACCAACCATCAACATCAACATTAATATCTATATCAACATCAACATCAACTATCAAAGATCAAACATCAATCATCAATATCAACATCAAACATCAAACATTTAACATCAACCATCAACCACCAAACATCAAACATCAATCATCAAACATCAACCATCAACCATCAATATCTACATCAATATCTATATCAACATCAACATCAACCATCAAACATCATGTATCAACCATCACGATCAACCATCAACCATCAAACATCAAACATCGATATCAACCATCAACCATTAACCATCAACATCAACATCAACATCAATATCTATATCAACATCAACATCAACATCAAACATCAAACATCAACCATCAACATCAACCATCAAACATCAACCATCAACATCAACCATCAACCATCAACATCAAACATCAACCATCAAACATCAAACATCAAACATCAAACATCAACATCAACCATCAACATCAAACATCAACATCAAACATTAAAATAAAAACTATCGACATCGACATCAACCATCAAACATCGAACATCAAATATCAACACCAACCATCAAACATCAAATATCAACACCAACCATCAAACATCAAACATCAGAATCAAAATCACTTTCAATATCAATATAAAATCAACATCAATACCAATATCAATATCAATATCAATATCAATATCAATATCAATATCAACATCAACATCAACATCAACATCAACATCAACATCAACATCAACATCAAACATCAAATATTAAAATCAATATCGACATCAACATCAACCATTAACCATCAAACATTAACATCAACATTAACCATCAAACATCAATTTCAATATCTACATCAACATCAACCATCAACCATCAAACATCGAACATCAGCTATCAGCCATCAACATCAATATCAACCATCAACCATCAAACATCAACATCAACATCAACATCAACTTCAATATCTATATCAACATCAGCAATCAACCATCAAACATCAAACATTATACATCAACCATCGACATCAACATCAACCATCAAACATCAAACATCAAACATCAAACATCAACCATCAACCACCAAACATCAAACATCCATCATCAACATCAAACATTAAACACCAACCATCAACATCAACATTAATATCTATATCAACATCAACATCAACTATCAAAGATCAAACATCAATCATCAATATCAACATCAAACATCAAACATTTAACATCAACCATCAACCACCAAACATCAAACATCAATCATCAAACATCAACCATCAACCATCAATATCAACATCAATATCTATATCAACATCAACATCAACCATCAAACATCATGTATCAACCATCACGATCAACCATCAACCATCAAACATCAAACATCGATATCACCATCAACCATTAACCATCAACATCAACATCAACATCAATATCTATATCAACATCAACATCAACATCAAACATCAAACATCGAACATCAACCATCAACATCAACCATCAAACATCAACCATCAACATCAACCATCAACCATCAACGTCAAACATCAACCATCAAACATCAAACATCAAACATCAAACATCAAACATCAACATTAACATCAACCATCAAACATCAAACATGAAACATTAATTATTAAACATCAAACATAAAACATCAATATCAAACATCAATCATCAACATCAAACATCAAACATCAACATCAACCATCAAACATCAACCATCAACCATCAACATCAACCATCAAACATCAGTATCAATATCAATATCAATATCAATATCAATATCAATATCAATATCAATATCAATATCAATATCAATATCAATATCAATATCAATATCTACATCAACATCAACATCAACATCAACATCAACATCAACATCGACCATCGAACATCAGCCATCAGCCATTAACATCATCATCAACATCAACACCAACCATCAACATCAACATCAATATCAATATCAACATCAATATCAATATCAACATCAAACATCAAACATCAAACATCAAGCATCAAGCATCAATATCAATATCAATATCAATATCAATATCAATATCAAACATCAAACATCAACTTCAACTATAAAACATCAAACATCAAACATTAAACATCAAATATCAAACATCAAGCATCAATATCAATATCAATATCAATAATAGCATCAATATCAATATCAATTATCAATTATCAATTATCAAACATCAATAATCAATAATCAATTATCAATTATCAATTATCAAACATTAATTATCAAATATCAGTTATCATTTACCATGTAATTATCAATATTAATATCATTATTGTTATTATAAGTATTAACACTAACATCAGTAATCAGTATCAGTATCAGCATTATCCCTTGATCTTCATTAATGAAATATCATCAACGTCGTCATCACCATTTATCATTATCATTATCGCCACCATCGTCATTATTATCATCATTATAATCACCATTAATATCATCATCAACATCGGCGGCAAAATCGTCAGATTCTCTTATATTGTTTTACGGTAAATGTCAACATATCTTATTTAATCATAAAATGTTTCATAATTACCGTACAAGTATTTAATAACAAATACGAGTTATCGCGAGATTTTAATGTCAGAGCAAATTATAATAATTATTACCTTTAATCATACGTTCCTTTCCTTTCAATTCTCAAAAACTAAATAACTTTTCAATAAATTAAAACACAAACACGGCAAAAACAGCAAATTTTAGAATCACTGTGGCCAATTATCCTTCGTGCTGAGCACTGGGAAATGAAATAAGACGAACCTGTATTACCCCGGTCCGCACAACGCCGCTTACTTTGACTATTTACTTTGTACAATTGATCACGTACAGCTGATATAAGACTATATATCACACTGTCGCTTTACAAATACCATGAAGGGCTTGATGTACATGCATATTTGCTAATGTATTTTGGTTAAGTTTCGACCCATATTTAACATGCTAATTAGAAATTAGGTCAAATAAAAACTATATGTAAACCATCACACGTCCGTCAGAATATTATTGTAAGAGATGATTATTAAGACAGTAATGGCGGGTAATACGGAAACTTGTTATTCTGTTTTACATTGATGTGAATCAAGTTATGATAACTGAGACAAATCACTCCCGGAGTCTTTCTGGGTAGAACCAGTACTTTAGTAGATGTAGATAAAGGTTCTTGCTCAGGGAATCACACCTAACTGTGGCGGAGGACCTAACAACGACATTCTGTCCGTCTACCCCCGATCCTGGGCTCGATACTCTGACACTGGACCACACTCTCTACATACATGGGTCTAAGTGGAAGTAGTCGCATGTGAAATTCGCCTTTCACAATAACAGGTGTAAACTATTCAATGCAGTTTTAGTTTTACTCTCTATATTTTATGAAAAGTTGTTTCTGTAAAGTTTATTTTGAGATAATAAGTCTGCCAAAGACTACTTCAAAGACTGTAATTTCCAAATAAAATTGACAAGTTTGTTATTTTAAAAAATAACAGAAAAAAGGCTATACGTTTTCATGATATACCTTTCGTCTGAGTCACTGACCGGCATTCGTTGACTTCCGGACTTGCTAAACATATTGTTTTCTACAGGGATGCTCTCTCTTTTAAACCTGCATGTATCACATTTATATGGTGGCTGATTTCTGTCATGCCGTGTTGGAGAGGCGACACATTTTACATGAAAACTAAAAAAACTCAACGTTTGGAGGCTGCCAACATGATTGATTTACTTGTCGTGCTGCAATGTTGGCGGGTAAACATATGTCATGTTTGTGCCCTTTATTTGTCGTGCTGCAGTGTTGGCGGGTATACATATGTCGTGTTTGTGCCCTTTATTTGATGTGCTGCAGTGTTGGCGGGTATACATATGTCGTGTTTGTGCCCTTTGTTTGTCGTGCTGCAATGTTGGCAGGTATACATACATCGTGTTTGTGCACTTTGTATGTTGGCGAGTATACATATATCGTGTTTGTGCACTTTGTATGTTGGCGTGTATACATATGTCGTGTTTGCGCACTTTGTATGTTGGCGGGTATACATATGTTGTGTTTTTGCACTTTGTATGTTGGCGAGTATACATATATCGTGTTTGTGCACTTTTAATGTTGGCGTGTATACATATATCGTGTTTGCGCACTTTGCATGTTGGCGGTTATACATATATCGTGTTTGCGCACTTTGTATGTTGGCGGGTATACATTTATCGTGTTTGTGCACTTTGTATGTTGGCGGGTATACATATGTCGTGTTTGTGCACTTTGTATGTTGGCGGGTATACATATGTCGTGTTTTTGCACTTTGTATGTTGGCGGGTATACATATATCGTGTTTGCACACTTTGTATGTTGGCGGGTATACATATATCGTGTTTGCGCACATTGTATGTTGGAGGGTATACATATATCGTGTTTGTGCACTTTGTATGTTGGCGGGTATACATATGTCGTGTTTGTGCACTTTGTATATTGGCGGGTATACATATATCGTGTTTGTGCACTTTGTATGTTGGCGGGTATACATATATCGTGTTTGTGCACTTTTTATGTTGGAGAGTATACATATATCGTGTTTGTGCACTTTTTATGTTGGAGGGTTTACATATATCGTGTTTGTGCACTTCGTATGCTGGCGGGTATACATATATCGTGTTTGTGCACTTTTTATGTTGGAGGGTTTACATATATCGTGTTTGTGCACTTTGTATGTTGGCGGGTATACATATATCGTGTTTGTGCACTTTATTTGATGTTCTGCAATGTTTGAGGGTATACATATATCGTGTTTGTGCACTTTGTATGTTGGCGGATATACATATATCGTGTTTGTGCACTTTATTTGATGTTCTGCAATGTTGGAGGGTATACATATATCGTGTTTGTGCACTTTGTATGTTGGCGGGTATACATATATCGTGTTTGTGCACTTTATTTGATGTGCTGCAATGTTGGAGGGTATACATTATGTCGTGTTTGTGCCCTTTATTTGTTGGGATGTCGTGTTGTCGTGACTTCCCCACCAAACACAAAAACGCGACATTTCACTAATATCCTTTTAAAACAATAATACATTGATCGCATGCATGTCCAAAATCGGAAACACCCTTGTAACCCTCTCCCCCCCTTCCCCCCCACACACACTTCAATCATTTCCAATCCGCCAAAAGAATACACAGCCCAAAACAGAAGGCACTTAAGTAAATGTAAATACCGATAGCACTGTTTAATTTAGTAATATCAAACACGGATTGAAGCACTTGGAAGTGATATACAAATAATGGCTTGTCATTTTATATCTATTTGCCAAGAATATAGGTATTTTGTTTGTATGTGTGGTATCGACCTTTGCAGGTGAGTTGGATTGATGAATTATGAACAAAGGCGAGTGGGCTGAATAGGGTAAGGTGAGATGGGGCTAGGTGGGACGGGGTGTAGTGGGATGGGGTGAGTTGAGGCTAGATTGGGTGAGGTGAGGCTAAATGGGGTGAGGTGAGATGAGACGAGACGACGAGTCAAGACGAGACGAGACGAGACGCCGAGACGAGACGAGACGATGCGAGGCGAGGTGAGATGACGAGACGAGACGACGAGACGAGGACGAGGAGGAGACGAGACGAGACAGACGAGTTGAGACGAGGCGAGGCGAAGTGAGGTAAAGAAGGTTGAGATGATGTGGGGAGGGGTGAGGTGAGGCTTGATGGGATGAGGTGAGGTGAGATGAGGCTTGATGGGAAGATGTGAGATGAGACGAGACGAGGCGAGGTAAGGTAAGGTAAAGAGGGTTGAGATGATGTAGGGAGGGGTGAGGTGATGTGAGGCTTGATGGGATGAGGTGAGGTGAGGTGAGGCTTGATGGGATGAAGTGAGATGAGGTGAAGCTTGATGGGATGAGGTGAGGTGAGGTGAGGTGAGGTGAGGTGAGGTGAGGTGAGGTGAGGTGAGGTGAGGTGAGGTGAGGTGAGGCTTGATGGGATGAGGTGATGTGAGACGCGATGAGACATGACGAGGCGAAGTGAGGTAAAGTGTGGTGAGGTGATGTGAGGAGGGGTGAGGAGTCGGATCGAGTTGCATCGAACCAGCAACCTCTGGTGTAAACCGCCAACACCCTATCAACTACACTACCGCACCGTCTAATTTAACTAATTATTTAACGTTTAATTACACTTGAGCGCCAAGCGAGGAAGGTTTTAGTAGTATTTTTCAAGACTTTGGTATGATTCGACCGAAGATCGGACCCACGTCCCGCATGCGAGACTGACGTTCTGATACTAGACCACCGATGCGATTCTCAAGATGAGCTACATCCTCGCTAGTGAACCAACATGTCCGACTTCATCGGCGGGAGAGGTCTCCAGACGACGCTTTAGAACACTCGGTCACGAACAATAATATGCTCTGATCTATATTTAATCATAAGTATAGTGAGATATTCGCTGTTTAATCTGGTATCTGAGATGTATAGCACATACTTAATGATATAAAGGCAAATACAAGTTTTACTCCGAGACGAGCACCAAGCAATTTGTTTGAGATATTCATTGTCCATGGCCTTTCTGGCGTGTGAATTCAAAATCCTTGTTACCTTCAAACAAACCTCTTTCCAATAACGGTATAAATATCAAAGGATTGTTTTTCAATTAAAAATTTAAAACTTGATTTTAATGTACCTTAAAATGGCGGCGCTCGCATTTGTAATTGCGCTGAAAAGATCTTTATCTATCGTTTGATATTTTAATAAGTATTTTCCCTGGATTGTCTCGCTATATTGGGTGCGAAATTGAAATTGTCTAAGTGCAGCGTCCACAAACTGTTCACATCTAATGTTTCACTCTATAGCATATTTTAATCCAGACTAACACCGTACATGAATGTGTCGCCTGAAGATGATCCTGGCAGACACCGTACATGAATGTGTCGCCTGAAAATGATCCTGGCAGACACCGTACATGAATGTGTCGTCTGAAGATGATCCTGGCAGACACCGTACATGAATGTGTCGCCTGAAGATCACCCTGGCAGACTCCGTACATTAATGTGTCGCCTGAAGATGATCCTGGCAGACACCGTGCATGAATGTGTCGTCTGAAGATGATCCTGGCAGACTCCGTACATGAATGTGTCGTCTAAAGATGATCCTGGCAGACACCGTACATAAATGTGTCGCTTGAAGATGATCCTGGCAGACACCGTACATGAATGTGTCGCCTGAAGATGATCCTGGCAGACTCCGTACATGAATGTGTCGTCTGAAGATGATCCTGGCAGACACCGTACATGAATGTGTCGCCTGAAGATGATCCTGGCAGACATCGTACATGAATGTGTCGCCTGAAGATGATCCTGGCAGACTCAGTACATGAATGTGTCGTCTGAAGATGATCCTGGCAGACACCGTACATGAATGTGTCGCCTGAAGATGATCCTGGCAGACACCGTACATGAATGTGTCGCCTGAAGATGATCCTGGCAGACACCGTACATGAATGTGTCGTCTGAAGATCACCCTGGCAGACTCCGTACATGAATGTGTCGTCTGAAGATGATCCTGGCAGACTCCGTACATGAATGTGTCGTCTGAAGATGATCCTGGCAGACACCGTACATGAATGTGTCGCCTGAAGATGACCCTGGCAGACTCCGTACACGAATGTGTCGCCTGAAGATGATCCTGGCAGACACCGTACACGAATGTGTCGCCTGAAGATGATCCTGGCAGACACCGTACACGAATGTGTCGCCTGAAGATGACCCTGGCAGACTCCGTACACGAATGTGTCGCCTGAAGATGATCCTGGCAGACACCGTACACGAATGTGTCGCCTGAAGATGATCCTGACAGACACTGTACATGAATGTGTCGTCTGAAGATGCTCTAGAGAACAGATGAAGTACGGGGTGATATGTTTCTGTGTTGCGTCATTATCATGCGGCTATAATTTAACTTATTCTTGCTCCTTAAAATGACATTACTTCACGTTATGTCTTTAAAACTAATGGGGATAAATTACTTCTCTTCCCTTAGATATATGTAAGGACCAGGAAGGGGATAAATTACTCTCCTTCCCTTAGATATATGTAAGGACCAGGAAGAGGATAAATTACTTTCCATCCCTTAGCTATATGTAAGGACCAGAAAGAGGCTGTCTTTATCGTTCATTCTTTGCATACGATTAATACAAAACAGAATGCCTTAAGTATCGCTTGGTACGGGGTGGACCTTCTGCGAAAATACAATATCATGCCGTAGATGCATCTATATGCTAACGGTGCTCTCTGAAAATGGTCTTTAGTATAGGTCGGTACGGCATGGGCAGATTAAGTGATAGTACATGCCATGTCGTAGATCTGCATCTATATGATAACAGGGCCAAATATGATGCGTTTTAATTTATGTTATTATATGAATCGTGGAAGTTGTGTTTGGAGTAAGTATTTGATTTGAGCATGAAAAAGGTTGTATAATCTCAGGGCCAGCCTTTTGTCTGAATATTGGTAAAAAATGGGTTTCATATTCGTTATATTCTGAAGTGCAGCTCTTCAATATTTGAGGCTGAGAACAGTAGGGTTAGTTCCAAGCGGAATATCGGAAGACTAAACACGTCTTTCAAACTAACTTCAGCCTGCCATTAAAGTTTTAATTTAAAAGCGGAGCGGTAGTTTAATGGATAGAGTTGTGGCCTCTCACGCCAGAGGTTGCAGGTTCGGTCTCCCGCTGCTCGACCCGACCTGAGCTTTTATCGCAATCAAACTCAAATGAATTAGTATAAACTAATCTCGTTTAACGCAAGTCACATCAGTATGTCAGAAAAAATCATACCCTGTCTAGACCCGAAATTCAACTCTGCCTTTGCCCGAATGTCAACACTGCCTGGGCCCGAATTTCAACCCTGTCTGGACCCGAATTTCAACCCTGTCTAGACCCAAACTTCAACCCAATATGTACCCAATCCTCAACCGTGCCCAGGCTTGAACTTCAACATTCACTTCAATCATGCCTGTGCTTTAAATTTAACCTTACTTGGGCAATAATTCAACCCTGTCTTAGCCCTAACTCCATCACTCAAATGATACACCAATACCGAATGTTATCGGTCGACTAGGAGATCGAATCGACGACCTGTAGCATGAGCGACTTACACTCTAACTTCTATTCACTGCATTACTGCATAACTTTTTTCAAATCTTAAAACTATTTCTGAATGCGTTTATGTATTTCGTTTACATACACTACGGAAATACTCAGTTTTTAAGCCTGAAAATGAAATATTTTACTTAAAATGTTGAAGTCTTAGAAATTTGATATTATGTTTGCGAATCTGAGATTAGGTTTCTAATTCATGCCCAGCCCAATGCCACAGTACATTATTTTTAAAATGACTTACCTTGATATACGTAACTCCGTTTAACATTCAGTATAATGAATGTCCTTACCAAACATTTGACATTTTAGTATAAGTATAATGTTACAAAACTGACACCAGCTACAACAAAATCAATTTTAAAACTGATTTTTGTTGCTGTGACCCGTAATTTGATTTATTAAATGCCAACGATATCATCCATAGATACGGTGTTATGTTATGACATAATGTCGTTATTTATCACCTATCTATAAATCTTCACCCCGCAATCACCAATATTAGTATTGGAAGTTTGGAGAAAGAGTTGTTGCCTTTATTATGATTGTATATTATATCAGTTATCAGAACGATTTCGTTTATTTGTAAATGAGTCATTCATACGTATACAAGACTACACAAAATGACTGTTAACCCTTGGTTATTAAATAATTAATTTTAGGTAACGCATTTATATTTGTAGGTATGCGCAGATGCTAGAAAACTTTTAAAAATGGTTGCATGAATTGGATATTTTTCACGTGCAATAAGCATTTAATGAGGGACAAAAGCATTCGGAACAGCTCGTCGAGTATTCATAGTCATAAGAACCATTTTACTTTTGTAATTGTATTTTGACAAATAATTATTGTTTTCATATTAATTCATTAGTCTATGGTAGCCACAACTTAACCCCGATAAGACGTTATGTGTACAGGTACGTTTTATAATCTTAAAATACGACTAATTCTTAGTACGGTTTCGTGATGTGCTGTGTAAGGCTCTAGATTGTCAATCAGGCGTTGCGGGTTCGAAGTTGGAAGTTTGTATGTGCGTGGGTTCTTCAGTTTACTAGCAACCAAAACGGTTGTCTAGCGACAGATCGTTAGCCTCGAGTGTGGAAGGTCGTGAGATCGATCCCTGACTGGATAAAAAAATAGTACTCAAAGCTTACTCGCTTGGTGTTCAGCATGTAGAGAATAGTTGTAGGTCTGGTCGGCCTAGTGTCAGTATAATAAGACTGGATGGGTATATTATACCATGTGTCTGCGGCATGATACTTCAGTGTGACTGGATGGGTATATTATACCATGTGTCTGCGGCATGATACTTCAGTGTGACTGGATGGGTATATTATACCACGTGTCTGCGGCATGATACTTCAGTGTGACTGAATGGGTATCATTCCCTGTGTCTGCGGCATGACACTTCAGTGTGACTGGATCGGTATTATGCCATGTGTTTGCGCCATGATACTCCAGTGTGTCAGTATAATGTGACAGGATAGGTATTATACCATGTGTCTGCGGCATGATACTTCAGTGTGACTGGATGGGTATATTATACCATGTGTCTGCGGCATGATACTTCAGTGTGACTGGATGGGTATTATACCATGTGTCTGCGGCATGATACTTCAGTGTGACTGGATGGGTATTATACCATGTGTCTGCGGCATGATACTTCAGTGTGACTGGATGGGTATTATACCATGTGTCTGCGGCATGATACTTCAGTATGACTGGATGGGTATTATGCCATGTGTTTGCGCCATGATACTCCAGTGTGTCAGTATAATGTGACTGGATGGGTATTATACCATGTGTCTGCGGCATGATACTTCAGTGTGACTGGATGGGTATATTATACCATGTGTCTGCGGTATGATACTTCAATGTGACTGGATGGGTATTACCCCATGTGTCTGCGCCATGATACTTCAGTGTGACTGGATGGGTATATTATACCACGTGTCTGCGGCATGATACTTCGGTGTGACTGTATGGGTATATTATACCATGTGTCTGCGGCATGATACTTCAGTGTGACTGGATGGGTACATTATACCATGTGTCTGCGGTATGATACTTCAGTGTGACTGGATGAGTATATTATACCATTTGTCTACGGCATGATACTTCAGTGTGACTGGATGGGTACATTATATCATGTGTCTGCGGCATGATACTTCAGTGTGACTGGATGGGTACATTATACCATGTGTCTGCGGTATGATACTTCAGTGTGACTGGATGGGTACATTATACCATGTGTCTGCGGCATGATACTTCAGTGTTACTGGATGGGTATATTATACTAGTGTCTGCGGCATGATACTCCAGTGTGACTGGATGGGTATATTATACCATGTGTCTGCGGCATGATACTTCAGTGTGACTGAATGGGTATTATACCATGTGTCTGCGCCATGATACTTCAGTGTGACTGGATGGGTATCATACCATGTGTCTGCGCCATGATATTTCAGTATGAATGGATGGGTATCATACCATGTGTCTCCGCCATGATACTTCAGTGTGACTGGAAGGGTATTATACCATGTGTTTGCGCCTTGATACTTCAGTGTGACTTGATTGGTATATTATACCATGTGTCTGCGGTATGATACTTTAGTCTGACTGGATTGGTTTTACCCCATGTGTTTGCGGCATGATACTTCAGTGTGACTGGATGGGTATATTATACCATGTGTCTGCGCCATGATACTTCAGTGTGACTGGATGGGTATATTATACCATGTGTCTGCGGCATGATACTTCAGTATGACTGTATGGGTATTATACCATGTGTCTGCGGCATGATACTTCAGTATGACTGGATGGGTATTATTCCATGTGTTTGCGCCATGATACTTTAGTGTGACTTGATGGGTGTATTATACCATGTGTCTGCGGCATGATACTTCAGTATGACTGTATGGGTATTATACCATGTGTCTGCGGCATGATACTTCAGTATGATTGGATGGGTATTGTTCCATGTGTCTGCGCCATGATACTTCAGTGTGGCTGGATGGGTATATTATACCATGTGTCTGCGGCATGATACTTCAGTGTGACTGGATGGGTATATTATGCCATGTGTCTGCGGCATGATACTTCAGTATGACTGTATGGGTATTATACCATGTGTCTGCGGCATGATACTTCAGTATGACTGGATGGGTATTATTCCATGTGTTTGCGCCATGATACTTCAGTGTGACTTAATGGGTGTATTATACCATGTGCCTGCGGCATGATACTTCAGTATGATTGTATGGGTATTATACCATGTGTCTGCGGCATGATACTTCAGTATGACTGGATGGGTATTATTCCATGTGTCTGCGCCATGATACTTCAGTGTGACTGGATGGGTATATCATACCATGTTTCTGCGGCATGATACTTCAGTGTAACAACGCTTAAAATACTGTCTCAAGTAGACACCGCCGCGATATAACTGGAAAAATTGTAAAACGCGACGTTTAACACCACACAACAATAACATCATCTCACCAGCAGCACTTTCTTTACTGCACTTAGTCTACTAAACAAGCAATTTCTTCAATAAAAAACTGACTCCATGAACTAAGACTTACTTGCATTGTACTGAACTAAACATATTTATAGTTAGCAACCATTATTTGTTACATTTGATATTTATGCCACTTTAACGATCATATCTTCTTATTTCAGCCACGATTACAAAAACGCCGACACAATACACGTGTAGCAAACTTTCCTTGTTCCTTGTATCCAAAATATGATTTGTTGAGTAACGTTTTTTTAACATTGTTATCCATTTGATCATACTTATGTTTAACCAATAAAATATCATCATTGTCTAAAAGGATTTGAAGCCATAAACGCAGATTTTGTTGAGGAGATATTGATACCAATAAATAAATAATGGTATATGATTTATTTAACAATTAAATCCACAATGACGTCATTAGTAGAATGGCGGTGTTATCTTAAGAATGCTGAGGAGATGTTTAAGTACCACATATAAGATTAATGTTTGTCTATTTGTATGGGAAGTTCTTTTTGAATAGATCAGATTGAGGTCTAAGATTCTCATATATATCTTATTCATCTCTAGTGCTTTATGAAGTGTACCATAGTTTAATGTACTTTAAATTGTTTTTTTTTTGTTTTAAACATACCTTTTCTTATTAAATATATTCATGAAAATAGATTTATCATTTTCATCTCCATCGTTTATTCGTTTTTTTCTTTCTTCCTGTGGTTTATTGAATACGTTTCTCCTGTTGTCTCTGTGTCACATTGACGGTCATCCCTCACTAAGTTTGCCCACTCTCAGTTCTCTCTGTGTCATACTGACGGTCGTCCCTCACTAAGTTTGCCCATTTTCAGGTCTCTCTGTGTCATACTGACTGTCGTCCGTCACTAAGTTTGCCCACTCTCAGTTCTGTCTGTGTCATACTGACGGTCGTCCGTCACTAAGTTTGCCCATTTTCAGGTCTCTTTGTGTCATACTGACGATCTTCCGTCACTAAGTTTGCCCACTCTCAGTTCTGTCTGTGTCATACTGACGGTCGTCCGTCACTAAGTTTGACAATTTTCAGGTCTCTCTGTGTCATACTGACTGTCGTCCGTCACTAAGTTTGCCCACTCTCAGTTCTGTCTGTGTCATACTGACGGTCGTCCGTCACTAAGTTTGACAATTTTCAGGTCTCTCTGTGTCATACTGACGGTCGTCCGTCACTAAGTTTGCCCACTCTCAGTTCTGTCTGTGTCATACTGACGGTCGTCCATCACTAAGTTTGTCCATTTTTAGGTCTCTCTGTGTCATACTAACGGTCGTCCGTCACTAAATTGCCCACTCTCAGTTCTCTCTGTGTCATACTGACGGTCGTCCGTCACTAAGTTTGCTCACTCTCAGTTCTGTCTGTATAATACTGACGGTCGTCCCTCACTAAGTTTGCCCACTCTCAGGTCTCTCTGTGTGATACTGACGGTCGTCCTTCACTTAGTTTGCCCATTCTCAGGTCTCTCTGTGTCATACTGACGGTCGTCCCTCACTAAGTTTGCCCACTCTCAGTTCTCTCTGTGTCATACTGACGGTCGTCCCTCACTTAGTTTGCCCACTCTTAGTTCTCTCTGTGTCACATTGACGGTCATCCCTCACTAAGTTTGCCCACTCTCAGTTCTGTCTGTGTCATACTGACGGTCGTCCCTCACTAAGTTTGCCCATTTTCAGGTCTCTCTGTGTCATACTGACTGTCGTCCGTCACTAAGTTTGCCCACTCTCAGTTCTCTCTGTGTCATACTGACGGTCGTCCGTCACTAAGTTTGCCCATTTTCAGGTCTCTCTGTGTCATACTGACGATCGTCCGTCACTAAGTTTGCCCACTCTCAGTTCTCTCTGTGTGTCATACTGACGGTCGTCCCTGATTAAGTTTGCCCACTCTCAGTTCTCTCTGTGCAATACTTACGGTCGTCACTCGCTAAGTTTGCCCACTCTCAGTTCTCTCTGTGCCATACTTGACGGTCGTCCCTCACTAAGTTTGCCCATTCTCAGTTCTCTCTGTGTCCTATATCGAAATATAATTGCCCCAAATTTAAACAGAAGTGTTGAGTGATTCACTGATGACTGCATTTATCATCTGTCATACATAATTGTCATTATATAAAACAGTGTATTGTGTAAGTGACCTCGAGGATACTAAAGCAAAGAGATAGAAAAATTAAATAAATATTCGAAACGCTGTCATGCTTAAATGATCAATAGAGGCGGGGAAATCCTAATAGAAAAATGATTTTCACACACAATTAGGAGTTAAATTGGACGAGTCGGATATATATATGGGAATTCCTCAAATGACAGGTGAAGTGCAATTATGGGATTGGAATTAAAAGGCAACTCTCCAAGCATAAGTAAATGGGTTAATTCAACAGTGGGAGTGACAATAAGGGAATGTTTGGTTGTGTGGACAGTTGATATGATTTCTATTAATGAAAGACCCCCTTTGACTCATAAAACCGTCAGATATATTTCAACTGTCTAGTAAATTCCCGGTCTTAGTTTCACTGAGCATCTCAACTTGAGAGATTCATAGACTCAAATTGTTTTAAGCGTCATAACAACACTAACATTGACCGTTTTACATACTATCGTTTATCAACCAGTACATATGTGTTATGTTTCTATTCCGTGTGGTCATTTATTATAATAATTGTAATTTGAGTTCAAATATTGATTGAGCGAACTGAGATGTTTGAGTTGAATAAAATCGCAGCTTGAGATGTTTAGTGAAGTCATCTCTTGATCAACAAAATCATTCCCAATGGCAGTTTACTTAAGGAGGTGACACACCACCATTTATTCTCCTTCTTATAAAACATTGTTGAAGGCTTGTTATTCATTGAAGGATCTAAACCAAAGAGGACAAGCTTGTATTTTATTATATGCTGACATCTGCAATGTATATCATCAGTAAAGTAGGTGAATGTTCGTCCTAGGAGTTTAAATCTATTCTGTGTATGCACGGTTGACACATACTGTATTCATATCCCAATTTCAAAACAACTTTTTTTCTAAATTCGCCATTGAAAATGACAATGCTCTCAGAGTGTTCTAAATACACCAATTATGCCATTCAAATCACAAATTGAGCAACAAAGAAAATAAGCATTGTTTAATGAAATGAATCGAGAACTATTTATTCCATAATACGACTGCCCACGGAAGCACTTCCTTTCCCAATGAGTGTGTTATTCCTATTCTGTACGCATGTCTGTGTTAGAGCGGATCAGGTTAGGTCGGGAAGGGTGCTAGTTCTTTGTTCTTCTTGGCTTATGTATGGTGTCATTACTAGTGGTTGTTGTGGTCTGCTTATAAATTAAAATCTTGTGTATATAAATTAACTGATATAAAAATAAGCCATTCGTTACACTTGTTTAACAGACTTTTTGTACCTGTTTTGAGCTATGGGGCAGATGTCTGGGGTTTTGATGAAACGAAGGTTATAGAAAAGGTAAATTTTCAATATTTTAAAAACCTTTTAGGCGTAAAAAATACAAACACAAAATTACTTTATTTCTAGAGAACTAGGTAGAATGTCGTTGCAACAACACAGAATAAAATCTAGTATGCGTAATTGGTTGAAAATCATTACATGCCTGGAGCATAAAAAATTACTCGAAAACTTAGAAATGTATCCATACAAACGATCACAGGCTAAATCGATAAAGATTCTACTAGAAAATGTAGGTTTTAATCATGTTTGGTTACAACAAAGAGTTTGAAATTCAAACCAGTTCTTTTTAATTAAAACATAAAATGAAGTTTAAATAACTCTTTAAGAGTTATTACATAGTAATTGTTTGCAGAGTTAGGTTTCAAATCATATCTAGATACAATAATAAATAAAACAATCATATTGTCTTCAAGCTGACACAGAGCATCGTCACATCGACTTGAAATGATAACTGGCTGATTGCACAGACCTGCGATTGAACGAAAATGTCAGCTTTGCAATTCATTAGAAGACGAATTTCATTGTTTTGTTAAAATGTCCAGTTTATCATGCTTTCAGAGAACGACATATAGTTATTAAACTATAATTGAAAAAGACCAAATATTCCAAATTTCATAGAACTGTTAACTACAAATAATAGTAAATTATAAGAAACATTTCCACATTTGTTTTAAAAGTTTCAAAAGACGAAATGAATCGTATTACTTTGCATAAATCATTCCTTCTTTAAAATAACAAAAAAAAAACAAAAAAAACTTGATAATGGATACAATAATTTATTTGCAATAATTTGTAACACTTTGAATTGTATGAAATTGAAAATATAATATTAATAATATTACTTAATTTGTCTAAATCATTTACAATATTTTGTAATGTTTTTCCTTTGAAGGGGTGTTTTTTTGTCATAAATTGTTTTATTTCATATTCTTTACATATACGACATACATGTATGTATTATATTTTTACAGCACAGAACAAATACATTATATTATTTCAAATGCGTACAATACATAAAAGTCATATATATCCTCTCACTGCTTCTTGTCATAATTAATATTGCTTTGCTTCCCCCCTTTTGTTAATAGTGAATTACTGGGTTTTAAAGTAATATCATTATTCGTTTTTAAGTTAAGAAATATTGCCATTTGATTTCATGACTTTCTAATTTATTATGACTTATTGTAATTTGTTTTTCAAATTATGTTTGTTTGTCAAAGTATCCATTGTATTCGATAAGTTGTGGTATTGACTTATTATATTTGTTTAGGAATATAAAATATTTTACACTTAAAATAATGAGGTTCTTCATGTTCTTTTCTTTTTCAGTTTTAATAATCCCAAAACTTAAAGTTATCCAATTCAGATTAATATTTACAATTAATGTGCTTAAAAGAGCCCTCAACTCTGACCAAAATTGGTGAACATTTCTATTTCTATATTCCTATATTTGTAATGTTGCAATCATAAACTTGACCTATTTTGCTGTAGTGATGCCATTGACTGTTTGATGTTTATTTAAATTCCATTATATTCTATGCGTACTGATAGACCATTCGGTCTTGTATATTTTTTAATAAAACATAAAACATATAACATGTATTTTGTATAAAACTCCATTAAAAATAGCAATACTGCTTCTGCGATTGTTTAATAATTTATGTTATGTTTGGTTCAATCAAGTGTGCGTATATACAAATTAACCTTCAACTTCGGTTCCAATGTCAGTTAATGGAACACATTCATTAGATTTAGTGGTTTATGGCTCAAGACCACTTACCGCTGAGGTCGTAAGTTCGAGTCCCACTCGGACCAAAAAATCTTTACGTTAGAAAGTTTGCCAGTTATTTGCGGCAGGCCGGTGGTTCTATTCAGATTCATTCTGAGGAATTCCTCCATCAATAAAATTGGATATACCATATATAACCTGATTGCGTTACATCCATTCATTTGATTTAACGGATTCGTTTCAACTTGACGTTGGAACAATCTAATTCTGACCAATTAAGATAACACTTCGATTCATTTGAACAAGCTATAAAAGTGACACGGGTTGGATCGATTACGGTCAATCTGTCCATTATACATTCCAGCCACAATGGAATCTTTATATAGGTCCAGCAATGTTACAAATAAGCACCTCCGTGAATATAATCTTACGCATTTTCACAAGTGAAAGTTGAATGAACTTCGTAATAGTTAGATTCTGTATCACTTTTTAAAGTTTAATAAATTGTTAAAATGAATATCCTTTAGAAAATAAATGACAAGGTCGTTATATTTATGTATGCATGCAAGATATACTTCCTAGTGGTATATGTATGTATGCATGCAAGATATACATCCTAGCGTTATGTGTATGTATACATGCAAGATATACTTCCTTGCGTTATATGTATGTATGCATGCAAGATATACTTCCTAGCGTTATATGTATGTATGCATGCAAGATATACATCCTTGCGTTTTATGTATGTATGCATGCAATATATACTTCCTAGCGTTATATGTATGTATGCATGCAAGATATACTTCCTTGCGTTATATGTATGTATGCATACAAGATATACTTCCTTGCGTTATATGTATGCATGCAAGATATACTTCCTTGCGTTATATGTATGTATGCATGCAATATATACTTCCTTGCGTTATATGTATGTATGCATGCAAGATATACTTCCTAGCGTTATATGTATGTATGCATGCAAGATATACTTCCTTGCGTTATATGTATGTATGCATGCAATATATACTTCCTAGCGTTATATTTATGTATGCATGCAAGATATACTTCCTAGCGTTATATTTATGTATGCATGCAAGATATACTTCCTTGCGTTATATTTATGTATGCATGCAAGATATACTTCCTAGCGTTACATTTATGTATGCATGCAAGATATACTTCCTAGCGTTATATGTATGTATGCATGCAAGATATACTTCCTAGCGTTATATTTATGTATGCATGCAAGATATACTTCCTGGCGTTATCTGTATGTATGCATGCAAGATATACTTTCTTGCGTTATATGTATGTATGCATGCAAGATATACTTCCTAGCGTTATATTTATGTATGCATGCAAGATATACTTCCTAGCGTTATATGTATGTATGCATGCAATATATACTTCCTAGCGTTATATGTATGTATGCAAGATATACTTCCTTGCGTTATATGTATGTATGCATGCAATATATACTTCCTTGCGTTATATGTATGCATGCAAGATATACTTCCTTGCGTTATATGTATGTATGCATGCAAGATATACTTCCTTACGTTATATTTATGTATGCATGCAAGATATACTTCCTTGCGTTATATGTATGTATGCATGCAAGATATACTTCCTTGCGGTATATGTATGTATGCATGCAAGATATACTTCCTAGCGTTATATTTATGTATGCATGCAAGATATACTTCCTTGCGTTATATGTATGTATGCATGCAAGATATACTTCCTAGCGTTATATGTATGTATGCATGCAAAGTATACTTCCTAGCGTTATATGTATGTATGCATGCAAGATATACTTCCTAGCGTTATATTTATGTATGCATGCAAGATATACTTCCTTGCGTTATATTTATGTATGTATGCAAGATATACTTCCTAGCGTTATATGTATGTATGCATGCAAGATATACTTCCTAACGTTATATTTATGTATGCATGCAAGATATACTTCCTTGCGTTATATATATGTATGCATGCAAGATATACTTCCTTGCGTTATATTTATGTATGCATGCAAGATATACTTCCTAGCGTTATATTTATGTATGCATGCAAGATATACTTCCTTGCGTTATATTTATGTATGCATGCAAGATATACTTCCTAGCGTTATTGATTAAACTCTTTGAAATATGTCGACCGCCAGAACAGCACTCGAACACACGACCTCGTCTTTGATATATAACTGATAGTCTTAAACTACTCAGCCGAACCCGATCAGCTCTGTCGGTTACACGTCTGACTACCAATCCAGGGGTCGTGAGTTCAAATTCCCGCCGGGCAACGGTATCTGTGATGATTGATATACAACATTGTGCATCATTATCATTCGTTTTCTCTCACCGCTGATTCAAGTTGGAAAGTTATCAGTTACTTGCGGAGATGGGATGTGCTCGAGTACTGGTTAACCTTTCAGTATTCTAAGAAACAATGGTTAGGTTAACTGATCGTCTGTTAGCCCTATATGGCATGAAATGACACTAAATATTCAATCAATCAATCATTCAACTTTCAACAAATTATAATTACATTTATTCCTGAAATAGACCAACGGCGTTACATGATACACACAACGGTACGCTAATTGCACCCAAAATAGTAAAATAACACCGCTACCCGCAGATAAGACGCGAAGTCGCTAATCAATTAACAAAAATATTGGCTGGTAAGGTAAACGTCGGTGCAGAACTATCAAAATCAGATACAGTTGAAACGTTTTTTTTCCGTCTAAAATAATTTGTTTGTAAAATTGTTATATTTAGGATATAAGTGCATGCGTCCTTCGGCAGGCGAGTTCGTGCTGCGGACTTTTGTTTCGTTTAGGAATTGAAAAGAATGTATTTGATAAATTATATTTCAACATTTTATTTAGCTTTTATTACAGCTCGTAAGACTGTTACGTTGTTAAACTGTAATAAATCTACAAACAATGCCGGTTTTACAATGTTGTTTGAGCACACATAACAAGTGTTTGGGTTTAGAAGAAAACATCGTCGATGCTGGGTAGTTTAAGATTGATTGATTGATTGAATATTGATATTGAATACTATAAATAAATGAAAGTTTTATTTAATGTATATCCATATATCCATGAATCACAAACTTACAATTTTGCTCGCTTCATGTGACACGTGATTCATGGATATTCAACAAATAAAGCTTTCATTTATTTATAGTAATAATACATTTGATTAGCATAACCATGTTTCACATTTATCTCATAGGCAGGAGTAACGGACCCAGGTTAGTTACATGCCATTTAACGGATTATGACTAGACTAAACCGGCTCAGCACAACTGTAGTCTGGTATGACAACATGCTTCAAGGAAAATTAACAACAAATGAACTCTTTTATGATCACTTACTTATTTCAATTTTATCTAAAACAGCAACATAAGACCAATTTCCTACTTCGTAACAAACATTTTGAACAAAGTCTGAAATTTTCTATTGTATGCATGAAACGCGCAGATTGGTCCTAAAACACATTCCTCCGAGGAAGGACCAGTCTGTGAGCTTGATACATAATCTACTTCTTGGCTTTGAAATGGCAGTGTATCTTCAATAAATAAATTATTGATAAGTAAATTGTTTGTTTGTTATATAAGATGGATTGAACATAATAAACAGATTTGAAAAAAAAATAACAAAATAAACAAAAACAAAAAAAAATAAAATTGAAAAACATAAAATCAGATGGGGTGAGGGAACTAACTGAGGACCGTTACTCCTGCCTGTGATTTATCTAGCATCGACACACATGTGACGTATGTGTTGATTGGCGGAACGTAAAATGTAATTACCAGCCATAAGCGATCCGAAATCCCAATGTTGATTTTATCCACAATTATACTCGAACATAAAATAAAGATTTTTTGTGAGTATGGGGTGCTATTTTTGTCCTGCCAATATACGAACTGAAATAAATAACAACACTATTAAAATTGTCTAACATCTTACAGGATGTGTATACCAAAAGTCATGTATACTTACTCCAACACAATATATCGACTTTTTTCAATTGTATATACATGTACATACATTTTAAATGACCACATTAACCTTCTAAATTCGTGTACACCACTTTGACCTCTTTTGTGTTGGTGTGGTGGGGTCATATGAAAATAAGTGTAAACAGCGTAAATATTCAGCAAATGCAGACTTCGAATCAAAACGGCGATGCTGATGACACTTTTTATTAATAGACTCCAACCGTTTCCCATATGGGCGACGCCCACGGAAGAGTATTAGTAAGTTTAGATTTTTGGAGGATAGTGCAGATATACAGAAGACCCTGATTATTTTACACGTCCGGCGTTAAGCACCATGGGACCTCGATTTTTGTTAAAGTCACATCCGAAAGATTGATTAGTATTTTTTTTGTTGGAGGAGCGGGGGGTCGAACTTGCGATCATGGGTTCACAGTGGAAGGCCATAACCACTGGACCATTAATCCTTCTTATTGAGATGACCCACACACGTGTCATTGATATACTGACTGCATTGCACGAGTTGGCTCGTGCTCTATACCCTTGACATTAAACATTTGTGTATTCACTAATGTGTTTTTAAGACCGCCGGTTTGAGTTCCGGTGTAAATGGAGAACATCGGAATGGATTACATACGTGTCGAATAAAATCGCATGTTTTACAAGATCAAATTTAATATTCACGTTGTCATGTTTTTAATTTCCTCTGACAGCTGTTTAGAATAGCTAATCCTTGATTCTTATTAATATTCAAAAAAGCACTTTCCTTATTTGAATGATCGTTTTTATTAATTGAATGGTATTATTGGTGCATTTGGAACATTTTGAAAGTATATTCATGTTAAAATTGTGAACTTAGAAAAGCAAATCACTTTGTCAACAGTGAACACGCTGAACAGAAAAAAAAATTCGGATGAAACACGACCCCTATTTTTCTCATGATATTTTAGCAACAAACAATAAAATATAAGTTTCCCTTCTCTGATTTGGGTTTTCTGTGAATGACAAGTCTTTAAAATGTTTCATTCACTATAGAAATAGAAGGGAAATCAATGGCCGGCTTAAACCTTAATACCAGTTGGCGCCGTTGGATTGTTTTTTATAAATATTTAACCAACATGACGGATCCAAATTGAAATCAAAATGAAATCACGAGAATCATTTGATATAAGAAATATATTGTAATTTATTGTACTGGTAATAAGGAAAATTCTATTCAATATTTAAAGATATTCTTATGATAATATGTCGAAAAAATGTTTTTGCAAATTTTATTTTATTTTTAAATCTTGATATACTTCCTTTATCCAGGTCGTGGATATATTTGATAAGTATGGTAAGATAGACGGACAAGTAGAGTAAGAAGTGACAAAGGAGATAAATAAAGAAAAATACGGAAATAAATAACGAAAGAAAGGGGGGTGGGTGGGGGGCAGATGTAGAGAAATAAATCAATGAAGCGAGATTTACTTTTGTTTGTGACTTTTGCTGGCATCGTCAGTCCTCAGTCTTCCTTGCACACGCGCACGCACACATGTACATTCGTGCATTTCTTTCTCACGTTGGTCCCATGTTAACGTTCGAATATTAAATAATCCCGATATGGAAGCATACCTCGAACTGACTTTGATGTCGAGATGCACGGTACAGGGATCACCATTTTGACGAATGGCTAAATCCCTCTTAGTTGTGCACTGTCTTCACAGATATAAGTTGTCTCGTATATTAATCTCTATATTGATTCCTATTGCCAATCAACCGTAATCGATCAGATTATGACATTGCGCCTTCCCTCTATATGGGACACGCCGGAATGTTTCTCTATTGGGCTGGTATATTTATTACTGCTATCATGTTCACACGACTTCGTGATTTGAGGAATATTACGAATTTTAATTCCCCTCTACATTGGTCCAACAATTTTAGGTAGGAATTAATAACGCGGATACAAGTGTATCAAACTGAGTAAACAAGACCATTTTTACTCGTTACCCTTAATGTTATCCGGTGATATCCGGCGAGTTGGCTGACTTTATGAAAAAGTGAATGACAGAAGGACTGAGTGATTGAGTTTGGACTGTGTCCGCCTATTCCTTTATATGATTGCGTGAGTATATGGCCTTCATCTTGGTAGTCAGCCTGATGAATGAATGAATGAATGAATGAATGAATGAATGAATGAATGAATGAATGAATGAATGAATGAATGAATGAATGAATGAATGAATGAATGAATGAATGAAAGAGATTTTACGGCCCGTTAACACCCAGGTCATATTGAGTCGGGACTGGGAATAAAAGTGAGAAAAAGTCCAATAATGGACATGATGATGATATCAGATATGAAAGTCCTGGATTCAAATCCCAACCCAAACTTCATCTCAGAGCTTAGTTTTGTGAGGTCCATATTTCATATTTCCTCAAAGTTTACACAAAATATATGGCACATATAGCAGTTTAAAATAAAAAAAATATGACACTTTGGTACTTGGGTATGGCAGTTTAAAATAAAACATATGGCACTTGGGTCCTTAAGTATGGCAGTTTAAAATAAAACATATGGCACTTTGGTACTTGGGTATGGTAGTTTAAAAAAACATATGGCACTTGGGTACATCAGTTGAAAACTAAACTTATAGCACTTGGGTACATCAGTTGAAAACTAAACATATGACACTTGGGTACAGCAGTTGAAAACTAAACATATAGCACTTGGGTACAGCAGTTGAAAACTAAACATATGGCACTTGGGTACAGCAGTTGAAAACTAAACATATGAAACTTGGGTACAACAGTTGAAAACTTAACATATGGCACTTGGGTACATCAGTTGAAAACTAAACATATTGCACTTTGGTACAGCAGTTGAAAACTAAACATATGAAACTTGGGTACAACAGTTGAAAACTTAACATATGGCACTTGGGTACATCAGTTGAAAACTAAACATATGGCACTTGGGTACAGCAGTTGAAAACTAAACATATGGCACTTGGGTACTTCAGTTGAAAATAAACATATGGCACTTAGGTACAGCAGTTGAAAACTAAACATATGGCACTTGGATACATCAGTTGAAAACTAAACATATGACACTTGGGTAAAGCAGTTGAAAACTAAATATATGAAACATTGGTACAGCAGTTAAAAACTAAACATATGACACTTGGATACAGCAGTTGAAAACTAAACATATGGCACTTGTGTACAGCAGTTGAAAACTAAACATATGACACTTGTGCACAGCAGTTGAAAACTAAACATATGACACTTGGGTACATCAGTTGAAAACTTAACATACATATGGCACTTTGGTACATCAGTTGAAAACTAAACATATGGCACTTGGGTAAAGCAGTTGAAAACTAAATATATGACACTTGGGTACAGCAGTTGAAAACTCAACATATGGCACTTGGGTACATCATTTGAAAACTTAACATTAGCACTTGGGTACAGCAGTTGAAAACTAAACATATGGAACTTGGGTACATCAGTTGAAACTAAACATATTGCACTTGGATACATCAGTTGAAAACTAAACATATGACACTTGTGTACATCAGTTGTAAACTTAACATATGACACTTTGCTACAGCAGTTGAAAACTAAACATATGGCACTTGTGTACATCAGTTGAAAATTAAACATATGACACTTTGGTACAGCAGTTGAAAACTAAACATATGACACTTGAAAACTAAATATATTGCACTTGGGTACAGCAGTTGAAAACTTAACATATGACACTTGGGTACAGCAATTGAAAACAAAATATATGACACTTGGGTACATCAGTTGAAAACTAAACATATGACACTTGAATACAGCAGTTGAAAACTAAACACATGTCACTTGGGTACAACAGTTGAAAACAATACATATGGCACTTGAGTACAGCAGTTAAAAACAAAACATATGGCACTTGTGTACAGCAGTTGAAAACTAAACATATGGTACGTGTGTACAGCAGATGAAAACAAAACATATGGCACTTGTGTGCAGCAGTTGAAAACAAAACAAATGACACTTGGGTACATCAGTTGGAAACTAAACATATGACACTTGGGTACAGCAGTTGAAAACTAAGCATATGACACTTGGGTACAACAGTTGAAAACTAAACATATGGCACTTGGGTACATCAGTTGAAAACAAAACATATGACACCTGGGTACAACAGTTGAAAACTAAATATATGATACTTGGGTACATCAGTTGAAAACTTAACACATGGCACTTGGGTACAGCAGTTGAAAACTAAACATATTGCACTTGTGTACAGCAGTTGAAAACAAAACATGACACTTGGGTACAACAGTTGAAAACTAAACATATGGCACATGGGAACAGCAGTTGAAAACTAAACATATGACACTTGGGTACATCAGTTGAAAACTAAACATATGGCACTTATAGCAATATGGTACTTGGGTACTCGGGTACAGCAGTTAATAGCAAAAAATATGAAACTTGGGTACAGGAGTTGAAAACTAAACACATGGCACTTGGGTTCAACAGTTGAAAACAAAACATATGGCACTTGGGTACAGCAGTTAAAAACAAAACATATGACATTTGGGTACATCAATTGAAAACTAAACATATGACACTTGTGTACAGCAGTTGAAAACTAAACATATGGCACTGGGAACAGCAGTTAAAACCTAAACATATGACACTTGGGTACAGCAGTTGAAAACTAAACACATGGCAGTTGGGTACAACAATTGAAAACAAAACATATGGCACTTGGGTACATCAGTTTTAAACTAAACATATGACATTTGGGTTCATCAGTTGAAAACTAAACACATGGCACTTGGGTACATCAGTTGAAAACAAAACATATGACACCTGGGTACAACAGTTGAAAACAAAACATATGACACTTGGGTACATCAGCTAAAAACTAAACACATGGAACTTGGATACATCAGTTGAAAACTAAACATATGACACTTGAGTACATCAGTTGGAAACTAAACATATGACACTTGGGTACATCAGTTGAAAACTAAACATATGACACATGGGTACATCAGTTGAAAACTAAACACATGGCACTTGGGTACAGCAGTTGAAATCTAAACATATGGCACTTGGGTACAGCAGTTGAAAACTAAATACATGGCACTTTGGTACAGCAGTTGAAAACTAATCATATGGCATTTTGGTACAGCAGTTGAAAACTAAACATATGATACTTGGTTACAACAGTTGAAAACAAACATATGACACTTTGTTTCTTGGGTACAGCAGTTGAAAACAAAATATATGACACTTGGGTACAGCAGTTCAAAACTAAACATATGGCACTTACGTACAGCAGTTGAAAACTAAACATATGGCACTTGGGTACAACAGTTGAAAACAAACATATGACACTTCGGTATATAGTTGATATGCAATGCGTTCTTACTACGTCCTTACTACGTTCTTACTATGGCCAATCAGATCTCAACAAGCGCTAACCACGCTTACAACCTGACTTACAACGCAGTGAGAACTCCATGTTACCTTCCTGTCAACGCCACGCTTATATTACGTCAATGAAGTCCTTACTAGGTTTTAGTTACGTTGACACTGCGTCAATGCCGCCATTACTACGTCATTATTAAGTTATTACTGCGTCTTGATTCGATCACATCCTCACTACGCTTTTTAACATGTTCAAAGTTTGATCACGCCCTCCACGTCCATGGAGACCACTCCACGGCCTTATCGGTTTCTACTGCGTTTCTACTACGTTGTTCAAGTTCTAACTGCGTCCATCCAATTTTTTGAGGACGAAGTGGGAACGTGGCTGAGTGGGATGGGAGTTTTACCTGCCAAATCTACATGGACTTCAGCATTGCACAGTTAAAAGAAGAATGGTGCATGTGTATAGGCCTTAGACCAGGAACAATGTGGTCAAAATGGTAGTACGCGAAAGTAGTTCCATAGAAAATTGACAGTGGTCGTTCAAGATGGTGTGCGTGTGAAAATACACTTCACAGGTAATATTGCAATGTGAACTTGTGTAGAGAATATATTTTCCCAGAGAATGGTGCAAAATTGAGTGGACTGGTAGCTATAAAACACAGAAAGGACTATTTCTGAGATGGTAAGAATTTTGCATAATTTGGCTGATTTGACCCCTGTATGTGAGGTAGTGACACCTACTTTCGCTTTGAGCAAAATTGTGAAATTGGAAGCAGTAAATGCCCATGTTTTTAACTTTTTGGTGTTCCGCTTGAATTGAATATGAATTCTGGAAATTCTTATTGAGTTTGGAGTACAACTGTAAGTGTGACAATCTATTGTGCTAATATTACGGTCTTTGTGAAATTAATTGTGGGTCAGCTTATGTATGATAAATGGGTGAAAAAAACACATGTTTAGAGCGGTGGGTATTTTGGGAAGATGTTATTTGGCCTGTTAAACGTCAATCACAAACTTGACGTTGACACCATAGGACTGCTCCGGGTAGCCATTAGTGTATTTTCTTGCGCTGTTGCTATAACGATATTTGTTGTTAATTTTTAATACGAAGTTTGACATGTGTATTGAGGAAAGTTTATTCATGTGCTATGTAACATGTTGAAACCATTACATAAGTTCGCATATCTGTAATAATTACTAACACACCTTTCATACAGGAAGACATAGACATTTATCGTAGTAGACGTTTCTGGTGTATATGCGAATGTAAATGGTAAGGTAAAGTATTATCGACCAAACCCAAGGTATTTTTTCAAGACAACAATGAAGAATTATGCAATCCCACATGGGTCAGTTTAATCAAGTCTTGAACGCCACTCTTCGATGAACGGTCACTGAACTAACTGGTTCCCGGACCTACCCACCGCAGCTGGCTCCCGATCCAGTACAACCTGATCGGACAGAGGAGATTCTACAGGAAACCAGGTCCCATCAGAAGAAACAAACAGGAGCGTATATGTTCCCTTGCGGAGCTCGTGTGCCCAAATCTGATTCCTTATAGACGGTTTATGACTAAAAAAAGTATAAAAATACCTGCTGCATTGCAAATTAATAGCGACAGCAGTGACCAACAGTATTTGAATTAAATGGGGTCATTCTAGCATTGTATACACATCAGTTGTGTCATTTTTAGCCCTGTTGTACTTTTTCATGTAGAGTGACTCTGAAATATTCATCCCTTTTGGCGTCGAATAACCTATAAGATGTTGGTACCTAGTAAAACCCCTTTCATTCAATCATTCATTCATTCATTCATTCATTCATTCAGTTTTAGCCCATTTAACAATTAATTTACAACTTCAATTTAAAAATGCTGCCCGAAAATCTTCGGTAACTCTGTCGCCCATTGTGAGATTTTGATATTACGATGCAGACATTCAACACCTGCGTCGGCTTAGTGTTCTGCACGCTGTACCTCACCATGGTTTATATCGAGCGATTTTGGGTTGAATAGTTACATGTACTTTTATACATGTATATCATAGATATCCATTGAAAAAACATGTACATTAAACGTATGCATAGACATTCGCGCCGAAAATATCTAATACAAACATTATACTTTCCCCGTGCTGGTTATCTAAATGACATCTAATCATATTAAAGCTACACATTCTGTGATAACTTCAGATACAAAACAACGTCACATACCTTTAATATCGAAATACCGGTGTATAAATTCATGCATGTGAAAACATACGTGTATGTGTGTGTATGAAATATATTTTGATGACAATGAGTATTTTTTAAATCATAACCGTCAGAAATCATACCGATCAGAAACCATACGTGCCAGAAACCATACCGGTCAGAAATGATACTGATCAGAAATCATACGTGCAAAAAATGATACCGATCAGAAATTATACGTGCAAAAAATCTTACTGGTCAGAAATCATTCAGGTCAGAAATCATACAGGCCAGATTTCAAACAGATCAGAAATCATACCGGTCAGAAATGATACTCATCAGAAAGCATACGTACCAGAAGCCATACCAGCCAGAAATCATACCTGCCAGAATCCAAAACCAGTCAGAAATCATACGTGCCAAAAATCATTCCGATCAGAAATCATACCAGTCAGAAATCATACCGGTCAGAAACCATACCAGCAAGAAATCATACTGGTCATAAATCATACCTGCCAGAAATCATACAGGTCAGAAATTGTACAGGTTAGAAATCATACAGGTCAGAAATTGTATAGGCCAGAAATCATACAGGCCAGAATTCATACAGGCCAGAAATTCAAAATGTCAAAGATAAAGCAGTCGAAAATATCAACATCGACAATAAAACAATAAAGTGTTTACATGAGTAGAGCGTTCTTCGAAACTCCTGACAAGTTTAAAACAATGTCTGAATAGTCACTGAGTAACAAAACATATTTATTTGATTTATACATGCAGTATCTCGTTGTAACAAAACATATTTATATTAACTTATACATGCAGTATCTCGTTGTAAAAAAACATATTTATATTAACTTATACATGCATTATCTCGTTGTAAAAAAACATATTTATTTTGACTTATGCACAGTATCTCGTTGTAACAAATACATAATTACATGCCATATTTACGCAATATTATATACAATCAAGTGAAATGAAAAGTTTATACCTAAAGAAGATTTAAAACTTCGTGAAACACCCGAAAAGGTCATAATTATGTCTAATATAGGCCCGTGTTTTCTCCAGGCAGTTTATACGAGTACATCACATGGCTATTTGATAACTAAGAAACTATGCAAACATGTATATTCAAAAACAAATACATAGACAGAACAAGAATAACTTTCGTTCGAACTGGTGTTTGCATATAAACGTGTAAAGTATTGGCACAGATTTATCATGAAAAAACGACCGGCTGAACGAAAACATAACTGCCGATCGTTTATTTAAGAAATATGCAATTTGATTCTTGTGTTGTCTTGCAAAAGCTTTTAATAAGTGTATATAGGCTAGAATTCTCCATTGATGTCCATACATAGAAAAGTGTATACATTTCAGACTAAAAATTTTCCAGTGAATAGATAACTCGTCACTTGACGTCAGTAGCCCTAAAATGTACCAAAAAGAAAGTACACAAAAAATGATAGGAAAACTATTTTACAGAGACCTATATTCGTGTACGTCAGTTGTCATTTTCTGTATTCGAGTACGTCAGTTGTCATTTTCCGTATTCGTTCGAGTACGTCAGTGGTCATTTTTCTGTATTCGAGTACGCCAGTTGTCAATTTTCTGTATTCGTGTACGCCAGTGATCATTTTTCTGTATTCGAGTACGGCAGTTGTCAATTTTCTGTATTCGAGTACGTCAGTGGTCATTTTTCTGTATTCGACAACGCCAGTGGTAAATTTTCTGTATATTTTTCTGTATTCGAGTACGCCAGTTGTCAATTTTCTGTATTCGAGAACGACAGTGGTCGTATTCGAGTACGGTCAGTGGTCATTTTTCTGTATTCGAGTACGCCAGTGGTCATTTTTCTGTATTCGAGTACGTCAGTGGTCATTTTTTCTGTAATTTACTGTGAGTATCCATCTGAGTGTAATATTTGTTTCATTTTATAAAATATTAGAGTTCAGAAGTTTAATGAAATTAACGTAAATAATAAAACATGCGTTTTGCAGCTTTAAACTTACCAGAGCGTGAACATCGGCTGTGTAGACGGTCACGTTTAGTTCTGTTCATTTTTATATAACAGGCTTGTCGTAGAATCAATGCAACAAAACAACATTTATTTAAACAACTCGACTTCCTGTTCTTTCATTTAAAGTATTTTGCACCAATACCCGAGCAGTTATGGCACGACTAATCATTACCTTACATGTACTGTTGGTTTCTTTTACTGGCACGTGGTGTCTGCAATTTGGTATGTTTTTTTTACCTTTTTGTATTTTCTACATTGTGTGGTAAAATAAACTTATTTCAGCATTTCTTAAATCTTTGTGTTTGTTTTAATATGGTGTCAGGTTAGAGCTAACATTTTACTTACTTGCGAAATTGCTAAGACGAAGAAACGAATGCATATGAATAGCAACTCGACGTAGCAAAATGTGATGTTAACATTATTTGCATCATGTTTTAAACGCCAAACATGGTAAATAAATTATATATACATGTATTTTAGAATGCTACCCAAATGGCACGATTGTCGTTACCAATCCAAACCTGTTTTTCCGAGTAGTTGACGTGAAGAGTGACAATGACGAATGCTTACATTCATTCTCGGAAGATTTCTCTTTGCTGAGACTGGACAACTGTAGAAAGGTAAGTACCATAACCATAAAGTTGAATCGTGAGTTTTAAATTCATCGCCGTATTGATCATGTTACTGTTATTGGGGCAGGGATCAGGGCACATGCATTCTGGAAATGTTTTATTTCAAACGTTCGTCAAGATTCCTGAGGATGTCTCTCGGGATACAATTATAATACGTTTATAGTCACGTACATGAAGGAGACACGCCTCACACATCTACTATGTAGCACCCATGCTCGATTAGATGATGAGTTGAAATTATGCTGAGAAAGTCCTCCTGGAGAGCTATGCACACATAAAGATAACGTCTTCACCTGCAAAATAGTAGAGAAAATTAGGGCAAATCAATCAACACAATACTAAACAAACGGTAAAATATTATTTTGTTCTATGTGAGCGGCCATCTTGATCCAACTTGATCCTATCAGGATTGGTATATATCTGACCACCAGTCTACTGTTTCATATTCCAAATAATGCAAGTAATTCGCGGACCAGTTGTAAAATGTTGACCAAGTAATTGAATTATTACATTAACTATTATTTACAAATATATGGTATTATATTAAAGAAATGTTTGTAGAATAACGTAAATAAAACTGTGATTAAGGTGAATTGAATACAGCCATGAATGAAATGACAGTAAAACATATTCGGTTCTGTTATATTTCCTATTGTATAGGCAGTGTAATCTTTCATATAAAGCAAAAACATAAAAACATGACGAATTATTATAATTGATGGAACTCTGCATATTAGTAGTCATACGGGTACTTGCAAGTTAGATGTTTGGCACATGCTTAAACATTATAGAGTAATGTAATGAAAACTCTACCACATAGCTATTGACTGTCACGTTATACTCTAATAAAAATTCTACCACACTAGCTATTGACTGTCACGTTATACTCTAATGAAAACTCTACCCCAATAGCTATTGACTGTCACGTCATACTCTAATGAAAACTCTACCACATAGCTATTGAATGTCACGTCATACTCTAATGAAAACTCTACCACAATAGCTATTGACTGTCACGTCATAATCTAATGGAAACTCTACTACAATAGCTATTGACTGTCACGTCATAATCTAATGGAAACTCTACCCCAATAGCTATTGACTGTCACGTCATACTCTAATAAACACTCTACCACAATAGCTATTGAATGTCACGTCATAATCTAATGGAAACTCTACCCCAATAGCTATTGACTGTCACGTCTTAATCTAATGGAAACTCTACCCCAATAGCTATTGATTGTCACGTCATACTCTAATAAAAACTCTACTACAATAGCTATTGACTGTCACGTCATAATCTAATGGAAACTCTACCCCAATAGCTATTGACTGTCACGTCATACTCTAATAAAAACTCTACCCCAATAGCTATTGACTGTCACGTCATACTCTAATAAACACTCTACCACAATAGCTATTGACTGTCACGTCATACTCTAATAAAAACTCTACCACAATAGCTATTGACTGTCACGTCATACTCATGTTTAATGTTAAACTAATCAATATTTTCAAATAAACCAAAACAACATACGTGCTTGACTACGCCATTTTGTTAATCTGTTGTCGGCAGTAGGCCCTGCTATAAGACGTCATATAGTGGTGGCAAACATTATTCCAAAAATTTCGTTTTCTCCATAGTCAAACCAGGTACGTGTGTCGAACCGTAAATTTCATAGAAACGAAGGGCCAGCACGAAAGTTGAAACTAGTTCAATAAAATATAATTATGAAATATTAGCTACTGTGCTGTGAACAATTTAATCACTTGTTTTCTTAATCAAATAACAGTGCTCTCGAATTCTCCTTTATTTTTTAAAGACGTAGACGCTCTATGGAGTATCACCTTGTTATACCAATCAGACTTGTTAATCAGACGTGTATCATTTAATCAGACGTGTATCAGACGTGTTAATCAGACGTATATCAGTTAATCAGACGTGTTAATCAGACGTGTATCAGACGTGTTAATCAGACGTGTATCAGACGTGTATCAGACGTGTTAATCAGACGTGTTAATCTGACGTGTATCAGACGTGTATCAGACGTGTTAATCAGACTTGTCAATCAGACGTGTATCAACCATGTATCAGTCGTGTCAATCAGACGTGTTAATCAGACGTGTTAATCAGACGTGTGTCAGACGTGTATCAGACGTGTTAATCAGACGTGTCAATCAGACGTGTTTATAAGACGTGTCAATCAGACGTGTATTAGACGTGTCAATTAGACGTGTCAATCAGACGTGTTAATCAGACGTGTGTCAGACGTGTAAATCAGACGTGTCAATCAGACGTGTTTATCAGACGTGTCAATCAGACGTGTTTATCAGACGTGTCAATCAGACGTGTTTATCAGTCGTGTCAATCAGATGTGTTAATCAGACGTGTCAATCAGACGTGTTTATCAGTCGTGTCAACCAGATGGATTAATCAGACGTGTCAATCAGACGTGTTAATTAGACGTGTATCAGACGTGTTGATCAGACGTGTCAATCAGACATGTTAATCAGACGTGTTAATCAAACGTGTCAATCAGATGTGTATCAGACGTTTTAATCAGACTTGTCAATCAGACGTGTTTATCAGACGTGTATCAGACGTGTATCAGACGTGTTAATCAGACGTGTCAATCAGACGTGTATGAGACGTGTCAATCAGACGTGTCAATCAGACGTGTCAATCAAACGTGTCAATCAGACGTGTCAATCAGACGTGTATCAGACGTGTCAGTCAGACGTGCCAGTCAGACGTGTTTATCAGATGTGTCAATCAGACGTGTATCAAACGTATTGTTAATCAGAAATGTCAATCAGACGTGTCTATCAGTCGTGTCAAGTAGACGTGTATCAGACGTGTTTATCAGTCGTGTCAGTCAGACGTGTCAATCAGACGTGTCAATCAGACGTGTTTATCAGACGTGTCAATCAGACGTGTTTATTAGACGTGTCAATCAGACGTGTTAATCAGACGTGTTGTTAATCAGACGTGTTGTTAATCAGACGTGTCAATCAGACGTGTTAATCAGACGTGTATAAGACGTTTTAATCAGACGTGTCAATCAAACGTGTCAGTCAGACGTGTTTATCAGTCGTGTCAATCAAACGTGTTTATCAGACGTGTCAATCAGACGTGTCAATCAGACGTGTCTATCAGACGTGTCAATCTGACGTGTCTATCAGACGTGTCAATCAGATGTGTATCAGACGTGTTGTTAATCAGACGTGTCAATCAGACGTGTTCATTAGACGTGTATCAGACGTGTATCAGACGTGTCAATCAGACATGTTAATCAGACGTGTTAATCAGACGTGTCTTGCAGACGTGTAGCAGACGTGTTAATCAGACTTGTCAATCAGACGTGTTTATCAGACGTGTCAATCAGACGTGTTAATTAGACTTGTTAATCAGACGTGTATCAGACGTGTATAAGACGTTTCAATCAGACGTGTTAATCAAACGTGTCAATCAGACGTGTTGTTAATCAGACGTGTCAATCAGACGTGTCAATCAGACGTGTTTATCAGACGTGTTAATCAGACGTGTCTATCAGACGTGTCAGTCAGACGTGTATCAGACGTGTTGTTAGTCAGACGTGTCAATCAGAGGTGTCAATCAGACATGTTAATAAGATGTATATCAGACGTGTCGATCAGACGTGTCATTCAGACGTGTTAATCAGACGTATTTATCAGACGTGTTAATCAGACGTGTCCTCCAGTCGTGTATCAGACGTGTCAATCAGACTTGTCAATCAGACGTGTATATCTGACGTGTATCAGACGTGTTTATCAGACGTGTATCAGTTATGTATCAGACGTGTCAATCAGACGTGTTAATCAGACGTGTTAATCCTACGTGTATCAGACGTGTCAATAAGAAGTGTTAATCAGACGTGTATTAAACGTGACAATCAAACGTGTCAATCAGACGTGTCAATCAGATGTGTTTATCAGACGCGTATCAAACGTGTTAATCAGACGTGCTGATCAGTCGTATTTGTCTTCACAGGATGCATACGTACAGGTGATGTTTATCAAGAATGGAACACTGATACTTAAAAAATCTAATTTTGCCGGTCCTTTCGGTATAATGTGTAAAGAAATACCAGTAGAGGGCGTTGTGATGTCGGTGGGCACCAAACTGCTTGTACCGTGAGTATACCGTACTAATTCGTGAACAAACACAATAATAATAAAAGTTGTGGTTCGAACTTAAGACAACAGAGTGTACGGCGAACGTTCTACCCTGGTATCTCATTCCTCGACCATCTTTATTATGGTCTGTTAAACGTAAGTGAGATTTCTATTTCTACCACACAATTCATAGCGCGCTAGATCGTTTGGCAGCAGTGGCGGTCGCGTTTCACTGTAGATGTATTTTCCTTATTTCTGTAGTAAAGAAAACAGTTTTATTGTTTGTCATTATTATAATACCCAAAATAACGAAGAGAAGCTAACGTTTTATTTTTTTTTGTTATTGTTAACATCTGCAGTACCACAAGATCATTAAAAATGAAGAGTCATGTTTTATCAATGAATTTGTTTATCTGTATACACAACTGATAAAGTGATTGTAAACTACCGAAATAGCGTGTTAATGCCCATATTCCCAGGCACATATATACACTAATGCCCAGATTCCCAGACACATATATACACTAATGCTCAGATTCCCAGTCACATATATACACTAATGCTCAGATTCACAGACACATATATACAGCAATGCCCAGATACTCAGGCACATATATACACTAATGTTCAGATGAAAAGGCACATATATACACTAATGCCCAGATACTCAGGCACATATATACACTAAGGTTCAGATGAAAAGGCACATATATACACTAATGTCCAGATACCCAGGCACATATATACACTAATGCCCAGATACCCAGGCACATATATACACTAACGCCCAGATACCCAGGCACATATATACACTAATGTCCAGATACCCAGGCACATATATACACTTATGCCCAGATTCCCAGGCACATATATACACTCATGCCCAGATGCCGAGGCACATATATACAATAATGCCCAGATACCAAGGCACATATAAACAATAATGCCCAGATACCCAGGCACATATATACACTAATGCCCAGATACCCAGGCACATATATACACTAAGGCCCAGATGCAAAGGCACATATATACACTAATGCCCAGATGCCCAGGCACATATATACACTAATGCCCAGATGCCCAGGCACATATATACACTAATGCGCAGATGCCCAGGCACATATTTACACTAATGCCCAGATGCCCAGGCACATATATACAATAATGCCCAGATACTCAGGCACATATAAACACTAATGCCCAGATTCCCATGCACATATATACACTAATCCCCAGATACACAGGCACATACATACACTAATGCCCAGATGCCCAGGCACATATATACAATAATGCCCAGATGCCCAGGCACATATATACACTAATGCTCAGATACCTATGCACATATATACACTAATGTCCAGATACCAAGGCACATATATACACTATTGCCCAGATACACAGGCACATATATACACACAGGCACATATATACACTAATGCCCAGATGCCCAGGCACATATATACAATGATGCCCAGATGCCCAGGCACATATATACAATAATGCCCAGATACCCAGGCACATATAAACACTAATGCCCAGATGCCCAGGCACATATAAACACTAATGCCCAGATACCCAGCCACATATATACACTAATGCCCAGATACCCAGGCACATATAAACACTAATGCCCAGATACCCAGGCACATATAACCCTTATGCCCAGATACCCATGCACATTTATGCACTAATGCCCAGATACCCAGGCACATATATACACTAATGCCCAGATACCCATGCACATATATACACTAATGCCCAGATACACAGGCACATATATACACTAATGCCCAGATACCCATGCACATATATACACTAATGCCCAGATACCCAGGCACATATATACACTAATGCCCAGATGCCCAGGCACATATATACACTAATGCCCAGATTCCTGGGCACATATATACACTAATGCCCAGATTCCCAGGCACATATATACACTAATGTCCAGATACACAGGCACATATATACACTAATGCCCAGATACCTAGGCACATATATACACTAATGCCCAGATACCCATGCACATATATACACTAATGCCCAGATGCCCAGGCACATATATACACTTATGCCCAGATACACAGGCACATATACACACTAATGCCCAGATACACAGGCACATATATACACTAATGCCCAGATGCGCAGGCATATACATACACTAATGCCCAGATGCACAGGCACATACATACACTAATGCCCAAATTCCAAAGCAAATATATACACTAATGCCAAGATTCCCAGGCACATATATACACAAATGTCCAGATGCCCAGGCACATATATACACTAATGCCCAGATTCCCAGGCACATATATACACTATAGCCCAGATGCCCCAGGCACATATATACACTAAAACTCAGATGCCCAGGCATATATATATACTAATGCCCAGATGCCCAGGTACATATATACACTAATGCCCAGATTCCTGGGCACATATATACACTAATGTCCAGATGCCCAGGTACATATATACACTAATGCCCAGATGCCCAGGCACATATATACAATAGTGCCCAGATTCCCAGGCACATATATACACTAATGCCCAGATGCCCAGGCACATATATACAATAATGCCCAGGTACCCAGGCACATATAAACACTAATGCCCAGATACCCATGCACATATATACACTAATGCCCTGATTCTCAGGTACATATATACACTAATGCCCAGATGCCCAGGCACAAATATACACTAATGCCCAGATGCCCAGACACATATATACACTAATGCCCAGAATCCCAGGCACATATATACACTAATGCCCAGATTCCCAGGCACATATATACACTTATGCCCAGATGCCCAGGCTTATAATATATTAATGCCCCCATTCCCAGGCCTATAATGTTATTGATGCCCCCATTCCCAGGCCTATAATATTTTAATCACCTCCATTCCCAGGCCTATAATATTTTTATCACCTCCATTCCCAGGCCTATTATGTTTTAATGTCCCCTTTCCCAGGTCTATATTATATAAATGCCCCGATTCCCAGGCCTATAATGTACTAATGACCCCATTTCCAGGCCTATAATGTATTAATGTTCTCATTCCAAGCCCTACAATGTACTAATGCACCGATTACAAGTCTTATAATGTAATAATGTCCCCATTCTCAGCTCTATAATGTACTTATGTCCCCATTCTCAGCCCTATACTGTACTAATGCCCCCATTTCCAGGCCAATAATGTATAAAAGTCCTCATTCCAAGCCCTATAATGTACTTATGCCCCAATTCCTAGGCCTTTAATGTATTAAAGCTCCCATTTCAGGCCTATAATGAATTAATACCCTCATTATCAGGCCTATGATATATTAATGCCCCCATTCCCAGGCCTATAATGTATAACTGTCTCCTTTCCCATTCCTATAATGTACTAATGCCCCCATGCACAGGCCTATATTGTATTAATGCCCCAATTCTTAGGCCTATAATGTATTAATGCCCACATTTCAGGTCTATAATGAATTAATACTCCCATTCTCAGGCCTGATATATTAATGCCCCCATTCCCAGGCCTATAATGTATTTCTGTCCCCATTCCCAGGCCTATAATGTATAACTGTCTCCTTTCCCATTCCTATAATGTACTAATGCCCCCATGCACAGGCCTATATTGTATTAATGCCCCAATTCTTAGGCCTATAATGTATTAATGCCCACATTTCAGGTCTATAATGAATTAATACTCCCATTCTCAGGCCTGATATATTAATGCCCCCATTCCCAGGCCTATAATGTATTAATGCCCCCATTCACAGGAATATAATGTGTTAATGCCCCCCTTCCCAGGCCTCATATTTTTCTTAATTCACAATTCACAACCGACAATGCTTTCAAAATGTACATCAATAATGTCTTTAAAATCTCAAAATGACCATTAAGATAAGAAATATTCATTATTTATTGAAATAAACGTACATCGTGCAGTATCGAAGTGGATTGGGTCACTTCCTGCGACAAATGGGTGTGTCATACCTGTAAGTGGTGTTCAAGCCACGTGAGTTCAATAGGTGAAGCTTAATTGAGGGATACGATTTTCTTTCTATAATAGATAATCAAAATAGTGTAATGTTAAAGGCAACTATATTTTGTTTCAGCTTCAAAGCTGACGATGAAGTACGGAAAGTTGGACGTATCATTTCTGCTTTAATGGGAAGTAACTCTGAACAGACAGAGGAAGTAATGACCGGTGACGAGCTTGACTGGACATTTATAGTTCCCGGTAAGAATCAAAGTGGCATGTATTTAGCCAACGCTCTGTCTGGAGAACTAATACCATTATATTAATATGGTAACAGCTAATGTTAAAGTTATTAGGCAGATAATAATAATAATACTAATAATAATAATAATAATATTAATAATGATAATAATAACAATAATAATAATAATAATAATTATAATAATAAAGTCTTTATTTAAAGAGGAAACACAGTTGGAACAGTCTCCAATCTTCCAAAAAGTGTTTATTGCTAAATAATGCCACATTATGTAATACGGTTATATATACTGCTGTTTCAGACTGAGATGATCTCGGACATATCTATAAATTGATCATATTGAGTAAACTTGCTTACTTCAAAATCTTTCGGCACACGACTTCAGCGATCTGATTGTGAGTAAAGTATGTTGGGGCCGCTGACGTCTTTGTTCAATCGGTCGGAAAGGACACGATTTCAAAACGCATACGCAAAATAAATGATGTCTTTTTATGGAACGCCATAGCTGTCTTATGTTGTCCATTTTATATGTATTATGTGCATTCTTTATTATATCATGTGCATTCATCATTATATTATGTCGATACTTTATTACATTATGTCGATACTTCATTACATTTAGTAGATACTTTATTATATTATGTAGACTGTTTATTACATTATGTAGATACGTCATTATATTGTGTAGTAACTTCATTACATTGTGTAGACACATTATTACATTATGTGGATACTTTATTATATTCTGTAGATACTTCATTACATTATGTAGATATGTCATTATATTGTGTAGATACTTTATTACATTATGTAAACTGTTTATTACATTATGTGGATACTTTATTATATTCTGTAGATTCTTCATTACATTATGTAGATACTTTATTATATTATGTAGATACTTCGTTACATTATGTAGATACTTTATTACATTATGTAGAAACTTTATTATATTATGTAGAAACGTTATTACATTATGTAGACACTTTATTATATCTTGTCGAAACTTTATTATATTATGTAGAAACTTCATTACATTATGTCGAAACTTTATTATATCTTGTCGAAAGTTTATTATATTATGTGCATTTTTCATTATATTATGTCGAAACTTCCTTATGATGACGAGATCAGTTTGACTGGGTGATTTCTATATTGACACCGCTTTAAACAACAAGCTTCTTTGACAGGAAGAATATTACACATGACGGAAGAGAAAATGAAAGTTGTTCTCTAAAATCTCAGAGTGGATAGACACGTCCCTTCCTTTCAACGGGAAAAAATAGCAGCACAGGAAGAGATATGGACAAACACCACAGAAAGAGATATGGACACGCACCACAGGAAGAGACATGGACACGCACCGCAGGAAGAGATATGGACACGCACCGCAGGAAGAGATATGGACACACACCCCAGGAAGAGCTATGGACACGCACCGCAGTGAGCGATATGGACACGCATCACATGAAGAAATATGGACACACACCCCAAGAAGAGCTATGAACACGCACCACAGGAAGAGATATAAACACGCACCGCAGGAAGAGAAGAGCTATGGACACGCACCGCAGGAAGAGCTATGAACACGCACCGCATGAAGAGATATGGACACGCACCTCAGGAAGACCTATGGATACGCACCACATGAAGAGATACGGACACGCACCGCAGGAAGAGCTACGGACACGCACCCCAGGAATAGCTATGGACACGCACCACATGAAGAGATATGGACACGAACCGCAGGAAGAGATATGGACACGCACCGCAGGAAGAGCTATGGACACGCACTGCATGAAGAGATATGGACACGCACCCCAGGAAGAGCTATGGACACGCACCGCAGGAAGAGATATGGACACGCACCCCAGGAAGAGCTATGGACACGCATCCCAGGAAGAGCTATGGACACGCACCGCAGGAAGAGATATGGACACGCACCCTAGGAAGAGCTATGGACACGCACCACAGGAAGCGATATGTTTTCCCGTAGAAAGGAAGGGGTGTGTCTATCCATGCTGAGATTTTTAAGAACAACTTCCATTTTCTCTTCCGCCATGTTCAGTATTCTTTCTCTCAAAGAAACTTGTTGTTTAAAGCCTTGTGTCAAGATGTTGGGCGAGTATATTGGGCTTAAAACGGGATCTTCTGTAAGGCGATTGTGTCTTCACTGGATTAGGCTGTAAAAACAGCCTAGCTTGAAACTATGTTAAATAATTTTGTTCAAACTATATAGTATATATAAATTTTCCTCAGGCTTCTTGCCTTATGATTCGTAAACGTCAAACAAAAAAAAATATAATAAAATGATTATAATATTTAGAAATCATACAGACAATCATATCAATCAACTATTTACAGTATAATGTTTCAAACCCTGTAGAGTTGAACTAACTGTTGTTCAACACTATTTTAATACTGAGACCAGCTATTCAGACAACGTGTCTGGACAGCATTTGTTTGAGACTTGTTTCAAACTCAAACCAAAACTGTATGTCTGGAACAATGTTCAGCTCCAGCATAAAAATGCACCTATATGTTTGAAGACTGTTTCAAACATACGTCTTCAAACTAACCTAAAGTGCATGAAACCATACCAAGCTTCAGCACGAAAATAAAGTTATTGTTTGAGAACGGGTTCAAACTTATAACAAAACTGTATGCTTGGAACGATGCTCAGTTCCAGCATAAATATACACATATTTGTTTGAAAACTGTTCCAAACCTAAATCTTCGAACTAAGATACGTGTCCAGTTCCAGCACAAAACTAAACTGTTATGTTTGAGAACGGTTTCAAACTAAAAGCATTAGACTAAACTAATGTGCATGAAACAATCCCCAGTTCCAACACTATAAATATTCCTATGAGTTTCAAACAAGTTTTCCCAATGCCTATCACTAGAAGAATCTTTGTCGTAGCGCAGCCCGTAACGCGATTCTCAGGTTTCATGTACACGTTGACGCCGAAAATCTGAAGCAGATTCTTTGCAACTTGCGTCAAAAGAAATTAGACAAAACATGTAAGCAATGAACCGTCTTTCATTAAGTCATAGAAACCTGACATTATATTCAGGAAAATACCTATTTAAAAATGGTGTCCAATTCATGATTTATATTATATCAATCATTGATTATAATTGTATCATTCATCTTTTTATGATCAATTATCTTTTAAAACTTATATCTGGTATAATATTATATAATAATAGCGAAAAAAAAGAGTTTATTACCTCTTCTTATAATAATTGCTATATATAGACATTTATGCTATAAAACAACAACATTATTTTGATACGGTGTCAGTATATAAATCACTCCGTCAAAATGATCTCGTCATCATAAGGAAGTTTTGACATAATATAATGAAGAATGCACATAATATAATAAAGTTTCGACATAATGTAATAAAGTTTCGACATAATGTAATAAAGTTTCTACATAATATAATAAAGTTTCGACAAGATATAATAAAGTGTCTACATAATATAATAAAGTATCTACATAATGTAATAAAGTGTCTACATAATATAATAAAGTTTCTACATAATGTAATAAAGTATCTACATAATGTAATGAAGTATCTACAGAATATAATAAAGTATCTACATAATGTAATGAAGTATCTACAGAATATAATAAAGTATCCACATAATGTAATAAACAGTCTACATAATGTAATAACGTATCTACACAATATAATGACGTATCTACATAATGTAATAAAGTATCTACAGAATATAACTAAGTATCCACATAATGTAATTATGTATCTACATAATGTAAAGAAGTATCTACACAATATAATGACGTATCTACATAATGTAATAAACAGTCTACATAATATAATGACGTATCTACATAATGTAATGAAGTATCGACATAATGTAATAAAGTATCGACATAATATAATGATGAATGCACATGATACATAGAAAATGGACCATATAAGACAGCTATGGCGTTCCATATCTTTTTATTCGTATTTTGTCTTCTGCGCAGCCGGTCATGTAGCCATTCCCGAGAATTGTAAAGTTTCCCCAGGAACCGAATCTGACGTCGCAGAAGCCACGGATAGTTACGTTATAATACAGAACGGGTAAGACATTTACGGAACTAAAAAAACAGCTGCTTTATCCAGGATTATCGAATTCTATGTCATACCGGATAGCTTTACAATCATAAACCATGTATCGGAGGGCGTCCTTACAGTGCACACATATGTACCCGCGTCGTGAATCTCAGACTACGCACAAAACCACTCGTATTGGTTTCTAACAATATTGAACCGTTTGATAACTTGAAGGTAAAAGTTTGCATTTAGTTCTTAAATTCATACCTTAGATTTACCGCTGCGATTGTTATTCAACTTCAATTTATATTTCCCGTCGCTCTGGTTTGACGGCTACGGTAAGATAGTTAAATGCAAAGACTGAGATAGTTTGTTATTGTGGCGGATGTAAAGAATATTCAAACCGTTTAGTCCGTGGTCAATGTTGAAAAACAATAAGATGAGTAAATCTTCATTAAAATTGCGTATTCATACAAAACGAGAATGTCTCCGTATATACATCACAGCTCATATGTGCATTGGGTATCTGCAGATCGCATATAGATAAATAACCTCCCTTTATATTAAAATTAAGGTATGTTTTGAAGTCGCAAAAGAAATCAAAATTCAACTCATTTTCCTTGATTCTTTTAAATATAAATATTGTTTGTGGCTGGCTCTTATTTTAAGTTATGAGATTTGTAGCTGGTGGTTGAATGCCCCGTTTGTAATTTCACATGGATTTGTGTTGCTCATTTTATTTCCAGAATATTTTTAATATAACGAGTTTGTATCTATACTGTCGGATGTGTTAATCGTGGCCGTTTTATGTATCAATTGCCCAGGCCTTTTATTTCTTACAAAACAATATATTTACATTAAGAGACAGTGATTGTTTTGAGCGATAAAAAAAATGAAACAAAAATGTTTAATGTATTGCTAAATAAAAAAAACACATGAGATTAATTTTGTACTGTATTTATATTGTAAACATATTCTTATGAAAAAATGCCTAACATATTTATTCTCAGTATAATTTATAACTGAGATGAATTTAAATTTTGTTATTTTTTAAAGGTGTTCAAAGGACCTACAATGTGTTTCTGATTTTTCAAGAGCGACTTCTCACAGCCATGTAAAAGGAACCAGCAAGCTATATTCGGTGAAGATCGCTGGTTTTCAGTACAACGAACATCAGTTCATCACACTCGAGTGCTCTATGAGAATATGTGAAGACGAAACTCCCGGAAATTGCATTGTGGTATGTTTGCAGACTATCCACTCGAAGGGAAGTTAACTAGAAATCAAATGAATCAGATAACGGACTGATTTAGAACATTCATAGTGTGAGCACAGGTACACCAGGTTTAAGCTCCCCAGTGACTGTTGTCGGGTGCACGGGTACACTAGGTTCAGGCTCCCCAGTGACTGTTGACTTGAGCACAGGTACACCAGGTTTAAGCTCCCCTGTGACTGTTGTCTGGAGCACGGGTACACCAGGTTTAAACTACCCAGTGACTGTTGTCTGGAGCACGGGTACACTAGGTTTAAACTACCCAGTGACTGTTGTCTGGAGCAAGGGTACACCAGGTTTAAACTACTCAGTGACTGTTGTCTGGGGCAAGGGTACACCAGGTTTAAACTACCCAGTGACTGTTGTCTGGAGCAAGGGTACAACAGGTTTAAGCTACTCAGTGACTGTTGTCTGGAGCAAGGGTACACCAGGTTTAAACTACCCAGTGACTATTGTCTGGATCACGGGTACACCAGGTTTAAACTACCCAGTGACTGTTGTCTGGAGCAAGGGTACACCAGGTTTAAACTACCCAGTGACTGTTGTCTGGGGCAAAGGTACACCAGGTTTATACTACCCAATGACTGTTGTCTGGAGCAAGGGTACACCAGGTTTAAGCTCTCCCGTGACTGTTGTCTGGAGCACGGGTACACCAGGTTTAAACTACCCAGTGACTGTTGGTTGGAGCTAGGGTACACCAGGTTTAAGCTCCCCAGTGACTGTTGTCTGGAGCACGGGTACATCAGGTTTAAGCTCCCCAGTGATTGTTGTCTGGTGCACGGGTACATCAGGTTTAAGCTCCCCAGTGACTGTTGTCTGGAGCACGGGTACACCAGGTTTAAACTACTCAACGACTGTTGGTTGGAGCACGGGTACACCAGGTTTAAGTTCTCCAGTTACTGTTGTTTTGAGCACGGGTACATCAGGTTTAAGCTCTCCAGTGACTGTTGTCTGGAGCACGGGTACATCTGGTTTAAGCTCCCTAGTGACTGTTATCGGGTGCACGAGTACACCAGGTTGAAGCTCCCCAGTGGATAGTCTCTGGAGCACGGATACACCAGGTTTAAGCTTCCCTATGACTGTTATCTGGAGCTCGGGTACACCAGGTTTAAGCTCTCCAGTGACTGTTGTCTAAAGCACGGGTACACCAGGTTTTAGCTCCCTAGCAACTGTTGTCTGTAGCACGGGTACACCAGGTTTCAGCTCCCTAGCGACTGTTTTCTGGAGCACGGGTACACCAGGATTAAGCTCCCCAGTGACTGTTGTCGAAAGCACGGGTACAGCAGAGTTAAGCTTCCCTATGACTGTTATCTGGAGCTCGGGTACACCAGGTTTCATTTCCACAGCGAATGTTGTCCAAAGCACGGGTACATCATGTTTGAGCTCCCAAGTGACTTTTGTCGGGAGTACGGGTACACCAAGTTTAAGTCCCCAGTAACTGTTGTCGGGAGCACGGGTACACCAGGTTTAAGATCCCCAGTAACTGTTTTCTGGAACACGGGTACACCAGGTTTCGGCTCCCTAGCGACTGTTGTCTGTAGCACGAGTACACCAGGTTTCAGCTCCCTAGCGACTGTTGTCTGGAGCACGGGTACACCAGGTTTAAGCTCCCAAGTGGCTGTTGTCTAGAGCATGGGTACACCCGTTTTAAGCTCCCCAGTGACTGTTATCTTGAGTACTGGTACACCAGGATTAAGATCACCAGTGATTGTTGTCGGTAGCACGATTACACCAGGTTTAAGCTCCCCAGTGATTGTTGTCTTGAAACGAGTACACCAGGTTTAAGCTCCCCAGTGACTGTTGTCTGGAGTATTGGTACACCAGGTTTAAGCTCCCCAGCGACTGTTGTTGGGAGCACTAGTACACCAGGTTTAAGTCACCAGTGACTGTTATCGGAAACACGGGTACACCAGTATTAAGCTCCCCATCGACTGTAGTCGGGAGCACGGGTATACTAGGATGAAGCTCCTAAGTGATTGTTCTCGGGAGCACGGATACACCAGGTTCAGGCTCCGCAGTGAATGTTGTCTGGAGCACGGGTACACAAGGTTTTAGCTCCCCAGTGACTGTTATCTAAAGCACGGGTACACCAGGATTATGCTCCGCAGTGATTGTTTTCGGTAGCACGGGTACATCAGGTTTAAGCTCCATATTGACTGTTGTCTGGAGCACGGGTACACCAGGTTTCAGCTCCCCAGTGACTTTTGTCTGGAGCACGGGTACACCAAGTTTAACTTCCCGAGCGACTGTTTTTGGGAGCACTGGTTCACCAGGTTTAAGACCCAAGTGACAGTTATCGGGAGCACGGGTACACCAGGATTAAGCTCCCCAGTGACTGTTGTCTGGAGCACGGGAACGGACTGTTGTCGGGAGCACGGGTACTCCAAGATTAAGCTCCCCAGTGACTGTTGTTGGGAGCACGGGTATGGACTGTTGTCGGGAGCACGGATACTCCAGGATTAAGCTCCCCAGTGACTGTTGTCTGGAGCACGGGAACGGACTGTTGTCGGGAGCACGGGTACTCCAGGATTAAGCTCCCCAGTGTGACTGTTGTTGGGAGCACGGGTATGGACTGTTGTCGGGAGCACGGGTACACCAGGATTAAGCTCCCCAGTGACTGTTGTCTGGAGCACGGGTATGGACTGTTGTCGGGAGCACGGGTACTCCAGGATTAAGATCCCCAGTGACTGTTGTCTGGAGCACGGGTATGGACTGTTGTCGGGAGCACGGGTACTCCAGGATTAAGCTCCTCAGTGACTGTTGTTGGGAGCACAGGGACACCAGGATTAAGCTCCGCAGTGACTGTTCCTGGGAGTACTGGGACACCAGGTTTAAACTCCCCAGCGACTGTCGTCGGGAGCACGGTTACACCAGGTTTAAGTTTCCCATTGACTGTTGTCGGGAGCACGGGTACACCAGGTCCATGCTCCCAAGTAACTGTTGTCGGGAGCACGGGTACACCAGGATTAAGCTCCCCAGTGACTGTTGTCGGGAGCACGGGTACACCAGGATTAAGCTCCCCAGTGACTGTTGTCGGGAGCACGGGTACACCAGGATTAAGCTCCCCAGTAACCGTTACCGGGAGCACGGGTACACCAGCATTAAATTCCCCAAAGACTGTTGTCGGGAGCATTGGCACACCAGGATTAAGCTACTCAGTGATTGTTGTCGGGAGCACGGGTACAATAGGTTTAAGCTCCCACGTGACTGTCGTCGGGAGCACGGGTACACCAGGTTTAAGTTCCAAAATGTATGTTGTCGGGAGTACAGGTACAAAAGGTTTAAGCTCCCCAATGACTGTTGTCGGGAGCACGAGTACACCAGGATTAAACTCCCCAGTGACTGTCGTTGGGTGTCCGGGTACACCAGGTTTAAGCTCCCCAATGACTGTTGTCGGGAACACGGTACACCAGGTTTAAGTCCCCAGTGATTGTTGTCGGGAGCACGGGTACACCAATTTTAAGCTCCCTAGTGAATGCTGTTGGGAGCACGGGTACAGCAGGTTAAAGCTCCCTAGAGGCTGTTTTACTACTGACCGTCCAAAGGATGCGTATCCACTTGTAGCTTCATGTTGATGTTTGAATGTATTGTTATTCTATGTAATGATTAAGTATACTGTTGTTCTACACCACATTATACACTCACACTTCAAAATATGAACGTACTTCTGTTACCTATGTACACTATAAAATACTTTTCAGGACTGCTCGAACTTTCAAAGCCAGGTTCGTAATGTACGTAGTGTACCACGTGATACGTTCGCGGACGTCAAACTGACGATAGACGTTCTTCCAGTCACGTCATCAGCCTCTTTCTCGTCAACAATCAGTAAGTGTTACCCAGCCTCGCCATAGTGCTATCCATCCACGCCTGTGTTTACGTGTGTTTATCAAATGCGATTTGAACAAATTCAAAATACAATGCAAAACCTTAGTGACCGTAAGAAGCGAATATTATTTTTATTTCAGCATCACTTAGTCGTAATAAAAACGAACTCAAAATAGTGTTGAGGCCCTCCAGCGGTTGGGTCCTTGTTCCCTGAACGTAATGACTTATGTTCTCCTGATCCCTAGCAATAATTGCTCATGTTTCCTACATCTCCAAACCCGCAGGGAGGGCCTGTTTTCGCCAATAACTGGCCGCATCACACTGTTTATAAGTATAGGAAATGTTATGTCTACTTGTCTTTTAACATTTAAACAAAAATATATTTGGTTTAATAGACAACCAGCGAAATTAATTCATACAAAATTTGAAAATCGGGACACTATTACTCCAGTTTCACCAACGTTGGATTGGTCAGTGGCGTAAACTTATAAGTTCAGACCTAGACATCTTAACGGGGGATGTTGGGTCCCTCCCATCCCCAATTTTATTTGAAAATGTAAATGGCCAATAGTGCATTATCAGGAGGTTTAATGTGTTTTTTGCTATGTAAAACGCATCACTTACTTACGCATCTTTCCTTTTTCTTGGCCTGCTGTGCCTACGTGTAGCTGCACCTGTGACAGGTTAGTGAGTATTATTATGATCGTCTGTTATACCTTGATATAAAAGTATGGAATTCGGTGTCTGTCCCACATTTCCTAGTTCACTAATCACACGTTTACCAAACTGTGATATACTTAAAATAGACTTCAACTTCCGCTGAAATAGTTACGTAGCCGGCGTGCTCAGAGTAAGCCCCTGCTATGTTACGGAAGTTATCGGGAACACCCAGTATCGTTTCTACAGTTACATCCCAATATGTACACATATAAGGTCTACCCATGACAAACATAAATATGTGATGACATTTGAATAGTAAATAATTAATATTGTAGGTTTTGTCCATTACCTTTCTTGGAATGTTATATTTGTGTCTTTCATTGTCTTCTATAGGAAGGACCTTGGATGCAGTTTTCGTCTGCATTATGATATTTTGGTCGACACGTTCAGTAATGCTGTGATGTAACCATGTGTGGGAGCAATTGTTATGCCAAATGAGTGCCCATGACTGTGATAAAGAAGAACACGTGCCAAACAATGTGCAAAAGTTTTATTGTTATATGAAGTAATTTTTAAAATTAGTTTAAATTTACACTATTCGTTTACATGTACATTATTCTGTTTTATTTGTTTTATTTATATTTTTAGTGTTGATAGGTGAGTTCGAGAGTGAGAGCAGGCATGTTATCATTTTGGAAACCATTGGTATACACATATATTTTACACACAATTTTGAACTTTTTAATTAAATTACATTTGGTATCCGTGTTAAATATTTTAGTTGAAACTATATCATTAGCTAATCAATTAATTTCTTCTAATCTGCTTCACAAACAGCATAGTAAATATAATGATAAATCTACACAAGCATCACTAGACACAAGATGGTACATCAAAACCGATTTATAGCACCCCCTTAACATCTACAGCATCAAGAGTGACGAACCCAAGACCTGAATCTATTAACTCAACATTTGAACTCAAAATCGCCATTTTTGTAATCAATCTATAAAAGCAAATTTTGTTGCAAATTAAGATTATGAATTTTTCAAGTAGTATTTGTTAAATTATCGTTAAAATTGTTTTGTTTTGTTTTTAATTAAAACGTGCTGTAAACCTCATGTTTATTTGTCAGTTCCAAAAGAAAATGTTGAAGTTTGAGCTTTTAGCCTTTCACACTTTCATTTTTTAAAACTTTATTGTGGTCCAAATTATCGAGTGTCTCGCCGGGACATTTTGCGGACATTTTCGGATACGTTCGGTATTTTATTGATTTTGGTCAATTACGGCTAATGGTAACATGAAGCCTAAATTTAATGGGGATGATTTTTCTAAACATGATTTAAACTATTCTTAAACATATATTAGTGTTGGTGACTTGTTTGCAAACGTATTCCAAGTACCCGCAGTTCTGTAACTGAAAACCGGCTTCCTCAAATCTGCATGGGCTCTTTTCTCAAACAGTGTAAAGGATTTGTCTCATCAACAGTCCTTCAATGGGTTCCCTGAACACTTTTTCTTAACTAAGTTTACAACATATTATTAATCGAACGAACATTTAACAAGCAATGTGTACACGAACGTCTTGGCGGTTCACTTACTTTTCTCGTGCATTTTGTAAATCAATATCTCATGAACGGTAAACAAATGAAATTCCTTCAGTAATATCTTATACAGCTCCACCATATCAGCATTTACCCACCTGTATTTTAGGGAATACATTTATACCCAGGCCCTGTCAACAAAATTATTTCAGTGTTTTAAGTTAACTTTCAGACCTGTATCTTGTTCCGCCTATGTTTTTTTTCTACAGCAGTACACTCAACCCAATCATGCTCTCCTTCCTCTCGGTCGTCCGGGTGCGCGTTACATATTGTATTTTAATCTTCTTACGTATTATACAGTCTTGTAAATGTGTGGAATATAAATCTTATAATCTGACACTATCTGTTTATTCATGGCATATCTTATACAAATTCAAATTATGTAAACAAATATCTTAGTTTCTCAAAACTGGAAATGAAACTTTGTGTAATTTAATTTTTACCTGTACAGTGCAGTTACTTTTTTTAGCTCTGTAAACGACTTTATTTAGTTTGGTAAACACCTATTTATACGTAATTAAATGTTTACTTACGTCATTGTTTATAGACGCTTGTAATTATTCTTATTGATATATTTTATTATTTTCACATTTATAGCTTGGTATATTACGTTTTATCGTTAATTTGTGTATTAATTTAATGTTTCGTTTCAATTTCATATTGTCGAGTATTTTATACAAATGTTGTATTAAATATCCTGTGTTTTTTTTGTATCAAATTTAGCAATGTTTATATAAATTGGCACATTAATGACGACGTCTCTACAAATTACATGAACGATTACTCAGTCCATTTACATGGACGATTACTCAGTATGTATATATGTATATAATTATATTGATTTTACCATTAATTTATATTGCAAATAAACTTATATAAACTATTGCGTTCTATATGCAGCTGTTTTATGTATGTATACCATATGATATCGCGAATGGTGCATGTACATTATTATTTATTTCGAGTTTTTCTTTACTTCACAGGTAATTATAAAATGGCGTTATACTTGAATTTACAGTTTAAAAATGTAAAAACGAATCGATTGTAAGTAAATAAATATTGTAATGTTAATTTCGGTTATGTGTTCTTTATATTCATTTTTATTATTTTCTGTCTAACAAACATCTTGTACAAAATAACTGCAATGACTTCCTCTGAGTAAATATTTTAATTGTATTAAAAACATATTCGTTGTAGAGGTGGGTTTGTTACAGCTAATCAGATCTTACTTCCAGTTTGTTTCAGCCAATCATATCTTACTTCCAGTTTGTTTCAGCCAATCATATCTTAGTTCCAGTTTGTTTCAGCCAATCAGATCTTACTTCGGGTTTGTTTCAGCCAATCAGATCTTACTTCCAGTTTCAAGCGTTATTTTCTGCACAACTTGTCAAAACGTGTTCTTTTAGAAAATCAAGCGTGTGTAAGCCCACGATTGATTTTTATTCCTTATTATATAGTAAAGAAAAAGTCTGAAGGCTTGTCATTCATAGAGAGACTAAAATGAAAAACGTAAAACTTGCATTTTATTGTTTGTCAACCTCTGTACTACCAAAATATGGTGAAAAAGTAGGGGTCACATGTCATATAAGAGATAGTTGTTTCCTGCTCACTATTGGCAAAAGGAAAGTAGACTTCCGAAATCATGTATTCATACTACAATTTCCAGGCATCATTTTTTTCTTCTTAATTCACAATTCCTACATGACATTGCTTTAGACATATTCAAAATACACCAATAATGCCATTCAAATAAAAAAATGAGCATTACAAAAAGGGAACTGCATCTTTTAAGAAGAAGAGACGAAGATTATTTACAACCACCATTATGCTACCACTCCCACGGAAGTATTTCCTGTTTCCAAAAGTGGTACGTTGCTTAAAAAGAGGTTTAACCGATATGGCGTGCGTTCAACACGTTGTAAGAATCAGACATATCACTGAACATGCACAAGATTTTAAAAAAAAAATAATTTGAACTGTTTGATAACTATATCGACAAATAAATTTAAGATGTATATACACATTAAACGTTACTGTTAATATGTTAAATCATACATGGTTGTAGTATCCCCATTTATTTGGTACCCTGCTCGAGGTTGTTTTTATGTCCATTTACATGAACAATTACTCAGTCCATTTATATGAACAATTTCTCAGTTCATTTACATAAACAATTACTCAGTCCATTTACATGAAAAATTACTCAGTCCATTTACATGAACGATTACTTGGTCCATTTACATACACAATTACTCAGTTCATTTATATGAACAATTACTCAGTCCATTTACATTGATAATTACTCAGTCCATTAACATTGACAATTACTCAGACCATTTACATAGATTACTCAGTCAGTTAACATGAACAATTACTCAGTCCATTTACATTGACAATTACTCAGACCATTTACATAAATTACTCAGTCAGTAAACATGAACAATTACTCAGTCCGTTTACATGAACGATTGCTCTATCCATTTACATGAACGATTACTCAGTCCATTTACATGAAAGATTACTCAGTACATTTACATTAATGCTTACTCAGTCCATTTATACGAACAATTACTCAGTCAATTTACATGAACGGTTACTCAGTCCATTTACAAAAACGATTACTCAGTCCATTTACACGAACATTTACTTTGTCCATTTACCTAAACAATTTTTCAGTCCATTTACACGAATATTTACTCAGTCCATTTACATGAACACTTACTCAGTCCATTTACATTGACAATTTCTCGTTCCATTTACATGAATTATTACTCAATCCATTAACATGAATTTTTTACTCAGTCCATTTACATAAACAATTATTCAGTCCATTTACATCATTAATTACTCAATTTTTCATTTCATTTAAATGAACAATTATTCAGTCAATTTCAGGTGGGGTCTGGTTTTAAGTACCCTCCAACCGAGTGGTTAAGTACTTATCATTTACAGGGCTGTTTTAGCTTCATGATTCCTTCTTAATGACATTTTCTCGTACTTTTCTCGTACTACTTATTAACCACTGAGTGGCGTCGACTGTAATATTATATGTAGTTCTCATATCATATTATGGCTAATATATAAAGTGTTCCGGCTAAGACAAAATAACTTCAGACTATCTTTAATAAACAGTTGGTACATTGAAAGCAGACATAATGGGACACATAAAGGAGATAAAGACTTAGTGTAAAAAAGATTGAAACACCTCTGTTAAAGTGTAAAAGTTTCCTCGATAGACGGTTAAAACATGGGACGAAAAACTTCAAACGCCGAGATTTGACATGTTAATATTTAAAAAGCACAGACATGCAAAAAAATTCATTTTTGTATTTAAACAACGTATGAGCATAAACTGTGATCAGGACATGCACTCGAGTTTGAGCGTGGGCTCGGCACGTGCAAGCTACGTTATACTCTTCTATCAGCGCCAGTTTATTTTAGTTCTTCACCAATATCGGGATCTTAGACACAAACCGACGGTATATTGCTCGAAATAATAGAAAATGTTTACAATAATCGGTAAAAACGATTTAAAATATACATAATTATGTTACACATTTTATCCATCTCTAGTAAACTATAACTGTTGAATTCAAGTTATTTGCAAGAGTATAAGCCTATCCAACACCGAAACAATATTAAAGAAATTCATCAAATGTGTTGTATTCCAAACCTTGTGATTCCAAGAACGAATAATATCACTGTCGATATCTGCAGATGAGTAGCGCTGCTCTTAGTGGATGTCATATCTCTGCAGGCGAATAGTGCTGCTCTAAGTGGATGTCATATCTCTGCAGACGAGTAGCGATCCTCTGAGTGGATGTCATATCTCTGCAGACGAGTACCGATCCCCTGAGTGGACGTCATCTCTCTGCAGACAAGTACCGATCCTTTGAGTGGATGTCATATCTCAATAGGCGAATAGCGCTGCTCTGAGTGGATGTCATATATCTGCAGACGAGTACCAATCCTCTGAGTGAATGTCATATCTCTGCAGACAAGTACCGATCCTTTGAGTAGATGTCATATATCTGCAGACAAGTACCGATCCTTTAAGTGGATGTCATATCTCTGCAAACAAGTACCGATCCTTTGAGTAGATGTTATATCTCAACAGGCGAATAGCGCTGCTCTGAGTAGATGTCATATCTCTGCAGACGAGTACCGATCCTTTGAGTGGATGTCATATATCTGCAGGCGAATAGCGCTGCTCTGAGTAGATGTCATATCTCTGCAGACGAGTACCGATCCTCTAAGTGGATGTCATATATCTGCAGACGAGTACCAATCCTCTGAGTGAATGTCATATCTCTGCAGACAAGTACCGATCCTTTGAGTGGATGTCATATATCTGCAGACAAGTACCGATCCTCTGAGTGAATGATATATCTCTGCAGATGAGTACCGATCCTTTGAGTGGATGTCATATATCTGCAGGCGAATAGCGCTGCTCTGAGTAGATGTCATATCTCTGCAGACGATTACCGATCCTCTGAGTGGATGTCATATATCTGCAGACGCTTACCGATCCTCTGAGTGAATGTCATATCTCTGCAGACAAGTACTGATCCTTTGAGCGGATATCATATCTCTGCAGACAAGTACTGATCCTTTGAGTGGATGTCATATCTCAACAGGCGAATAGCGCTGCTCTGAGTGGATGTCATATCTCTGCAGACGAGTAGCGATCCTCTGAGTGAATGTCATATATCTGCAGACGAAAAACGCTCCTCTGAGCGGATGTCATATCTCTGCAGACGAGAAGGGCTTCTCTGAGTGGATGTCAAATCTCTGCAGGCGAGTAGCAATCTTCTAAATGGATATACTATCTCTGCAGATAAGTAGCGAACCTCTAAGTGGATGTCAAATATCTGCAGGCGAGTAGCGCTCCTCTGAGCGGATATTATATCTCTGCAGGCGAGTAGCGATACTCTAAGTGGATGTCAAATCGCTGCAGGCGAGTAGCGATCCTCTGAGTGAATGTCATATATCTGCAGACGGAAAACGCTCCTCTGAGCAGATGTCATATCTCTGCAGACGAGAAGGGCTTCTCTGAGTGGATGTCAAATCTCTGCAGGCGAGTAGCAATCTTCTAAATGGATATACTATCTCTGAAGATAAGTAGCGAACCTTTAAGTGGATGTCAAATCTCTGCAGGCGAGTAGCGCTCCTCTGAGCGGATATTATATCTCTGCAGGCGAGTAGCGATCCTCTGAGTGGATGTCATATATCTGCAGGCGAGAAGGGCTTCTCTGAGTGGATGTCATATCTCTGCAGGAGAGTAGCGATCCTATGAGTGGATGTCATATCTTTGCAGGCGAGTAGCGATCCTCTGAGTGGATGTCATATCTTTGCAGGCGAGTAGCGATACTCTGAGTGGATGTCATATCTCTGCAGGCGAGAAGGGATCCTCTGAGTGGATGTCATATCTCTACAGGCGAGTAGCGATCCTCTTAGTGGATGTCATATCTTTGCAGGCGAGTAGCGATACTCTGAGTGGATTTCATATCTCTGCAGGCGAGTAGCGATCCTCTGAGTGGATATCATATATCTGCAGACGAGTAGCGATCCTCTGAGTGGATGCCATATCTCTGCAGGCGAGTAGTGATCCTCTGAGTGGATGCCATATCTCTGCAGGCGAGTAGTGATCCTCTGAGTAGATATTATATCTCTGCAGGCGAGTAGCGATCCTCTGAGTGGTTGTCATATCTTTGCAGGCGATAGCGATACTATGAGTGGATGTCATATTTCTGTAGACGAGTAGGGATCCTCTGAGTGGATGTCATATCTCTGCAGGCGAGTAACGATCCTCTGACTGGATGTTATATCTCTGCAGGCGAGTAGCGATCCTCTGAGTGAACATGAACTCTTAATGTTCTTTAAATTTCTTAAATGAAGTGTTTAGATCTGTGGATTCCCAATCCATTGTGGGAACTTGTTGATTCTGTCCTTCCATGTTTTAATTGTGTCCGTTTTTTAACAGTTTTAATTTGTAATTCCAAAATAATAACCACAAATAACAAATATTATCACTATCAATTAACTTCTGCTGTAAAACACTTATGTCATCAATTGCACGCATTGGGTAGTTAGTCTGAGAATGTTGTCGTTCAAAGCTTTTGGATACTATTAACTTGCCAGTTGCTTCCTTTTCTACGCAAACTAAGGAGTTAACCCAACTAGTCGGCTCAGTGACTTTGCCAATGATTTGCTTTCCATAATATCAAATTCTGTTTTCAATTTGATTAATACCCAAAGAGAACCTCTCTGCATGGGCATACAACTAGGACAGCATTGTCCGTTAAATGCAATGAGCATGCTCCTGGCAATAACCCCAATACCGTGAAACAATTCATATTATATTATAACCGTGTAATACATCAAACGACACTATTTATTTATAACCGCGTAATACATCAAATGACGCACATTATATTATAATGGTGTAATACATTAAACGACACGCATTATATTATAACCATGTAATACATTAAACGGCACACTTTATAATATAACCGTGTAATACATTAAACGGCACGCATCATATTATAACCGTGTTATACATCAAATGGCATGCATTATAGTATAACCGTGTAATATATTAAACGGCACACATTATATTAAAACCGTGTAATACATCAAACGACACACAATACATTATAACTGTGTAATACATCAAACGATACACATTATATTATAACCGTGTAATACATCAAACGGCATTCATTATATTATAACCGTGTAATACAACAAACGACACACATTATATTATAACCGTGTAATACAACATACGACACATATTATATTATAACCGTGTAATGCACCAAACGGCATATATTATATTATAACCGTGTAATACATCAAACAGCACACATTATATTATAACCGTGTAATACAACATACGACACATATTATATTATAACCGTGTAATACAACAAACGACACACATTATATTATAACCGTGACATACAACAAACAACACACAGTATATTATAACCGTGTAATACAACAAACGACACACATTATATTATAACCGTGTAATACAACATACGACACATATTATATTATAACCGTGTAATACAACAAACGACACACATTATATTATAACCGTGTAATACAACAAACGACACACAGTATATTATAACCGTGTAATACAACAAACGACACACATTATATTATAACCGTGTAATACAACATACGACACATATTATATTATAACCGTGTAATGCATCAAACGGCATATATTATATTATAACCGTGTAATACAACAAACGACACACATTATATTATAACCGTGTAATACAACATACGACACATATTATATTATAACCGTGTAATGCATCAAACGGCATATATTTTATTATAACCGTGTGATACATTAAACGATACACATTATAGTATAACTGTGAAATACATCAAACGACACATAGTATATTATAGCCGTGTGATTGTTTAACTGTTCTGTAATAGTTTAGCAAGTTTGTGATGGTATAACAGGTCTATGATGGTTTAACAGTTATGTGATTGTTTAACAGGTCAGTTATTGGTTGAACATTTCTGTGATGGTTTTACATTTCTTTGATGGTTATGTGATGGTTTTACAAGTTCTGTGATAATGTAACATTTCTGTGATGGTTAACAGTTCTGTTATGGATTAACAGTTCTATTATGGAATAACTGTTCTGTGATGGTTTAACTGTTCTGTGGTGGTTAAACAGGTCTGTTATGTATTTCTGTGATGGTTTAAAAGGTCTGTGATGGATAAACTTTTCTGTGATGGTTAAACAGTTTTGTTATGGATTAACTGTTCTGTGATGGTTTAACTGTAACAGTTCTGTGATGATTTAACAGGTCGATTATAGATTAACTGTTCTGTGATGGTTTAAAAAGGAAATGATGGATAAACTATTCTGTGATGGATAAAATGTTCTGTGATGGATAAACTGTTCTGTGATGGATAAACTGTTCTGTTATGGATAAACTGGAATGTGATGGATAAACTGTTCTGTGATGGATAAACTGTTCCGTGATGGATAAACTGTTCTGTTATGGATTAACCGGTATGTGATGGATAAACTGTTCTGTGATGTATAAACTGTTCTGTTATGGATTAACAGTTATGTGAAAGATAAACTCTTATGTGATGGTTTAACAGTTCTGAGATGGATTAACATGTCTGTGATGGATGAACTGTTCTGTGATGGATAAACTGTTCTGTGATGGATTAACATGTCTGTGATGGATAAACTGCTCTGTGATGGATAAACTGTTCTGTGATGGTTAAACTGTTCTGTGATGGATTAACAGGTCTGTGATGGATGAACTGTTCTGTGATGGATGAACTGTTCTGTGATGGTTTAACAGGTCTGTGATGGATAAACTGTTCTGTGATGGATAAACTGTTCTGTGATGGATTAACAGGTCTGTGATGGATAAACTGTTCTGTGATGGATAAACTGTTCTGTGATGGATAAACTGTTCTGTGATGGATTAACAGGTCTGTGATGGATAAACTGTTCTGTGATGGATGAACTGTTCTGTGATGGTTTAACAGGTCTGTGATGGATAAACTGTTCTGTGATGGATAAACTGTTCTGTGATGGATTAACAGGTCTGTGATGGATGAACTGTTCTGTGATGGATAAACTGTTCTGTGATGGATTAACAGGTCTGTGATGGATAAACTGTTCTGTGATAGATAAACTGTTCTGTGATGGTTTAACAGGTCTGTGATGGATAAACTGTTCTGTGATGGATAAACTGTTCTGTGATGGATTAACAGGTCTGTGATGGATAAACTGTTCTGTGATGGATGAACTGTTCTGTGATGGTTTAACAGGTATGTGATGGATAAACTGTTCTGTGATGGATAAACTGTTCTGTGATGGATTAACAGTTCTGTGATAGATTAATTATTCTGTGCTATTGGACCGTTTTTTATTTACATTTGCCGCGGAAGACGTGAAGTAGACCCCCGTCCCTGGCATGACTGAACGTCGACTCATGGTTAATGAATTCTAGAAGTTCTTTGGCAATAAAACTTACATGACGCAAGCTATGTTAAGAAGGGTTTAATAACCGCAGTTCAAATAAAATAAATCTTAGTTCAGACAGTTTAAACAAACAAGCAAATGATCCTTCCTGATTACATATACCGGACAGGCACCAGGCTGATTTGTCAGGTCGGTATTTATCACTTAAATTATGTAAATAATAAATTGAAGCTTTTCTCTGAAAGGAATATCAAAATTAATGACTCGCTCAAAATATCACTTTCCGAGCACGTAAAATTGTACATCATTGGCAACGTCTCTGATACTGCTTACACCAATTCGGTAGATTGGGCGAGAACGAATAGTTAACGTTTCAGCGTTGCTTTTATATTCATATCATGACTATTCAAATCGCTGCTATACTGTGGAATGATAATTCGATATTTGTCAACGTCGGTCAAATTTTACAGTAGTTATTGTTTCTTTTTGACTGAATATTTGGTAAAATTCACTAACATATAGCGGGGGCACACGTGTCCTATGGACATATTTATAGTTTATTAGTTATTTTTTCCTGCTAGTTGACAAAGCTCTCAAACAAATCATGACGGATATCTCTCTGAACGAAACGACCCCAACCTTCCATTGCTATTTTGGATTACCAACTCAGAAGTAGTTGAAGATCTCGTAAATTTATTTGTAGCTGTTCTGTGAACTTAACAAAGCTTTAACGACGGTGAATATACTGTCGGGGTCACTGGGTGGGTTTGGATCATAAATCCGAGGACAAGGAAGTGTGTATATCATGGGTAATACTTCTAATCGCAGAGACTGAACACTTTGAAGAAACAAATCAAGATGTTTTCTTATAGACTGTAAATGTTGATTTACCAAAACCAGTAAAAATAGGAACCTTTATACTAAGTACTTGTGGTCTGGTAAAGTATACAAACATTCCTCTCCCGTGACAAGAAAGCTAGGATACCGTACAATGCCACTAGTCGCTGCCTTAATTGCTTTTAGGGTCTTTCTGTCTATTCATTTCGTGTTGATGTGTTGTGATAATGCGTTGTTGAGTTGATGTGTTGTGATAATGCGTTGTTGAGTTGATGTGTTGTGATAATGCGTTGTTGAGCTGATGTGTTGTGATAATGCGTTGTTGAGTTGATGTGTTGTGATAATGCGTTGTTGAGCTGATGTGTTGTGATAATGCGTTGTTGAGCTGATGTGTTGTGATAATGCGTTGTTGAGCTGATGTGTTGTGATAATGCGTTGTTGAGTTGATGTGTTGTGATAATGCGTTGTTGAGTTGATGTGTTGTGATAATGCGTTGTTGAGTTGATGTGTTGTGATAATGCGTTGTTGAGTTGATGTGTTGTGAGTTGTTGAGTTGATGTGTTGTGATAATGCGTTGTTGAGTTGATGTGTTGAGGTGTTGTTAAGTTGATGTATTGTGTTGAAGTATTGATGTATTGTTTTTTTGTTTGATTTTTCAATATGTATGTTGAATATGTTGTTTTCGTACACGGAGAGCGAATCTGAAACCTCCTGAAGGACCTATAATGCTTTGTATGCATAGAACGTCAAATCATTCATTGCCCGTTTACACATCCAAGTTTTTGTGAAAGTATCTGTTTTTAACTATTGAAAAACCTCCACCAACTTTAATTGTAATCAAATACAAATTTGTTTACTTCATTCGCTACTGTTTTTTATTCCGATTTAAGGTTCGCCATATGGTATACATTAATGTGACAATTGTTTGTTCTTCTCCTGTGTTAAGGACAAGTGGAATATCTAAATGATACAACTGACCGTCCAGACAGGCTAGTAATGACGATATTATCTACATCAGATCAGACGAGCCTCCAGAGCTACTCGATCTGTCCAAATGGTGAACCCGCGGTCTATGTCAGTACATCAAGTCCCAAACTGTCCACATTTCCAACCTAAGGTTAGAACCGTCACCACAGGGTCATCAAACTTAACGGAAATCACTTTCGGCATGAAAGAAGAAAAATATAAAATTATAATTGAAATGGGTTCAAATCCGAAAAAAAATATTTCCGAAATTATCTAATGTTAGGTGAATAAGACATGTGTCCACGCTCTCTATTGAGGCTTAAAGGTAGGAAATATTGAAAAATACAATGTAATACTTGATAAATATATAAACAAAGTTGACGTTATTTCTCCCTTTCCAATATATTTCCAAAATGAAATGTAAACTATGCGGAAATTCTATACACTGGCCTTCGTTCATTGATGGATTTCAAACTTTGCAACAACCAACCAGCGGAGACACAAGCGGACCTGTAAGTGTCAATGACAATGTCAATATATACGTCGGTATAACAAACACAATTATGAAGGATACTGGATACAGACGGTAGTTCACATTATCAAAATGTCAATAGAGAAAATTCTCAAGTGAAATATTGATTGTCAGGATTGATACTGCAGTAGATCTTATTAGTTTTATTGATGGCGCCTGGCAGTATTTTAAACAGTCCACTTTATTTAAGTAGTTGTAATCAATGACTTCAAAGTCTGAAGTAGATGATACCAAGATGAATGAAGAAAACGACATCCTGTGTTATTGATGTTTGCTTTCTCTATTCCCTGCATGAGTAGTTTTATATACGTCCCTGTTTTTTTGTTTTGTTTTGTTTTGTTATTTAAGTACAGGTGCAGCAAATAAATAAACCTGTTACGAATATAAATTTTGTTATTGTTATATTTTTTTATTATAAAGTGTTGCATTGTCTAAACAGAAAGGATACAGAAACACCGGGTATATGTCAGAGTCATATTATCAAACTATTTTAAGCGATACTTACAGTTTTAGAATATGTTTGTAGAGGAATGGGAATACAATTAATGATATTGTCAATATCATTATTTTTCACAAAGTACATACATATATACTAGTATGCTTAAACACTACGCTTACAATACATGTTCTATGATAAAGTGGTTCTGAAATTCATCCGCCGAATACCTATGTTAAATGCTGTCTTAAAAAGTGTGTCTCCACAGTTCAAATGGTTCCATCTTCTCTTGGTGGAATCCCTTTATGGACATCACAATGCTGTCCGGATTCTGATGCAAATGATTGCCAGGATGCAGCTAGTCTACCCCAGTACCGGATATCTCTCGAGTCAGGATCGTTATACCCTCATGTCAAAACAAGTAACTGCCTGCCTGCCTGCCTGCCTGCCTGCCTGCCTGCCGCCTGCCTGCCTGCCTGCCTGCCTGCCTGCCTGCCTGCCTGCCTGCCGCCTGCCTGCCTGCCTGCCTGCCTGCCTGCCTTCCTGCCTGCCTGCCCGTCTCACAACGCATAGCACTTTAACCAGAATAAAATTGTGTCGCTTTTGTTTGTTAAAACAGCCGACAAAATAATTTGATTATTAAGTGCGTTCTTCTTGATTAAGAAATTCGTCATCACTGCGCATGCGTGAATTGCATTGCACAGACACCGCCCTTGATTCAATTCTGTACGAGTCATGTACAAACTACAAAGCCGCGCGAGCTATGTTTAAAAACGGCCTTAGCAACGGATGAGCTTTTAAACATCAATTATCTCAGCTTTCATCGTAGCTACGCCAAGAGTTACATAAACTGTTAGTCAAATGACGTTTAACACTAAGCCATAGTTTCCATCGTTAAATTTTTACTGAATGAACACTAACTTTTACATAGAATACATGTAAATTTGAACACTGAGAAACTTTGCAAATGAAAAAATAATTATAAAGTACATTATTAGTATATAATTAAGAACGGGTTTTGTTTAAATTAATGTTCGTCTCTTTCTGATAGACAACAGTGAGTCTCGAAGCTTATTCGGAAACTCGTCGGTCAGTAATATGATCAATTTACTTATCATTGAGGATTGTAGCAGGTGCGTTTAGAAATTAAATAACCGCTTTCGATGAGTAAGTATTTTAAAAACATGCCTTTTATTATAGGATAAAAATCATTTTTTTCTGTCTTTTATGCATGTGTAAAGAATTTCGAATCACGCACAAATCAAATAAAGTCCTTATAACGTTCTTATAAAGTCCTTATAATTCCAATCTTGGTGATTATATTTAATTCAATGCTCCTGAAGTGAATGAAAAAAACAAAACAAAAATAATTATACGCTGCAAATACGCGTAAGAATGCATCACCTCTGTCCTGGTTGACATCAAACTCTCTAGATCCAATATCCAATAATATAGTAACGGCTATTGTTTCCATTATCAGATGAACTTTGTAACATTAGTTGGTTTATTGTAAAATGACGAAATATTTTGAGGTGAAAAAATTAAACACCCGCCTTTTATCTCACGATTTAGACAAATATAAAATCAATAATTCCAGGAAATACCCACACATTGTAGACGCTGACGTCATTGTTTAGTTTTTGTCTACACAATTGTTTTTAAAAATAGGTCAATATTTACGAAGGTCATATAAATCTACGCTCATTGATGGAGAATCCGAATTTGAAACGTTTTAAATGACTTTTACGTGCAAGGTTTGTGTATTTACATTGTCTCACGACCATCTGATTCTGAACTTCAACTACATGTACATGTTTTTATTTCATTTTTTCTGTCGAATAAATTGGTCTGTGGAAATTTTTGTCAACGACTAGCATTCACGTTGGTAAACCAGGGTTGTGTTCAATGGTACACTATCTCAAATCTGAACATTTTATGACCTACTTCATTGTTTCTCAAAACAACTTATGGTCCGATTGTGTCGCCCGGTTAAATCGCTGAACCAAAGAAATCTATAAAACAATAAACCGAAGAAAACATCTAACATTTGATTTTGTTATATTTTATTATTAAAGTATAACAGGACGAGAAAATATGCAGCCAGTCCGGGACTCGAACCCGGGACCTTTCGCTTATAGGGCGAATGCTCTACCGTCTGAGCTAACCGAACCGCTTACATAAATTCCTATCCTAGTAGGTTACGTACACACTGTGACAAAAGTAAGCGTGGAACCGAAGTGAACGTCATTTAAGTTCGTTTATTGTTAAACCGACCATCATAATGTCGATGCTTCTTTGTTTACGTGAAAAACGTAAAAGTAGTCCGGCTCCAGGGTTTTATCGAAAAATAAAAGTCTTTAAAAAATTGACGTTGTCGAATGAAAATGCTTTAAATACATATATGTTAATGAGATTGGAATTACTCCCCCGTAGTGTATTAATGAACTGGAACCCACGAGCTTATTTATTGCACGGAAGCGACGATTCGTTCATATAAAAGAAAAAGAAAATTACTTTTTTTTAACTGTACTTAACAAACAACCCTTGGTAGCCTATCAATATTATAACGTGACGTTATAGCGCCAATCGTGAAACATCGGGTATTTTCGTATCCTCCGTAAAATACACCTCGTGTATAGCTCTAGAATACACCAACGCTATTCGCCTGTGTTACAAGTCTGTGTTCATTCGCGTGAAAGTAAACAGATTATGTATCCGTCATTAAGTTGAATATATGGCGTTATTATATCGAGTTTTTTTTATACACTAATCATGGGTCATGTTTATAGGAAAATTTAAAATATCAGTCCCGATTAACCAACGTTTATATTTTCAACGTACATGTATATAAGGTGGCATAGGGGCCCCGCCATTTTATTCTATCATGTGACTGAAAGTTGTTCCAAAATGGCGCCTTACTATGTCAGAGGTCTATTGCGTAGCATAACGGCCGAGGTGATCAGATTGGTTATAGCGCGTGCAATAGTATCGAGCGTATATTGCGAGGGAGGATTCTGAGCAAGAGTTACTGCACCAATCAATTTCAGAGATTTATTTTTTTTTAAAAAAGACAATCCAATAACGATGCATAAATTTATGTTAGTTAAGCCATAACTTGTGTAACCTTGTTTATGAACCCTTGTTATCTAAGGGTCTTATTCCGCACACTACCACTGCAGTTTGCTTATTCTAAAAATAACTGGTACGTCACCTATACATATAACACTTCATAATGCCCCAACTGTGTCAATTAAAAAGAGTGAAGTTGTCTCTTCTCTACCATTGTAATGTTATGATGACCATAAACTGTTTTCTATATCTTCTTTGCCTAATCTGAGAATCTGGATAATGTGCGCATCAAAATATATTTGTTTGTGTACTCTCGAACATTGGCGGAGATTATTGGGAGCAATATTGGATTTTTGTAAACAAATGCCCTATAAAAAAGCGGATCACTCATTTAAGAAATACACATTTCGATTAATGTTATTTATATTTTATGTTTTAAATAGCAGTCAATGAGAGGTTTAAAGCTATAGTTTTAGCTATATTACACTTACATTTAATTTCAATCAGTTTTGTTATTATCAAAATGTGTGTGTTTTGGAAGTTTGCTAGGACTTTAATGCTGTTAGCATTCATGCTTCAGTATATACCAGCAGTAATCTAACCACTCTTATGTTCATTAAAAGTTATGAATCGCCACCCGGTCACAGTCTCCGTCAGTTGTCTCTAATTGCCATTCGTGTCTTACTGTTGTATAATCAGTTACCTGCGGAGTCGAGTGTGCTGCTCGAGTATTCGTGTTAGTCCTGGATGCTGTAGACAAGCACTCTTAACTAATGTTGATTCAACTACAAGCTCCCTTAATGACTGCACAGTGTCACTTCTACACTATTATTACTTCTGCTTCGTTTCTATTGCATTCTCTCTCTATTATGTAATGTGTTTAACAATCATCACATATATTCACTGGTTGATCACTGAGAATTGGAATAACATTCAGGCTTAAATGTTAACTTGTGCTTTGCTCTCTAATTCGTTGGAACGAGATTTTTTGACGTGGTAGGCTTCCATTCGGGTCCAATGATTATTTTATCTTTTAGGATCTTTCTGCCTTCTTGAACCGACTCATATTCAATGGCGATATCGTTCATGTGCAGTAACACACAAAAGACTTGACGTTATTATCTTCTTTGTTACCATGGTCACCAAACATATCAAATCTCATGTTTGCACTAGCGGTATTCAATAGGCTGCCAATATGTGCACATTTATTACTTGTTTTAATTATAGGTACCTACTGAATATCCAAGTTTTGTATCCCACCTATCAAAGTGTCAATAGTTTGTACATGTATATTGTAACAGGTTTATTGGCTGTGAAAACGGCCTTTTAATTAACGGGTACATGGCCTGGGATTAGTTTGTGGTAAAACATTTATAATATCATGGCACAAACTATGTAATCCTATGACTTGCAATTATGTCATCATGATTTTAAAAGTACAGTCTTTCAGATGTGCACACATTGCAGGTGTCTTTTACTGACTAGTTTGATTCATAACTGAAAATTAGATTGCAAATCTGATAGCAAATCTAAACGTCAGAAGATTTGTATATATGAATAGATCAAAATCAAGTTCACGAAATGGTAAATTTATAATCGAATGATCGATACAATGAAATGTGTGGGTTTTTTTTGTGGACTTGATAATCTTACAAAAGAGTCAATACTGAACACAAAGTTCAAACGGAGAAAAGATAAATATTGAGAACTAAACACTCAATGTGTAATTTGCAATGCAGTGGTTGTGATAACATATGAACCTGGTGAAATACAGAAAGCTCGTAGAAATGTATTTTAAAATACTCTTGAGAAAACAGTTGTTGAAGCATAATGTGGCTGGGTAGTTGTAGCGTTTGTAGTTTTAGGCGGGTTCTAGGATAGTTCGGTCCGGCTTCAGTATAATGTGACTGGTTAGTTGTAGTGTTTGTGGTTTTAGGCGGGTTTTAGGACTGTTCGGTCCGGATTCAGTATAATGTGACTGGGCAGTGGTACGGTGTTTGCGGTTTTAGGCGGGTTCTAGGACGGTCCGTCTGGAGTCAGTATAATATGACAGGGTAGTGGTAGCGTTTGTGGTTTTAGGCGGGTTCTAGGATTGTTCAGTCTGGAGTCAGTATAATGTGACTGGGTAGTGGTAGTGTTTGTGGTTTTAGGCGGGTCTTAAGAATGTTCGATCCGGAGTTTAGGCGGGTTCTAGAAATGTTCTGTCCGGAGTAAGGATAATATCATTGGATAGTGGTAGTCTTTGTGGTTTTACGCGGGTTCTATGATTGTTTGGTCCGGTGTCAGTATAATGTGACTGGGTTGTGGTAGAGTTTATGGTTTTAGGCGGATTTTAGGAATGTTCGGTCTGGAGTTTAGGCGTATTCTTGGAATGTTCAGTCCGGAGTTAGTATAATGTTGCTTAGTAGTGGTTGTGGTTTTAGGCGGGTTCTAGGAATGTTCGATCCGGACACAGTATAATAAGACTGGGCAGTGATAGTGTTTGTGGTTTTAGGCGGGTTCTAGCAATGTTCGATCTGCAAACAGTATATGTGACTGGGCAGTGATAGTGTTTGTGGTTTAAGGCAGATTCTAGGATTGTTCGATGTGGAGTCAGTATAATGTGAAAGGGCAGTGGAAGTGTTTGTGGTTTTATGCAGGTTATAGGATTGTTCGGTCCGGAGTCAGTATTATGTGACTAGGCAGTGGAAGTGTTTGATGTTTTAAGCCAGTGCTAGGATTGTTCGATGTGGAGTCAGTATAATGTGACAGGACAGTGGAAGTCATGGTGGGTTAAGGCGGGATCTATCAATGTTCGGTCCGGAGTCAGTATAATGTGACTGGGCAGTGGCAGTGTTTGTGGTTTTATGCAGGTTCTAGGATTGTTCGGTCCGGAGTCAGTATAATGTGACAGGGCAGTGGCAGTGTTTGTGGTTTTATGCAGGTTCTAGGATTGTTCGGTCCGGAGTCAGTATAATGTGACTGGACAGTGGCAGTGTTTGTGATTTTATGCAGGTTCTAGGAATGTTCGGTCAGGAATCAGTATCATGTGACTGGGCAGTGACAGTGTTTGTGGTTTTATGCAGGTTCTAGGATTGTTCGGTCCGGAGTCAGTATCATGTGACAGGGCAGTGGCAGTGTTTGTGGTTTTATGCAGGTTCTAGGATTGTTCGATGTGGAGTCAGTATAATGTGACAGGGCAGTGGCAGTGTTTGTGGTTTTATGTAGGTTCTAGGAATGTTCGGTCAGGAATCAGTATCATGTGACTGGGCAGTGGCAGTGTTTGTGATTTTATGCAGGTTCTAGGAATGTTCGGTCAGGAATCAGTATCATGTGACTGGGCAGTGGCAGTGTTTGTGATTTTATGTAGGTTCTAGGATTGTTCGGTCCGGAGTCAGTATCATGTGACTGGGCAGTGACAGTGTTTGTGGTTTTATGCAGGTTCTAGGATTGTTCGGTCCGGAGTCAGTATAATGTGACAGGGCAGTGGCAGTGTTTGTGGTTTTATGTAGGTTCTAGGAATGTTCGGTCAGGAATCAGTATCATGTGACTGGGCAGTGGCAGTGTTTGTGATTTTATGCAGGTTCTAGGAATGTTCGGTCAGGAATCAGTATCATGTGACTGGGCAGTGACAGTGTTTGTGGTTTTATGCAGGTTCTAGGATTGTTCGGTCCGGAGTCAGTATAATGTGACAGGGCAGTGGCAGTGTTTGTGGTTTTATGTAGGTTCTAGGATTGTTCGGTCCGGAGTCAGTATCATGTGACTGGACAGTGGCAGTGTTTGTGGTTTTATGCAGGTTCTAGGATTGTTCGGTCAGGAATCAGTATCATGTGACTGGACAGTGGAAGTCATGGTGGGTTAAGGCGGGATCTATCAATGTTCGGTCCGGAGTCAGTATAATGTGACAGGGCAGTGGCAGTGTTTGTGGTTTTATGCAGGTTCTAGGATTGTTCGGTCTGGAGTCAGTATAATGTGACTGGGCAGTGGAAGTGTTTGATGTTTTAAGCCGGTGCTAGGATTGTTCGATGTGGAGTCAGTATAATGTGACTGGACAGTGGAAGTCATGGTGGGTTAAGGCGGGATCTATCAATGTTCGGTCCGTAGTCAGTATAATGTGACTGGGCAGTGACAGTGTTTGTGGTTTTAAGCCGGTTCTAGGATTGTTCGGTCCGGAGTCAGTATAATGTGACTGGGCAGTGGCAGTGTTTGTGGTTTTATGCAGGTTCTAGGATTGTTCGATGTGGAGTCAGTATAATGTGACAGGGCAGTGGCAGTGTTTGTGGTTTTATGCAGGTTTCTAGGAATGTTCGATGTGGAGTCAGTATAATGTGACTGGGCAGTGACAGTGTTTGTGGTTTTATGCAGGTTCTAGGATTGTTCGATGTGGAGTCAGTATAATGTGACAGGGCAGTGGCAGTGTTTGTGGTTTTATGCAGGTTTCTAGGAATGTTCGATGTGGAGTCAGTATAATGTGACTGGGCAGTGACAGTGTTTGTGGTTTTATGCAGGTTCTAGGATTGTTCGATGTGGAGTCAGTATAATGTGACTAGGCAGTGACAGTGTTTGTGGTTTTATGCAGGTTCTAGGATTGTTCGATGTGGAGTCAGTATAATGTGACAGGGCAGTGGCAGTGTTTGTGGTTTTATGCAGGTTCTAGGATTGTTCGGTCCGGAGTCAGTATAATGTGACTGGGCAGTGACAGTGTTTGTGGTTTTATGCAGGTTCTAGGATTGTTCGATGTGGAGTCAGTATAATGTGACTAGGCAGTGACAGTGTTTGTGGTTTTATGCAGGTTCTAGGATTGTTCGATCTGGAGTCAGTATAATGTGACTGGACAGTGTAAGTGTTTGAGGTTTTAGGGTGGGTTTTAGATATGTTCTATCCGGCGTCAATATGATGTGGCTAGGCAGTGGCAGTGTTTGGGTTTAGGGCTGGTTCTAGGATTGTTCGGTGCGGAGTCAGTATAATGTGGCTAGGTAGTGGTCGTGTTTGGGCTTGGGGCGGGTTCTAGTAATGTTCTATCCGATGTCAATACAATGTGGCTAGGTAGTGTTAGTGTTTGTGCTTGTGATGGGTTCTAGTAATGATCTATCCGATGTCAATACAATGTGGCTAGGTAGTGGTAGTATTTGTGCTTGTGGTGTGTTCTAGGAATTTTCTATCCAGTGTCAATATAATGTGGCTGAGAAGTGTTAGTGTTTGTGCTTGTGATGGGTTCTAGGATTGTTCTATCCGGAGTCAATATAATGTGGCTTGGTTGTGGTAGTGTTTGGGCTTTTGGTGGGTTCTAGGAATGTTCTATCCGGCGTCAATATAATGTGGGTTGGTAGTGGTAGCGTTTCGGCTTGGTGCGGGTTCTAGGACTGTTCTATCCGGTGTCAATATAATGTGGCTGGGAAGTGGTAGTGTTTGTGGTTTTGGTGGGTTCTAGGATTGTTCTATCCGGTGTCAATATGATGTGGCTTGGTAGTGGTAGTGTTTGTGCTTTTGATGGGTTCTAGGATTGTTCTATCCGGCGTCAATATAACGTGGCTTGGTAGTGGTAGTGTTTGTGCTTGGTGCGGGTTCTAGGACTGTTCTATCTGGCGTCAATATAATGTGGCTTGGTAGTGGTAGTGTTTGTGCTTTTGATGGGTTCTAGGATTGTTCTATCTGGCGTCAATATAATGTGGCTTGGTAGTGGTAGTGTTTTGGCTTGGGGCATGTTCTAGGACTGTTCAGTCGGGCGTCAGTATAATATGACTATGTAGTGTGCTAGTGTTTTGGCGTTAGGGTGGGTTCTAGGACTGTTGGTCTGGCGTCAGTATAATGTGGCTGGGTAGTGTTAGTGTTGGGCGGATTCTAGGACTGTTCGAGCTGGAGTCAGTATAATGTGGCTGGGTAGTGTTAGTGTTGGGTGTTGGGCGGATTCTAGGACTGTTCGAGCTGGAGTCAGTATAATGTGGCTGGGTAGTGATAGTGTTTGGGCGGATTCTAGGACTGTTCGAGCTGGAGTCAGTATAATGTGGCTGGATAGTGTTAGTGTTGGGTGTTGGGCGGATTCTAGGACTGTTCGAGCTGGAGTCAGTATAATGTGGCTGGGTAATGATAGTGTTTGGGCTTGGTGCGGGTTCTAGGACTGTTGCGCTTTCAGGTAAACATTTTTAAATTTTAAAATGAATGTTTGAGAATTACATCTGGCGTCAAGCATATTGCCAACATGAAACGTCTTTGGCAACGAATAATCTCCAAGCTTAACCATATATTATTTCTTACTGTTCATAATTCGCGAATCTGAATCCAAAGTTTAGCGTTATTTGACCCAATTATACGTGTTAATTACGTGACCTCGGATGTTTGTTTTGCATCGGCGCGCATGAGCAACAGGATGGCGAACAACAGTGGTGAAAATTCGAACCTGCGAAACTACGGTTGTGAAAAGTCGAAACAACGATGGTGAAAAGTTGAAACAACGATGGTAAAAAGTCGAAACTACGATAGTGAAAAGTGAAAAAAAAATAGGGTGGTGAAATGGTGAAAAGTTGAAACTTAGATAGTGAAAAGTCGAAACTACGGTGGTGAAGAGTTGATAGTACGATGGTGAAAAGTTGAACTTTTCACAATCGTAATTTCGTTGTTTCGACTTAAGACTTAATTAAAACAATATGCCGCTATGACTCAAATGGGAATTTAAAAAAAAATGATGCTTGGATATTTGGATATGAAAACTTGATTTCGGAAGACTACTTTCACTTTGTCAACAGTGTACACATTGACCAGAAAATGGTTCTCGCATATGTTACATAACCACTACTGTTCCAATCATAGTTTGGTAGTGCAAAAGGTTGACAAAAAAATAAAATGTAAGTTTCACTTCTTTCATTTGGGCCCTTCTGAATGAATGAGAAGAGCATGCAAACTTGTTTTATTTACTATAGAATAAAGAACACCAACCAATGGTGGGCTTAATCACGATTTCCCAGGTGACCTAGTCGTCTCCGATATGTTATGTAACCGCCAATGTTACCCTACCTCAGTCACTAATCTGCCCTGTCTGCACTGACCGAGAACCGCCGTTATAGCCGCACCCTTGTTTCTCACTTGTAATTAAATCCTATTATTTTAAATACGTTACACTTACTTTAACTGTTCCTATTGTTGTGGTATAATCATAAGTCAGTTAAACACATTAATGCCGGCACACAATTAGGTAATGGTGGAAACGATTATGTATAAACCTGGTTGATGCCATTGTTAACTAAATTCCGCGTGAATCAAGGTTATTTATTTGATTACTTTATTTCTCGTGTATCTCATTGTTTTTTATTGTACTTTTCTTTCGGATTAAAAGACGTTCTATTTTGTTTATGTTCTATGTAAATAGAAACGTCTCATATTTTAATAACTGTTATTTTATTAAGAAATTACACCTATATCGGCTTAAAGCACTCCTTGGTGGCTTTTTGAGAAGTATGATAAATCCAGATAAAATGGAAAAAAAATCAAAACAATTCGCAAAAATATTTAATTCAAATTCTATTCGTTAAATCATGAGATAAAACGTGAAGTAGATGACGTCATGGTTCAGTTTTATGAAACCCACACGGTCATTTTTGTCACGTGTTTGTTCGTATTGTACAAGTTAATTGCCTTGAACATATTTTTTTTATTAAAATGTCCTCCGTTATCCATTTCTTTTTATTTATTTTTTACAGAAAATGTGTCCATATAAATATGTATTTAATGTTATTTTAAATTTAAGGTTTACGGTAACATGATCACGTTGCTGTCAAGATATTCAATAGCAAGTTACCAATGCAGCGTGCATAGATAATATACTGGCCGCGGAGAAGACACACATCCCCGTCTAACAGTAACATGATCTAAGCTAGATAATCATTTGATTAATGAATAATTTTACCGTAACAATATACTTATCACCCATAATAAAGTCATGGCATTCATTTCAATGCCAGATCATGAAAACTGATACTTATGGCAATGACTGGTATTATAAAAAATCATGGCATTAATTAAAAATCGGTTTATAGAGTACTGCAGATAATTAAGTTCAACAAATTAATTATACTTAACATTGAGTTCGCTCAAGTTTAATGCACTATAGTTTTTGCTTCACAAAATACCCGTCCATTGAAAGTATGTTTCTCGTCAGTAAAGCATCCGCCGTGTATGTTTTTTATCTAATGAATTTTAGTGACATTTAAAAGAAAATTGAATAAGATACTAAAAGCATAGTTTGTGACTCGTATTTCGTCTTTTCGATTTTCGGTGAAGCTAACCCTTATACCCTACCTTAGCAACCTCTAATATTGAAGAGTTATATTACTTGTGCAGAAAGGCGTGTGTTTTTTTAAAGATGTGAGTTTCGTCAAGTGTTGGCGTAATTAATCATAATATATTTAATAAATTAAACATTTTACAAGTATTTGGTGTTACAGTTTTATATTCCGAAATCCATGTTTTATTCTTTTTTGTCATACCAGATATCTAATGTGGTTACACCGTCTTAAAGCCGGATGTACTTGTAATATTTTGTCATACCAGATATCTAATGTGGTTACACCGTCTTCAATCAAGATGTACTTGTAATATTTTGTCATATCAAATATCTAATGTGGTAACACCGTCGTCAAGCCAGATGTACTTGTAATATTTTGTCATACCAGATATCTAATGTGGTTACACCGTCGTCAATCCAGATGTACTTGTAATATTTTGTCATACCAGATATCTAATGTGGTTACACCGTCTTCAAGCCAGATGTACCTGTAATATTTTGTCATACCAGATATCTAATGTGGTTACACCGTCTTCGAGCCAGATGTACTTGTAATATTTTTGTCATACCAGATATCTAATGTGGTTACACCGTCTTCAATCCAGATGTCCTTGTAATATTTGGTCATACAAGATATCTAATGTGGTTACACCGTCTTCGAGCCAGATGTACTTGTAATATTTTTGTCATACCAGATATCTAATGTGGTTACACCGTCTTCAAGCCAGATGTACTTGTAATATTTTTTCATACCAGATATCTAATGTGGTTACATCGTCTTCAAGCCTGATGTGCTTGTAATATTTTGTCATACCAGATATCTAATGTGGTTACACCGTCGTCAAGCCAGATGTACTTGTAATATTTTGTCAGACCAGATATATAATGTGGTTACACCGTCGTCAATCCAGATGTACTTGTAATATTTTGTCATACCAGATATCTTATGTGGTTACATCGTCTTCAAGCCTGATGTGCTTGTAATATTTTGTCATACCAGATATCTAATGTGGTTACACCGTCGTCAATCCAGATGTACTTGTAATATTTTGTCATACCAGATATATAATGTGGTTACACCGTCTTCAAGCCAGATGTACCTGTAATATTTTGTCATACCAGATATCTAATGTGGTTACACCGTCGTCAATCCAGATGTAACTGTAATATTTTGTCATACCAGATATATAATGTGGTTACACCGTCTTCAAGCCAGATGTACCTGTAATATTTTGTCATACCAGATATCTAATGTGGTTACACCGCCGTTAATCCAGATGTACTTGTACTATTTTGTCATACCAGATATCTAATGTGGTTACACCGTCTTCAATCCAGATGTCCTTGTAATATTTGGTCATACCAGATATCTAATGTGGTTACACCGTCTTCGAGCCAGATGTCCTTGTAATATTTTTGTCATACCAGATATATAATGTGGTTACACCGTCGTCAATCAAGATGTACTTGTAATATTTTGTCATACCAGATATCTAATGTGGTTACACCGTCTTCAAGCCAGATGTACTTGTAATATTTTATCATACCAGATATCTAATGTGGTTACACCGTCGTCAATCCAGATGTACTTGTAATATTTTGTCATACCAGATATATAATGTGGTTACACCGTCGTCAATCCAGAGGTACTTGTAATATTTTGTCATACCAGATATCTAATGTGGTTACACCGTCTTCAATCCAGATGTACCTGTAATATTTTGTCAGACCAGATATATAATGTGGTTACACCGTCGTCAATCCAGATGTACTTGTAATATTTTGTCATACCAGATATCTAATGTGGTTACACCGTCGTCAATCCAGATGTACTTGTAATATTTTGTCATACCAGATGTCTAATGTGGTTACACCGTCTTCAAGTCAGATGTATTTGTAATATTTTGTCATACCAGATATATAATGTGGTTACACCGTCTTCAAGCCAGATGTACTTGTAATATTTTGTCATACCAGATATCTAATGTGGTTACACCGTCGTCAATCCAGATGTCCTTGTAATATATTGTCATACCAGATATCTAATGTGGTTACACCGTCGTCAATCCAGATGTACTTGTAATATTTTGTCATACCAGATGTCTAATGTGGTTACACCGTCTTCAAGCCAGATGTCCTTGTAATATTTTGTCATATCAAATATCTAATGTGGTTACACCGTCGTCAATCCAGATGTACTTGTAATATTTTGTCATACCAGATATCTAATGTGGTTACACCGTCGTCAATCCAGATGTACTTGTAATATTTTGTCATACCAGATGTCTAATGTGGTTACACCGTCTTCAAGTCAGATGTATTTGTAATATTTTGTCATACCAGATATATAATGTGGTTACACCGTTTTCAAGCCAGATGTACTTGTAATATTTTGTCATACCAGATGTCTAATGTGGTTACACCGTCTTCAAGTCAGATGTATTTGTAATATTTTGTCATACCAGATATATAATGTGGTTACACCGTCTTCAAGCCAGATGTACTTGTAATATTTTGTCATACCAGATATATAATGTGGTTACACCGTCTTCAAGCCAGATGTACTTGTAATATATTGCATTTTCTTTTTCGTAGTTCGTAGGGTAAGCTCACCATTAATTTTTGTTCTTTGTTGTATAGTAAATAAAAAAGTATACATGCTTGTCATTCATAGAGATACCCAACTGAAAGAAGTTGGCTTGCATTTAATTACTTATATAAGATTTTTTTCTGCTCAGTGTGTACAGTGTTGGCAAAGTGAGAGTAGACTTCCGAAATCGTGTATCCAATTTCCAAACATCATTATTTTCCTAAACATTTCAATGTTTTCCAAGTGTTCAAAATACATCAATAATGCCATTCAAATATAACAATGAGTGTTAAAATAAGGAAAGTTTTTTTTTCAAATAAGAAACACGGATTATTTATAATCGCCATTAAGCCACTACCTCACAGAAGCTTTTCCTATGATAATTTAATTAACAAAACTTTATCCAAAAGGAAATGTAGTCTACAAAATTATAATATATAAGTAATATCTCTTCCAGAACCTCTGGAATATCAACATACAAGTTTAAGGCCGCGTTGTCTGACATAAACCAATGACTTACGTACGTGTAATTGATTCACTGCATAAACCACCAGGGATGAGTGATCTAGTCTGTTAACATTTTAATTACTTTTAAATAATACCTTTAAATAATCTTCGTTCGCGGTGGGGGTTGTTCAGAATACAGTTAACAAACAAAACTACGAGAGTTTAAATTTGCGTTGACACTTTTGACACTAGCGTTGACACAGTTGCATGAAGCGTTGATACTTTTACCTGTAGTGTAGACACATTTACCTGAAGTGTAGACACCCTTACCTGAACTGTTGACACTTTTCATGTAGCGTTGACACGCTTACATGTAGTGTTGTTACTCTAACCTGTGCGTTATCACACTTATTTGTAGCATTGACATCCTTACTTGTAGCGTTAACTCTTTTACCTGTAGCGTTGGTACGGTTAACTTTAGCATTGAAACTGTCATCTTAAGCATTGAAACATCTTTGAAATTGCTAGCTTTAGAACACGTGGCAATGACACTGTAGCGTTGCCAATCTTTTCTGTAGTGTTGACAATATTACCTGTAGCGTTGACACTGTTGCCTGTAATGTTAACACTGTAACTTGTTGTGCTGACACTGTTTTTTGTAGCGTTGACAGTGTTACTTTTAGCGTTATCACCGTTATCTATAGCGTTATCTGTAGTGTTGAAATTGTTATCTGTAGCATTGACACTCATACCTGTAGCACTGACACGGTTACATGTAGCATTGAAACCGTTAAATGTAGGGGTGACATGGTTGCCTGAAGTGTTGAAATTGTTATCTGTAGCATTGACACTCATACCTGTAGCATTGACACGGTCACATGAAGCATTGAAATCGTTAAATGTTGGGTTGACATTGTTGCCTGTAGCGTTGAAACTGTTATCTGTAGCATTGACACTCATACATGTAGCATTGACACCGTTAAATGTAGGGTTGACATTGTTGCCTGAAGTGTTGAAATTGTTTTCTGTAGCATTGACACTCATACATGTTTACATGTAGCATTGAAACCGTTAAATGTAGGGGTGACATTGTTGCCTGTAGCGTTGAAACTGTTATCTGTAGCATTGACACTCATACATGTAGCATTGACATGGTTACATGTATCATTGACACCGTTACATGTAGGAATGACATTGTTGCCTGTAGCGTTGAAACTGTTATCTGTAGCATTGACATTCATACTTTTAACATTGACACGGTTACATGTAGCAATGAAACCGTTAAATGTAGGGTTGACATTGTTGCCTGAAGTGTTGAAACATTTATCTGTAGCATTGACACTCATACATGTAGCATTGGCATGGTTACATGTAGCATTGACACTCATACCTGTAGCATTGACACGGTCACATGAAGCATTGAAATCGTTAAATGTAGGGTTGACATTGTTGCCTGAAGTGTTGAAATTGTTATCTGTAGCATTGACACTCATACCTGAAGCATTGACACGGTTACATGTAGCATTGACACCGTTACATGTAGGGTTGACATTGTTGCCTGTAGCGTTGAAATTGTTATCTGTAGCATTGACACTCATATTTGTAGCATTGACACGGTTACATGAAGCATTGAAACCGTTAAATGTAGGGTTGACATTGTTGCCTGAAGTGTTGAAATTATTATCTGTAGCATTGACACTCATACCTGTAGCATTGACACGGTTACATGTAGCATTGACACCGTTACATGTAGGGTTGACATTGTTGCCTGAAGTGTTGAAACATTTATCTGTAGCATTGACACTCATACATGTAGCATTGACACGGTTACACGTAGCATTGAAACCGTTACATGTAGGGTTGACATTGTTGCCTGTAGTGTTGAAACATTTAACTTTAGCATTGACACTCATACATGTAGCATTGACAAGGTTACATGTAGCATTGAAACCGTTAAATGTAGGGGTGCATTGTTGCCTGAAGTGTTGAAATTGTTATCTGTAGCATTGACACTCATACCTGTAGCACTGACACGGTCACATGAAGCATTGAAATCGTTAAATGTAGGGTTGACATTGTTGCCTGAAATGTTGAAATTGTTATCTGTAGCATTGACACTCATACATGTAGCATTGACACGGTTACATATAGCATTGACACCGTTACATGTAGGGTTGACATTGTTGCCTGAAGTGTTGAAATTGTTATCTATAGCATTGACACTCATACCTGTAGCATTGACACGGTTACATGTAGCCTTGACACCGTTACATGTAGGGTTGACATTGTTGCCTGAAGTGTTGAAATTGTTTTCTGTAGCATTGACACTCATACCTGTAGCATTGACATGGCTACATGTAGCATTGACACCGTTACATGTAGGGTTGCCATTGTTGCATGTAGTGTTGAAATTATTATCTGTAGCATTGACACTCATACATGTTTACATGTTGCATTGAAACCGTTAAATGTAGGGGTGACATTGTTGCCTGTAGCGTTGAAACTGTTATCTGTAGCATTGACATTCATATCTGTAGCATTGACACGGTTACATGTAGCATTGACACCGTTACCTGTAGGGTTGACATTGTTGCCTGAAGTGTTGAAATTGTTATCTGTAGCATTGACATTCATATCTGTAGCATTGACATGGTTATATGTATCATTGACACCGTTACATGTAGGGTTGACATTGTTGCCTGTAGCGTTGAAACTGTTATCTGTAGCACTGACTCTCATACATGTAGCATTGACACGGTTACATGTAGCAATGAAACCGTTAAATGTAGGGTTGACATTGTTGCCTGAAGTGTTGAAATTATTATCTGTAGCATTGACACTCATACATGTAGCATTGACACGGTTACATGTAGCAATGAAACCGTTAAATGTAGGGTTGATATTGTTGCCTGAAGTGTTGAAACTGTTATCTGTAGCATTGACACTCATACATGTAGCATTGACACGGTTACATGTAGCAATGAAACTGTTAAATGTAGGGTTGACATTGTTGCCTGAAGTGTTGAAATTATTATCTGTAGCATTTACACTCATACATGTAGCATTGATACGGTTACATGTAGCAATGAAACCGTTAAATGTAGGGCTGACATTGTTGCCTGAAGTGTTGAAATTGTTATCTGTAGCATTGACACTCATACATGTAGCATTGACACGGTTACATGTAGCAATGAAACCGTTAAATGTAGGGTTGACATTGTTGCCTGAAGTGTTGAAATTATTATCTGTAGCATTGACACTCATACATGTTTACATGTAGCATTGAAACCGTTAAATGTAGGGGTGACATTGTTGCCTGTAGCGTTGAAACTGTTATCTGTACCATTGACACTCATACATGTAGCATTGACATGGTTACATGTATCATTAACACCGTTACATGTAGGGTTGACATTGTTGCCTGTAGCGTTGAAACTGTTATCTGTAGCATTAACATTCAGACTTTTAGCATTGACACGGTTACATGTAGCAATGAAACCGTTAAATGAAGGGTTGACATTGTTGCCTGAAGTGTTGAAGTTGTTATCTGTAGCACTGACACTCATACATGTAGCATTGGCATGGTAACATGTATCATTGACACCGTTACATGTAGGGTTGACATTGTTGCCTGAAGTGTTGAAACATTTATCTGTAGCACTGACACTCATACATGTAGCATTGACACGGTTACACGTAGCATTGAAACCATTACATGTAGGGTTGACATTGTTGCCTGTAGTGTTGAAACATTTAACTTTAGCATTGACACTCATACATGTAGCATTGACACGGTTACATGTAGCATTGACACCGTTACCTGTAGGGTTGACATTGTTGCCTGAAGTGTTGAAATTGTTATCTGTAGCATTGACATTCATATCTGTAGCATTGACACGGTTACATGTAGCATTGAAACCGTTAAATGTAGGGTTGACATTGTTGCCTGAAGTGTTGAAACTGTTATCTGTAGCATTGACACTCATACATGTAGCACTGAAACGGTTACATGTAGCATTGACACTGTTATATGTAGTGTTGACACTGTTAACTGTAGTGTTGACACTGTAACCTGTCGTGTAGACATTGTTACCTGTATTGTTAACACTGTAACATGTGGCGTTGGCACTGTTACATGTTGCGTTGAAACTGTTACATGGTGTGTTGACACTGTTACCTGTCGTCTCGACACTGTTACCTATAGTGTTAACTCTGTTACCTGTAGCGTTGACAGTTTTACATGTAGCGTTGTCACTATTATATGTAGTATTGACACTGTTACCTGTAGTGTTGACACTGTAACATGTAGCGTTGCCACTGTAACATGTTGCGTTGAAACTGTTACATGTAGTGTTGATACTGTTAACTGTCGTGTATACACTTTTACCTATAGTGTTGGCACTGTTACGTGTAGTGTTGACAGTTTTACCTATAGCATTGACACTATTATATGTAGTGGTGACACTGTTACCTGTAGTGTTGACACTGTTACTTGTAGCGTTGACACTGTTACATGTAGCGTTGAAACTGGTACATTTAGCGTTGAAACAGTAACTTGTAGTGTTGACACTGCTACCTGGCTCGATCTAGTTCTGATGTTAGGCTTATATTGTCATGTAATACCTCTAGCTTTCTGTGTATGCCGTGTAAGAATAGTCCTAATAGTTTTTGCACAGCGGGTGTCTAAAGACAGTTGGGGTATATGGGCCGTTCGTTGAAGTGAAAGGCCTTTACTCAAATATATGTTTCTCACTATTTTTTTTAATGGTTATTTTGGATGGATTGTACATAGATTTGACAAAAAAAACTTTGAGGTGATGGGGTGGTACAGAGGGACCAACCATGGTCCATTTATCCTGCCTGTGTCCTATACCTGTATTTTAAGTGGTGTATAGAATATCAAAGAAAAGAAAGTATACATATTAGAAATAGAATAAATCAGCAGTCTTAACTCAAATCTCAAGTAACGATACCATCGAGCTTTTTATTGGTCTATATTTAAAAAGAGTCATGTCTTTCTACCTGTTTTACGACATGACACATCTGTATTGGTATTCCAGATAGATAAAATAGATTGTTCAAATAAATAATTATTGAAGAGTGATCATTGGTAATCCATCGCATAGCCAAGTACTAACAACACGGGGCAAGGATAAGTATCGAGATATCCGAAGTAAATCAAACAGTAGCGGTACGCCAGCACTCCATTGCCAAAAGGTAGGCCATAATTAGCTGTTTTTCATAAATTATGTTAATGCACACTAATGTATATATACTGTTTGACATGCATGCCGAATGAAACTAACTAAATAATTGGCCTTGTCATTGAGGAAAAAAAACAATATTTATTGATGAGAGAAGGCCTCAAACGGAATCCGATCAGTACCACTGCTGGGTTTAATTTGGTCAATATGATAATCCTCTGCTCAATTTTCGGGCCAATATGATGATCATTGGACCAATTATCAGGTCCTTATGATAATTCTTGAACCATTTATCGGTCAATATGATAACCCTTGGACCAATTATCGGGTCGATATGATAATCCTTGGACCAGTAATCGGTATCGGTTCAATATGATAATCTTCGAACCAATTATCGGTCAATATGACAATCCTCGGACCAATTATCGGTCAATATGATAATTCTCGGAGCAAGTATCGGTCAACATGATAATCCTCGGACCAATTTATCTGGTCATTATGATAATCATTATACGTATTATTGGGTCATTATGATAATTATTAAACCATTTATCGGTCAATATGATAAACCTTGGACCAGTTATCGGGTCGATATGATAATCTTGGACCAATTATCAGTAAATATGATAATCATTGGACCAATTATTGGTCAATATGATAATCATTGGACCAATTAACGGTTCAATATGATAATCCTCGATCCAATTATCGAGTCAATATGATAATCATCGATCCAAATATTGGTCAATATGATAATCCTCGTACCAATTATCGGACCAATACGATAATCCTCGGACCAATAATCCGTCGATATAATAACCCTCGTACCAATTATCGGTCGATATGATGATCCTTATGATCCTTCGACCAATGATCCTCCGGCCAATTATCGGTCAATAAGATGATCCTCCGACCAATTATCGGGTCAATATGATAACCCTTGGACCAACTATCAGTCAATAAGACAATCCCCGGACAAATAATCGGTAAATATAATAATTCTCGGACCAAGTATCGGTCAACATGATAATCCTCCGACCAATTATCGGCCAATATGATAATCTTCCGACCAATTATCGGGTCAATATGATAATCCTCGGACCAATTATCAGGTCATTATGAGAATTATTGATCCAATTATCGCGTCATTATGATAATCCTTGAACCCTTTATCGGTCATTATGATATTCCAATTATCGGGTCAATATGATAATCCTTGGATCAATTATCGGTCACGATGATAATCCTCAGACCAATTATCGGTCAATATTATAATCCTTCGACCAATTATCGGGTCATTGTATTAATCCTTGTACCAATTATCGGGTCAATATGATAATCCTTGGACCAATTATCGGGTCAATATGATAATCATCAGGCCAATTATCGGGTTAATATGATAATCTTCGGACCAATTATCGGTCAATATGATAATCATTGTACCAATCATCGGTCAACATGATAATCCTTGGACAAATTATCGGTCAATATGATAATCCTCGGACAAATTATCGGGTCAATATGATAATCATTGGACCAATTATTGGTCAATTTGACAATCCTTGGATCAATTATCGGGCCAACATGATAATCATTGGACCAATTATTGGGCCAGTATGATTATCCTAAAACATATTATTGGACCAATATGATTATCCTTGAACACATAATTGAAATGATCATATATACAGTCATTTGCTATGAACATCACAGAATGCCATTACCTTATCAAAGTATTCATTCTTTTAAATTGAGTATCTTATTTTACTTGAAAACTTTTTTATCAATAGTTCATAAGTTCATAAGCTAAAAAAACTACCCTTAGACACTAGCAATAAGTATATAATTATTAGTCTATAAAATGTATCAAATATATAAAATAATCAAAATAACATATTTCACAAGTATTATGAATTACTTTGATGTATTTAAGTGATTGTTATTATACCATAATGCAAGTACAGATACGAAAATATTGTTGAAGGTTACATTAACCGAGTTTAACTAAGTCACTACAGAGTAAGTCCCATAAATTAACACGTTACACAGATCCTACATAAACCGTAAGGTTATTTATACAAGTTTAGATAGCAACATGTTTTATTGTTAAATTAAGAACATTTCACTTTATTGTAGTAAAAAAGTTGTCGAAAACATAGTTGACTATAGAAACATAAAAATTGAAATTACTTTTCCGTGTCCTAAAAGAGTGAATATCTGACCGTTTCGTGACGTTTTCCGTCATATATGATGGACACTTGTCATAATATATTCATGATTTATTTCTAATTGTTTGACTCCAATTTAATATGCCAAGTGATGTTCTTGGTGGGACACAACAGTAATATGCAATAAAGTATCAAAGTCTAAGGCTCTGATCTCAAAATTATCATTGATCCAATATCTAGAACTACCAAAAGATTATAAGGTTGTTGTTGATTTTAATTCCTTGGTTATGTGACACCTGTCAATTTGCATGCGATGGTCACGCTCGTGTGTGTGTTTATCGTATGCGTGTGCGATGGGTCTGTGGCTGATGTGTATACTTGAATAAAAGTTACTTACTAACGTCCATAACGCTACTACATGTAAATGATACAGTCTTACTATGATGCGATTCGACCCACCAAGTCTAAATGAGACCAAATTGGTAAGAAAAATTACAGATTCTTAAAAATGATGATGGTTGTGACGTCAATGATGATCGTGATCATAAGGAAGCTGGTGTTGGACTCACACCACCTTTATCTCCAGATGAAGGAGGTAGAAAAAAAAATTTACTTCTCTTTTTCTTCTTTTTTCAGTGCTTTGTACTGCAATGGTTTATTTTTCCTAGCATAAATGAAATGGTCAGTATTTAAGAAATCACCACTGAACTTTGATGCTGATACCAGCTTCCTTGACATTTCTGTGTCATTTCAGAATTGTTGGTTCGAACCGCATCGTGGGCGAACAGTTGGCATATTATTACTCTGAAAATTGATAGGTCCCGCAAAAGCATTGAATTTAAACAAAAAACCTTGTCAAGGTATTCTTTTTCTCCTTTATGACTGCATATCTTGAACCAGTGAAGAATTTGTAATAGTGGTGTGAGACTTGTTGAGGATAGGGAGGAGGGAGATGATGATACTGATTATGATAATGATGCTGATGCTGCTGCTGCTGATGCTGCTGCTGCTGCTGCTGATGATGATGATGATGAGGAGGAGGATGGTGAAGATGATGATGACGATGATAATGAGGAGGAGGAGGTGGACGGTGATGATGAGAAGGAGGAGGAGGAGGTTGAGTAGGAAGAGGAGAATGTTTATGCTGATGATTATGAGGAGGAGAATGGTGATGATGAGAAGGAGGAAGAGGGGATGGAGGATGAGGAGGAGGAGGCGGATAATACTGATTAAACTTTTGAGGAGGAGGAGGAGGAGGAGGAGGACGAGGAGGAGGAGGAAGAATAGGATAATACTGATGATACTTATAATAATGATGATGAGGAGGATGAGGAGATGGAGGAGGTTGAGGAGGATGAGGATGGTGATGATGATGATGATGAGGAGGAGGATAATACTGATGATACTTATGATGATTAGGGGGAGGAGAAGGATGGTGATGATGATGATGATGATGAGAAGGAGGAGGAAATCGATGATGATGATGAAGAGGAGGATACTGATGATGAGTGGTGATGATTATGATTTAGATTGATCTTGATTGTTTAAAGTGCAGCGTCATTGCAAGACTCACATCCTGAATACGTATAACAGAGGTAGAAATAAAACTTCAGTTTTCTTTTCTCCGTTGATTAAGGCTTTATAATTGTTATACCGTAAACATGCAGATATATAAACGGAAGTGTGATAAAATGTTTTAAAAATATGTTTTAATTATAGTCTCTTATAATTCTTTTTAGAGAATGGTACGGTTATTTGTTAGATGTAAGGATTGTTTTATATGATGTTAACCATGATGAGACTTATATAAAGAATTGAACTTCATATATATATAGCCATGCAACTCTGTACTGTTTAAGATTTCAAACTTTAAGAAGATTAAAGGAAAAGGTGTGATTTAATCCATGTATAGTTATCCAATAATAAATCAATGGCATAAATCCAATAAACCTGATGTAACCTTACATTCTCATTCAATACCGCCACGTAACATAAGCGTGCCAGCATTGATCGTCGCGATACACGTATATTAAGTCAAGATAATTGTGATGTTAGAAGTGTTTAAGATCTAATTACCCCGTATATCACCACATTATTATAGAATTTGATAATGCCAACGATGATCATTGAAATATTTTGTTACAAACTTTTCAAGAAAAAAAGATAAATCTCTTGTCAAAGCTAATCTAAGAAGAAGAAATACAATCATTCATAATCAGTGACACTCTGAAATGTTTAAGTAAATAATACCCGAGTGTGTAATAATCTTAGAGTTATATGTATCACGTTAATGATATTATTTCTGTATGTATACTTGTATGGGTGACTTCAATGATAAGTCCATTAGGCCGGGAGTGTTCTGCTATATTGCACTTTTTATGTCACACACATATCTCACTATAATAAAACACTATTTATCTATTATGAACGGGCGCCTTGTGTATTAGATTAAAGCTCTCATTAAAATTTCCCATCCTCCTTTTTTGAATTGGATTTTAACGTCATTTTCAACATATTACAAATTATAATTATAATATTATCGCATCCAATTTTATTGGTGGAATGATGTCTCGTAATGAATACGAGGAGAACAGTCTTCCTTTGCACGTCACTAGCAGTTCCTCCTCTTTCTGTATATTACAATTGGGGTTTCCATAGTAACACGAAAGCAACAGTAGTCATAATTTCCTCCGTCTCCAATATTAAAGAGTTAGGTACCTTAAATATAGAATGTTGAATCTTGAAACAAATATCCAACTCCCTTCCCACTGCTTATTAATTACATGTTGAAAGTTAAGGTATAGTACATATACGTGCTGTATATTGTGTGGGTTGTATGTATTATAGTGTATATCTAACTTTTCTTGCGGTAAATCGACACCGTCATCTATCCTCATCATAGTTTTACTTTAATCATTTTATAAGCCAAAATGCAGAATTGTGAACATGTTGTAATAACGACCCTTCAGACCATCGTTACGTACATTAAACTATACTTGACAAAATACATTTTTGTGTGAAAAATCATTTACGAAGAACAACCTACATAATATGTACCAGCTTAGTACAACGCTATGTAATATCATTGATTTTCATATTTAGTGTGTTTATTTAATGCGGCCGTACTGAGAAACATTTTATCATCAATTAAGTGAATGGGACTATAAACGATTGTGTTGTTGAAACTTACATAAACTTATGTGTTGTTGAAACTTACATAAACTTATGTGTTGTTGAAACTTACATAAACCAATGTGTTGTTGAAACTTACATAAACAAATGTGTTGTTGAAACTTACATAAACTAATGTGTTGTTGAAACTAACATAAACTAATGTGTTGTTGAAACTAACATAAACGAATGTGTTGTTGAAACTTACATAAACTAATGTGTTGTTGAAACTTACATAAACTTATGTGTTGTTGAAACTTACATAAACTTATGTGTTGTTGAAACTTACATAAACCAATGTGTTGTTGAAACTTACATAAACAAATGTGTTGTTGAAACTTACATAAACTAATGTGTTGTTGAAACTAACAAAAACTAATGTGTTGTTTAAACTAACATAAACAAATGTGTTGTTGAAACGTACATAAACGAATGTGTTGTTGAAACTTACATAAACAAATGTGTTGTTGAAACTAACATAAACTAATGTGTTGTTGAAACTTACATAAACTAATGTGTTGTTGAAACTAACATAAACGAATGTGTTGTTTGTGTTGTTGAAACTTACATAAACTAATGTGTTGTTGAAACTAACATAAACTAATGTGTTGTTGAAACTAATATAATCTAATGTGTTTTGTTCTTACTAACAAAAGGGTCCTCCGTGGTCGAGCGGTCCAGGGCGCAGTTTCCAGATCACTCAGTAGCTCTCACTGCTGAGGTCGTAGGTTCGAGTACGGCTCGCTCCAAAAAACTTTATGTGATAATGTTTGCCAATTACGTGCGGAAGGACGATGGTTTTACTCAGATTCATTCTCAGGTTTTCCTCCACCAATAAAACTGGATATGCCATATACAACCTGGCATGTGTTGACAATGGCGTTAAACCCCATTCACTACTTAGAACATTGTTTCCATGTTTATGTTTCATTGTTACAAGCTATTGCTGGGTAACAATTTCTTCTAGGACATGGTCTGACTTTTAATTGAAACATAATAAAGCGTAGTCCAGAACACAAACATATTTAAAATCTTGTATCATGATACATTCACCTCATATACACAGCTATCAGGCCATTCGCACATTAACTCTCTCGCTCTAGTTTTACACAATACTTGTATACATTAACAAACTTCTATCTAAATTCCGAAGTCTGGTATCGTGTGTATTACGGGTTATATAAATAAAATAGTTTCTTTTATTATTTGTTCATTTGATAGGATTATCAAGCATTCGCTGTAAATCATATTTATGTTGACCCTTAAAATCATTCACAAACTTTAGTCTACAAGAACAATTGCCAATCTGGCAAAAATAAAAAGCTGGTCCGATATTAACCCATAATGAATAACCTATAGAAGTGACGTTTTTGGCACCTTTTTCGACGTTTTGGATCAATCCAGCACCCCACTAAGCTTCCTAGGTGGCAATTAACGAATGTTTCCGGCAAGATAAATTACCTTTCAACTCGACGGAAACACCCGAATGGTAATTATCGATAACGAATACCCCACGCAGAAGTGATAGCGTTTGAAGGACGTTACTATAGATGGTAACAGCTATCTAGAACAAATATGTGTTCATGATCGTGCCATACTAATGTAGAGTTTTTGTAGATTGTTATAGCTATTTATATATTTAGATGTTACACAGAATAAAACGAAGTATATTCTCGAAATTAATTCTCCTCTCTCTCCTCTCCTCTCCTCTCCTCTCCTCTCCTCTCCTCTCCTCTCCTCTCCTCTCCTCTCCTCTCCTCTCCTCTCCCCTTTCCTCTCCTCTCTTCTCCTCTCTCGTCTGCTCTCCTTAACTCTCTCCTCTCCTTTACCCTTTCCTATCCTCTCTTCTCCTCTCATCTTCTCTCCTCTCCTCCTCTCCTTTCCGCTCCTCTCCTCTCCTCTCATCTCATCTTCTCTCCTCTCCTCTCTTCTCCTCTCATCTGCTCTCCTCTCCTCTTGTCTCCTCTCCTCTGCTCTTCTTTACTATCTCCTCTCTTTTACCCTTTCCTCTCCTCTCCTCTCATCTCATCTCATCTCCTCTCCACACCACTCCACTCCACTCCACTCCACTCCACTCCACTCCACTCCACTCCACTCCACTCCACTCCACTCTAATCTTATCTACTCTACTCAAAGATACTCTCCTCTCTCCTCTCCTCTCCTCTCCTCTCTTCTCTTCTCCTCTCCTCTCCTCTCCCTTCCACTCCACTACACTCCACTCTACTGTTATCTTATCTACTCAACTCAACTCTCCTCCTCTCCTTTCCTCTCCTCTCCTGTCCTCTCCTCTCCTCTCCTCTCCTCTCCTCTCCTCTCCTCTCCTCTCCTCTCCTCTCCTCTCCTCTCCTCTCCTCTCCTCTACGCTACGCTACTCAGTCTACTCTACTCTGACAAACGATGTTCACTCTGCTCCGCTCCACTCTACTCTGCTCTATTCTGAACTGATATGAACCGTTGTAAATGTGTTTAGATTGATAAATGTTGACGTAATACACTGAACAATAAGAAATTGTTTGTGGGGACATACCTTGTTTCATTGTTAGAACATGCCCGGTCCCATTGTTCCATATCTACTTGGGTACAATGTACCTGTGCGAGCATTAACACCCTTCCCTTTTTTTATAAACAAATATTCTCTCCCAGTTCATCTTTGTATCGACAAAAGACCCCCCCCCCCCCCCCCCCCCACACACACACACACACACACTTCATCCACCTATTTATATTTACTGAACCTTGTTTTAATATTGGTACCTGCCGAGCCCAAATTTATAATAAAAGCTTAACTATGTTAAAGTCATTTCTGACTGAAAGAATAATAATTACAGCCCCCCCCCCCCCCCCACTGAAATCTGAAGGTTGGGTGATATATATCAACATAAAGAATAATAATTACCGCCGACCTCACCCCCACCCCCTCCCTACTGAAATCTGAAGGTGAATAATATATATCAACATAAAAAATAATAATTACAGCCAACCGCACACCCCCACTGAAATCTGAAGGTGGAATGATATATATATCAACATAAATATAATAATTACAGCCGACCCCACACCCCCACTGAAATCTGAAGGTGAATAATATATATCAACATAAAGAATAATAATTTCCGCTGACCTCACCAAACCCCCCTCCCCACTGAAATCTGAAGGTGAATAATATATATCAGCATAAAGAATAATAATTACCGCTGACCTCACCCCACCCCCTCCCCACTGAAATTTGAAAGTGGAATGATATATATCAGCATAAAGAATAATAATTACAGTCCACCCCACATCCCCACTGAAAACTGAAGGTGGAATGATATATCAGCATAAAGAATAATAATTACAGCCGACCTCACCCCACCCCCTCCCCATCCCCACTGAAATTTGAAGGTGGAATGATATATCAGCATAAAGAATAATAATTACAGCCGACCCCACACCCCTACTGAAATCTGAAGGTGGAATGATATAAATCAACATAAAGAATAATAATTACAGCCGACCTCACCAAACCCCCCTCCCCACTGAAATTCTACACTTATGGACGTGTAATTCTGTGGAGAGTTTGTGGAGAGTTTGTGTAGAGTTTGTGAAGAGTTTGTGTAGAGTTTATGGAGATTTGTGGAGAGTGTGTGGAGAGTTTGTGGAGAGATTGTGGAGTGTTTGTGGAGAGTTTGTGGAGAGTTTGTGGAGAGTTTGTAGAGAGTTTTGTGCTGAGTTTGTGAAGAGTGTGTGGAGAGATTACGGAGAGTTTGTGAGAGTTTGTGGAGAGTTTGTAGAGAGATTGTGGAGTGTTTGTGAAATTTTGGGGAGAGTTTGTGGAGTTTGTGGTGAGTGTGAGGAGAGTTTATGGAGAGTTTGTGGAGAGCGTGTGGAGAGTTTAATGAGAGTTTATGGAGTTTGTGGAGAGTGTATGGAGAGTGTGTGGAGAGAATATGGAGAGTTTGTGGAGTTTGTGGAGAGTGTATGGAGAGTGTGTGGAGAGTTTGTAGAGAGTTTATGGAGAGTGTGTGGAGATATTATGGAGAGTTTGTGGAGAGTGTGTGGAGAGTTTATGGAGAGTTTATGGAGAGTTTGTGGAGTTTGTGGAGAGTGTATGGAGAGTGTGTGGAGAGTTTGTAGAGAGTTTATGGAGAGTGTGTGGAGAGATTATGGAGAGTTTGTGGAGAGTTTATGGAGAGTTTGTGGAGATTGTGGAGAGTTTGTGTAGAGTTTATGGAGAGTTTGTGGAGGGTTTATGGAGAATTTGTGAGAGTTTGTGGAGAGTTTATGGAGAGTTTTTGAGAGTTTAAGGAGAGTTTAAAGAGAGTTCGTGGAGATTTTGTGGAGAGTGTGTGGAGAGAGTATGAAGAGCTTGTGGAGAGTTTATGGAGATTTTTTGCCTGATCAGCTTTGGTTTAAGACCAGGCTTCTTTTTGAAGACAGTTGGCAAGAATAAATTACAGCATACCACATCAGCCTAGTGGTTGTGGAGGCAGACAATTGATATAAGCAAAGTGTGATTATCAAAGCTAGATCCATGACGATTTTTCAAATAAATATTTCATTAATGGAGTAATTTATCTTTAAGTGACTAAGTAAAAAACATATACGAAGTTGGCTGTGTATAAAACATTGAAAGATGATACTGATTTTAAAATAAAACAAATAGTCAGAGTGACAAGATATTAAACAAGATATTAAACAATTTATCCACATGAAAACCTTTTTGACACATTATAGTTTTCTAAAAGAAAACGTCGGCGTTGAAGCGCAAATTCTAATTCTTAATTAAACATAACAATTGCTATGTGAGAGGGTACAATAATGTTCCTACATTCATAACGTTCATAATTGTAGAAGCAGCAAGTAAATGTTTATCATTTATCCTACTCAACATATTACGCATTCAAAATTGAAATAATGATAAAGTATTTTTGAATGAGTGATATCAACAATTCGAAAGAATGGCACCATTTATTTGAATATTAAGTAATATCACCCATAGAAATGAATGATACCGACTATATCACCTATGAAATGAATGATACCGAATTATCAACTATAGGAATGAAAGATACCGACTATATCATCTATTAGAAAGAATGGCACCATATATTTGAATAAGAATTATCACCTAAAGGAATGAATGATACCGACTATATCACCTATAGGAAAGAATGATACCGACTATATCACCTATTGGAATGAATGATACCGACTATATCACCCATAGGAATTTATGATATCGACTATATCACCTATTGGAATGAATGATACCGACTATATCACCTATTGGAAAGAATGGCACCATATATTTGATTAAGTAATATCACCTATAAAAATGAATGATACCGACTATATCATCTATAGGAATGAATGATACCGACTATATCATCTATAGGAAAGAATGATACCGACTTTATCACCTGTTGGAATGAATGACACCGACTATATCACATATAGGAAAGAATGATACCGACTATATCACCTATTGGAAAGAATGATACCAAATATACCACCTACTGGAAAGAATGGCACCATATATTTGAATAATAATATCACCTATTTTTTTTCTTTATTAATAATTGAATTATTTTCACTTGTTTCCTACTCAGCATAAAAAGTCAAAGTGGAGCTTTATACATTCTAGTAATCAAACCAGGCAATGGGTGCCGGGTCCGAATCATCAGATCAGTCGGTATCGTGTCTGACTATCAATTCAGGGGTCGTAAGTTCGAATCTCAACCCGGCCACCGTCCACGTGATGATTGATATACGTGTCTCATTGTCATTATTTTCATACCACTGATTCAAACGGGAAAGTTACCAGTTACTCATAGAGATGGGTGTGCTCCAATACTGGTTACTTCTAGGATCCCAGGAAAGAACGTTTCGGTTAACTGAGTGTCTGTTAGCCATCGATGGCATGAGATGACGTTAAATATTTAAAGAACAAACATGTTAGTGTACATGATATCAAGCTTCAGTAATGATAAGAGAAGGAAAACCTTGGAATAAATATGTCGAGTAACTTTGAATCTATTTTCATATACATTTTTTATTTGGATATAAATGGCTGCAACTAGCGGCTTGGATGGTGAGAGGAACGTAGTGTTGCGACAGCGCCTTACACAAGTTAACTAGATCAAACTTTTTCAAATAAAACTCATCATTTATGTTTATTATAAGATCTGGGTGATGTTGTCTTTGGCAAGTTGTACAATAATGTTAACTCCTCATTGCATAAAAAAACTGACAACTTGTGCTTTAAATAGTATACGGAACATGCCTTGGCTTATCAAAGAGGCGTAACTAGGAGTTAACTATTGACAAACATTCAAAATAGTTATCTTTACTACTGTACGTGTTTCATGAACTACGTTTGTAAATCTTAGTTTTTTCCTACGTGGCTTATTTGTGCTCTGTCAACTTGTCAGTCTGGTGTGGTGACATAGTGACAACACTGTAAGACTTGGTACTGCAGGTCAGCGGTGTCAGCGATCGTTAGGAGTGGAGAGAATCGTTGAGTAAATTGATATCCCCTTACAACAGGTCTCTTTGAAAGTTGATGAGTTTCCGAAATAATATTGAAATATTCAAATGCTAGTGTTCGTCACTATATAGAAGAACAACCTTGATTTATTTTTGTTACTATATCAACTTGGTATGCAGTTGGAAAAATCAAATCAAAAAAAGTATATTTTTTAAAGGGTACAGATTTTTTGAGGTTTTGCGCTTAGAGAAATGCTTGCCAAGGGTAGTGGTTTTCAGAATGAACAATACAAACCTATAATAACCTTTTATTGAATTTGTTTAATCAATGGCTCATTGTTTTGGTTACATGATACGCACAAACACACATAACACATCAATACCTAGAATGTAAACAGCTTTTGGTATTGGTTTCAAAGAGCATTACTTGATTACACTGTAAAATGGGATTGTGATTTGATGATGGCCCAATAATTGGCCCAATTCAATATTTTATTTAACATAACATATATATGTTTTTTTGCCTTATACTAGGCGGGTTACAAAACACTAACAAATTACAGAGAAGATACATTACACACATATTATCATTGAAATGTTCAAATATTTTAGCTATATTCTACATATTTGTTTTTGTTTGTTAATTACTAACAATTGTCATATGTCCGAAACCGACATGTTTATTTGTTTTTTTAACTTAACATAGTATTTACGGTAAATGTATCAACACCGATCCATTTAGTTATAATGTAAAGCCTTAAATATGCATTCATCATGAAAGTAGCATACCGTTTTGGATTGAAATTCTTTTATGAGTTTTACAGTTTAGTTAAAAACCGTATAACCAGAGCAACAAGGTATATAAACATATTGATATATTTGATTTTATCACTTTTTAACTAACATATTTTTTTTACAGTGTTAAGTTTTTTGAAAATGTATACTTATTACCTAATATAAAACTACAATTATAAGTTGTAATATTTAACGTTGTATTGTTATCTAAAATATACTTTAACAGTTTTATTCGGCGTTTCTTATTTCAGTTGCTAAAATATAAATTTGCTAACCCTTTAAAAGTACATGACTACTCTGTTTTAATAAGAGACACAAATGTTTGTTTTGAGGGAAAAGAACAGTAGTACCTAGGTAGACACTCAATCCTTAAAGTACTGTATTTAGGGCATATCATGAAGAAGTGATATTCGTTTTCGATGACATTCATGTTACAATGTGTATATTTTCTTAGGTTTCGATCAATATTACAGAATCTCCCTTCCTCTATTGCTAATTTATGGGCAGAACATCTAAATCGTGTTAATGCTACACGGTGATTTGTATTATTTATTGTAAACAAATAATTTTTCCGGTTCATAGGCTGTTTTAAATAACTTATATGATTCTAGTTTTGATGAAGTATCTATTTGATAGTACCATGATCGTAAACTTTGATCAATGGTTCGTTCACTTACTTTTTCTACTTGGATATTTATAACAATTGTGTTGTTCCAAAGATAATTAAAACCAAGATCATTTAATAGTTTTTTTACTCGAGACGATCACGATTTGTTGTCAACTGTGAAGCACATGAGCCTTAGAAGACGAGCTAATAACAATAAATCCCTGATCAGATAAAACTCTCTGTAAATGGTCCTGTAATCCTATACATCACCAATACTATTGCAGCTGTCAGAAATCATATATATCACCAATAAAGGTCATGTTTTCCGTTTTTCTACAACTGTCTTATTGGCGATTATATTCGAAATAATTATTTTATGTTTTCATAACGTCCCGTTACTTGACACCACATCTGCATTAAAAAATTATCGGCGGTGACAAAGAAGGGAAATAATAATCTTCTGTAATAAGATTCAAATAATGCATAAACAATTAATGTATAACACCATCACCAAGTAAACACATACTTTTGGTTACCCGCTAGTTGTCACTCTAGTACATATGTATTCCTTAAATAACGGAAACCAACGGGATAATCTTACAAAGTTGATATCAGAAATGCATGGTCGATATTGTAATCTACAGCTAACACGGCGCAATTAGATATATTGGACTAACTACATGTCCATAAAAATGTGCATTTAATCATATAATTGCGTATACGACCACTATGGTACCCGTGGCTTCAGTAACACATCCACTGTTCAACAAATAATGAATTCAAACATACACATCGAGATGTAGCAGGCGTAAAAAAAATGTTTTCTGTACCGTTACAACACGCAGTATTATGTTCTGTACAGTGATTCAGTAATGTCTGTGCTCGGACTTCCCCATTGCCATGCATAATTGCCTCTTCAGAAAATGTTCAATATCTCTATTCAACTGAAAATGCAGTGTTTTTCTATCTTGATTTGCTTCGATTTGTTCCAACAAACTTTTTCCATCCATCTCGTTCGATTTCCCTGTTTTCATAAAAACAAACAACTCTTCCTCGCTATCTGGCTTGCATTCATTAACTGTATTTATGCTAGCTTCTATTTTCCTTATAATGTCATCAAGTTTGTTAATGTTTGAATTTATATCATAGCGATCTCTAAATACTTCAACTGAAATTTTTCTGTACATATCTTCTCTGCCTGGTCAACTTGCTTCATTACATTCTCTCGAACTACTTTTACTTCTTACAGAATGCCGTTCCTCTCACTATCTATGACGGTTAGGTCGTCTTCCTTTGATTTCTTTAGAACAGCAAGCTGAAGTTTGGTGGCGGTCAGTACGTTTTTTATACCTCCGTATTCTCAAGTATATCTTATACTGCTTGCTACGTCACGGATGTGTACGACATTGTATGATCTGTAAAAAAATTCATACAAAAGTATCACGTGATAACGTTAAACATTACATTTTGAATGTTCGTAGCGTTTCTTCAACTGTTGATATCAGAGAAAATCCGCAAATATTTGTTTTCAGTTTCCTGCTCATTTTTTGCTTTGATAGTTTACATACTATGTATATGTAGCCGGGGTTGGAAAGTATGAAATAACAATTCCATGGTTCTTTTTTATATTTTGCAGATTTGTTACAGGACACTCATAGTCAAAGAGCCTGTAATACATAACACAACATTCAGATACACATTAAAACAAAAAGAACATTTACACCATACTTCACAATACAAATTACAGTAGCGGCTTTTTAAAATAAATAAAATCAATATCATAGATCTTACCGGGATATTCCGATCAAACAAGTATATAAAACTTTGTAGTTTTATTATGATTGCCTGGAGTATATATAAATATACATGTACTATTTGGACTGATTCAAGTGTCTGTCGATATCTGGAGAAAGAATGCTGTAGATTGTAAGTTTGGGGATAAGGGTATACATGCAGTGCTGGGCGTGGCATAACTTGCATCACACAATTGTCAATCAATGTCACTCCCAAACTTATTACTAACTGCCAGTCTGTCATTCCCAAGCTAACTCGGTTCACATATATACAAACAAAACAACATGTACAATGAACCAGTTTGGGTTTACTATTCTGTACTATACAAGTAATTAATTGTTTTCCAATACTTTACTGTTATGTTGTACCTGTATGACTTTAATGTATAAATTTAGGTTAAGACAGTGTTGACTCCCTTGAACTATAAAATGACTGAACTATAAAAAATGAATATAAGTAACACTGGGTGACATTTATTTGGTAAATGTGAAATGACATATGACTCACAGCATCATTTGATTAACTGACTTTAAACATGTTCCAGTTGTCAATCAGTCATTTTAAGCAGTTTTCAATGAACAAGATGTATATCCCATGTACATATAAATTGACAATCGCGTGTGAAATTTGTCAATGCAAACAGTTCTACTGTTGTCATAGGTTGCCATTAATGTGCGTCATACTATTTCCCTTTGACAATGGCATCGATTTGATCAGAATGTGCAGATTGTCTTACTGCGTATGTCAGGCGATAATATACTCTACTCTACCTTAGCTATAGTCTTCTAAAAGTTACATGCTATCAATAAAGACAACAAGATGTACTGCTCCGGGTATAAGTCATTAATTCTTAAATCGAGTATAAAGTAAAACTATTCGCTAAAATACACTCATAAGTATAGCCAACAGATGATATATGTATTTTATATGACAATAACTTTATATATAGAGAGATATTAAATAAATACACACAGTATAGCCAACAGATTATATATGTGTTTTATATGACAATAACTATATATATAGCGAGATAATAAATCAATACACACAGCATAGCAAACAGATAATATATGTATTTTATATGACAATCACTCTATATATTTATAGAGAGAGATATATTAAATCAATACACACAGTATAGCCAACAGATGATATATGTGTTTTATATGACAATAACTATATATATAGCGAGATAATAAATCAATACACACAGTATAGCCAACAGATAATATATGTATTTTATATGACAATAACTATATATATAGAGAGAGATATTAAATCAAAACACACAGTTTAGCCAACAGATAATATATGTGTTTTATATGACAATAACTATATATTTAAAGAGATAATGAATCAATACACACAGTACAGTCAACATATAATATATGTATTTTGTATTACAATAACTATATATATATAGCGAGATAATGAATCAATACACACAGTATAGCCAACAGATGATATATGTGTTTTATATGACAATAACTATATATATAGCGAGATAATAAATCAATACACACAGTATAGCCAACAGATAATATATGTAGTTTATATGACAATAACTATATATATAGCGAGATAATGAATCAATACAAACAGTATAGCCAACAGATGATATATGTATTTTATATGACAATAACTATATATATAGCGAGATAATAAATCAATACATACAGTATAGCCAACAGATAATATATGTAGTTTATATGACAATAACTATATAGAGAGCCAGATAATGAATCAATACAAACAGTATAGCCAACAGATGATATATGTATTTTACATAACAATATATAGAGCTAGATAATCAATCAGTACACACAGCATAGCAAACAGATGATATAGGTATTTTATATGACAATAACTATATATTTAAAAAGATAATGAATCAATACACACAGTATAGTCAACATATAATATATGTATGTTATATGACAATAACTATATATATATATAGCGATATAATAAATCAATACACACAGTATAGCCAACAGATAATATATGAAATTATATGACAATAACTATATATATATAGAGAGATAATAAATCAATACACACAGTATAGCCAACAGATGACACATGTATTTTATATGACAATAACTATATATATATATAGATATTGTCATATAAAATACATATATCATCTGTTGGCTATACTGTGTGTATTGATTTATTATCTTGCTATATATATATGTAGGTATTTTATATGACAATAACTATATATATATATATAGCGAAAGATAATAAATCAATACACACAGCATAACCAACAGATGATATATGTATATTATATGACAATAACTATATAACTATAAATATATATATATATATAGTGAAATAATAAATCAATACACACAGTATAGTCAACAGATGTTTTATATGACAATAACATCAAATTTTGTTTTGTGCGTGTAATGAACGTGAACGCAGGCGTTTATTGGCAATTATTATTGGACATATTTGCGTACAGTGCATTTAATAGATTAATAAGCCAATCACCTGTATATCAAACTATAGACCTTCTGACCGGGTTAAAACATTATCATCCAAGTGGTGATAATTGCGAAACAGTTATGTTAGCTACAGTAAAAGCATGCAATAAACTTATCATGTAATTACTTAAGTTAAATGAAGGTAACTTATGATATTATATTCCAACAGTAAAATTTTAATTTTGCATCTAGATTGAGCACAGTGTTTCAATTCAACAAGATTAAATGTTGGGTACATAATGTGCTTTTTTTTCAGTTCGTGTATGTAATGACTTCAGCTTGTGATAATATATTTCAATATGTATTTCAGTACCAGTCGATTACGTACCTAGTTCGAGCCTTGTGTTTCGTTTCGACAAGATCGATTACTTGGTAGAAACTGACTTACTGCTTGAAATTGTGTATGCTTACTAGTGTACTTAAATGTATATGTATTTAGTACAAGTTGAGGTCGTACCTAGTTTGAGTATTGTGTTTCTTCTCGTCAAGACTCAATTCATGGGTACAACTAGTTGTTGAAAATTGTACAGCCTTGCATGTAAGCAATATGTATGTGTGTATATATGTGACCTTTCTGTTCTGTTTATGTCTGTATATGTTTTGTAGTATAACATGTCGCTCTTCCTTAGTTGGGGGTAATAAAGAAATCTACATTGTATCTATCTATCTACTGTTTTGTTTTATTGTTAGTGTTAATATTTGTTGACTCAAGTTCATAGTGTTCTCCTAACCAAGGACTATATAGAGATATAATCCTTGTCTTAACTGATGAGTCCTAAGAACACTGTATGGGTCTTTTTTTTAAATAGGACGAAACACACTTAACAGCATTTTTAAAATACCTTAATATATTTATTAAGTTAATTAGTTACAGTATTATGTGGAACCTTCGTTTGAAAGACAAACCATTGTTTTGTCCATTTCTTTAAAATTTACATTTAGTTTTTATTATGCCATATATAGAAGCTACGCATTGTTTACCCTTTTTTTTAAAAATGACACGATTTAAACTTAATTTAGAGTTTAAATTATCATAAATTTGCTCCATAGTGGACTGTGGAAGCTGTCTGATTGTTAGGTGTGTCTCAGGGAACTTTGTGGTATGAGGGGATACTCTAGATCAAGAGTTACAGAATTGTACCATAACTTTATATGTGGTAAAATTATTAAAACATCCTGCATTTTGATTTTCCAGCAGGTGTGAAGGTTGTTTTTTTAGGGTCTAGTATTGTTTTTATTGTAAATGAAACCTTGAAATAAACTCTTCAGTCATTTTAGTACTTTAAGAACTAAAAAGTGTATATTCGACTATAAAAACTGTTCAATTCCATTTAGTGATAGTGATAAGCTTATTAGAAGGTAAGAACTTGTTTGTGCGATTGTTTATAAGATGTTTAGGATACTGTTGCCCGGAGTTGAGTCAATTATGCCAGAGGCAATGGTGGTTAAATATTTGTATAATTAAATAAGTATTTACTAAGTGATATATTTATGAAAAACATAATATATATTAGATATATAATGGAAACAACTGCAACATTATCCTAAATATATAGAACTATTAAGTTTATTTAGTATTTGTTTGTTTACTATATTTATGAAATTTAGGTTCAAACCCAAGAGAGGCAATGCCTTAGTTCATATTATGTGTATGAACAATTTATATAAAAAAATAACAAGATGATTTTTAACTAATCTAAACAAATGAAAGTTTACAATAAAAAAGGTAACTCGATATGTATGGATAAATATTAATTGGGACTCATTGTTTTGGCGGAAGTGTACTCGCAAGCTCGTATTCCTCCGCCAAAACAACTCGTCACAACTAATATTTATACATACACGTCCAGTTTGCTCAGTGACAAGACTAATATAATCACGGTATTTAATCATATTACGTTAAACATATTTAATGTTATAATGACGTTACATTTATATTTTAACAGTTGCTTTTCCAACTTATATAATACATGAAATATTTGACATACAGAGGTGTTATATGAAATTAAACACACACACACACACACACACACACACACACACACACACACACATTCATACCTTATTTCCTCCATTAGCGGATTATATAAAGAACAGTTCAAATGAATATTAATAGCAAATCACATACAAAAAGTTATCATTATCAAATAGGGTAAAGCAAACAGGACAAATGCTTAACATTTGAATTGCAGTGAGCACACAGCAGCCCAAAATATTTCATTTCGGTGAACATAGAGTATATATTCCATGTAAATGTACATCGCTATAAAAGTTTTGGACGTTATGCCATATAATATCATATTTTCCTAATGATATGACGCATTTGTCCGTTTCATTATATTTCGAAGTGCAGCTATATGGCTTTGTTTATCATAGATATGCTTTAAAAATAAATACACTTTGCGCAAGTATTTTTAATTTAACACTGTAGCCTAATAGTTCTGTTTAAATCGTTCAAAAATGATTATCTTAATTTTGTGAAAAATTAATATTGAACCAGAAAAAAAACATAAACAAGTATAAAATGAATAATTCCTCTTCTGGTGCTGTTAAATGATATCCATTTCACCCAGGCCCAATTGGTATATTCGATAAGTATTAATTGAAAATCATTTTCATTTTCGGCAACTGGAACAAAATGACATCAGCATACCATTAGATACCAACCTTTCATAGTTCATAGCTAAACTTAATCTGTAATAAGAGCAGCCAGATCTTTTAAGAAAATAAAAGGAAAGCAAACAATCATTTTTTAACATCAAACAAGTTCGCACATTGTTTGCTCACCTTTACGCAAGACGATAAAGCATGGCCATAAACATATTCTCATTTTACTTAAATGCCTTCCTGATGTCAGTTAATCGAGAAAATGTACTCGTTTTTCTCTGTCTTGTTTAGTTATATTTGATAATTAAGAAGCGAGAGCATCTGTGCTATACTCCCCTAAAGCCATTTTTAACTAATTAACTAATATTGTAGTTTAGAACAAAATGAATACGGTACAATTTTAAATAAAAAAGTTAACAAGTTTTGCTATCAGATACGGGAGTACGAAAAAAATATTCAAGAGTTTCTAATCAATTAAATTCGTACAATCATTAGTAATAAACAATCTAATTGCTAAATTAATAAACATTCAACTGTCTTAATGTTGGCCCGTCGGGGGAAACATTGTATTTATCTAGTTCAATATGCAAATATGTTGACGACACAGCCTACAGTACCTATTTACACTATCGAGGGAACGTAGTTAATATATTAACATAAATGTGAGGTGTTTATACAGGTATAAAACAATCTACACACAGAGATACAAGTGCTATACATACAAATACAATATAAAACTAAAAACGTTATATTTATAACTGACCATATCTATAATGTCAGTATCTATCAAACATGTAACTGTGTACTATTCTCACTGTCAGGAAACTGGACGAGAGCTGCAGAAGGACAACAAATGCGACTGTTGAATGTTTGTCTTACAATGACTCGGTTTACACTTCAAGTATAATAAGACCTGTTAAAGTCTTTAAACAAATTTTCAAAGAATGAAATGGCAACATTTCCGTCCAATTTCAAATGTTATTTAGCGTCCTTTCAACATATTTCAGGTTACATATAGCATATCAATTTTTACTGGTGGGGAAAACCCTTACAATGAAAATGAGTAGGTCTATCGTCCTTCCACAAGTAACTAAAAATCTTTCTTTTAACAAGAGGATTAGATTGGCTCTAAAGCGCTCACTTGTGGAAGAGAAGACAATGCCTAAGAAGGCAATTTTTGACAATGCAAGGCCACAGCCTCAGACAATTAAATTTGGTCAGTCGATATATTATATGTATATATACCTACTGTGTAAGTTTTCTGAATATCAAATGAAAACTGCAGATGCCAGAGTGCACATAACTTCAAATAACGCATTTTTTCACAATTAAAGTGCCATTACATCAACAATATTTATCTGATTTATATATTATGGTTATATAACTACTGTGAAGGATAAGAGAAGATCGAATGATAACTGCGAGTGCTGAGTGCACACAACATCAAATAAGCATATTGATATAGATCAGTGCAGGTGACCAGTTCATGATCTTGTCCGACATATTACTGTTGTATAACTACTATGTAAATTTAGTGAAGAGCCAATGAAAAAATGCATGTGCTAGAATGCACACAGTAAAAAGATGACGGACGGTCGACGGACACAGTGCTATAAGAAAATATTGAGCAGGACCGGAACCTACTACCTCAGCAGTGACAGGTAAGTGATCTTGGGACGACGCTTTAGACCTATCCCCCACGGCACGGAGGACACTTATCCAAACAGGGTTATCCTATCTACGCCCTTAAACGTAAATGATTACAGTTATGAGGTTTAATTGATTGTAGTTACTGAGATACATGTATGATGCTGCTATTAAACATGGCCCAATCTATAGTTCCAATATGGTATGAATAGGCCAGCTTGTGTAATCACACATTCCTTCCCCCACAATTAACAATTGATCAGTTTCTGAAAGAAACGTTACCGGATTGTTTTCAAATCTGCACAGACGTTTGCTTACTTATAGGCCCTTCGGAGGATTGCATTTCATTTTGCTCCCATGTGTCTTTATAGATACAAGGCCTATCCATGGTATTGATTATCATCAAGATCGTAGCAGTACTGTACACAAACACCCTTTTGGAATATACGAGGGGGATCGGAAAGTTCGTAGACTTTTGTCATAACTTACTAATATAAACTATACAATGCACAATACTGTTATTGTATTTGATATAAATGTATATGTGACATATTTTGAAAATTTTAAAAAATAAGGCGCTATTCAAAGCATAATAGTTACATATGCCGACGTTGTATTCACCAAAAACTGACCAATATAATAAACAGGTAATTCCATATCCCATAGCAAAATCAAAGTTCCTTTACTGGATCAGGCTTCTCCACAGGCCATTTAAGCACAGGGGCACCACAGCACTTGGCTATCAGAAATAGTATTCCCGTTGCAGTTGAATTTATTAACAAAATTTTGCAAAAGCTTACTTTCCTCTAAATCATTATTTTTCTTTGCGTATCTTTTCTCATTTTACTGCCTAAAACGAAACATACTGAATATGATGACTTTAACTGAATAATACAAGTTTTGCTATTGAAACATATTTCAACAAGTGCCTTTCACAGCCCTTTAAAATGTGTTTACGTTTTTACCCCAGCGCTTGGATTTCATCCTGTGGACCTTTATTTGAATAAACTTTAAATCCTTGCTTGTATGCATTATTACAACAAATATCAACAAATTTTGCTTGTCATATCTTGGGAAGATTGGGTATACAGATTTTACTGTTTTTCAATAGTATTCCTTCGACTTACTGAGCCCCAATGAATCCTTGTTCCAAGTTTGAAACCTCTACTCATAGGGATCATTTATACCAAATATGAAAAATTGACTTGTCTCTTCCTTGAGAAGATGTTTAAATTTTAAATATTCTTATTAAACATTAAAAATGTTCCTATATGATATTCCCAAGAGCCATGTCACAACCCCCCCTCCCACCCCACCCCCCCCCCCCCCCCCACCCACCCCTCCCATCACTGAGTGAAAATAATTAGGCGATACCATATGCAAAATATCAAAGCCTAAGACCTTGCATTTTCTAAGATTTTTAAAATTTTGAAGAAAAAAACTGAAAAGGTCATGGGGCAGGACAGGGCAGAGTTGCGAACTTTATCAACATTAATCACTTTACCCCCCCCCCCCCCCCCCCCCCCCCCCCACCAAATTTGGTGAAACCCATCAAGCTGTCTCAGAGAATAAGTTGTATGTAGCATAATTCAACAATTACTGGACAGACAGGCGGACAGATGGACAACAGACACAAAAGTTCATTGATTCTTTGGCACATGTGTGCTAATCAGCTGGTTACCACTAGTGTAATAAAACCGTTACTAATTCCTTAAATATTAAGTTTCTGATAGGAATACTTACATATCAATATCTCCATAAAGTTATATATGCATAGGCGAGAAACTAAATAGAAGAATGAAAGCAAGTTGATTTCACTATTATCTTATGCTCCGGGGTTCTATGCGGCTGAGTGGTCTAAGACGCCGTCTCAAGATCACTTACCTCTTATCGCTAAGGTTGTATGTTCCAGTTTCGCTCGCTCAAAAAACTTTGAGAAAACTTGTCAATTATTTACGGAAAGATGGTGGTTCTAATTCAGATTAATTCCAAGGTCTTCCTCTACCAATAAAACTAGATATGTGTTGAAAATGACATTAAAAAAACCTTGCACAGAATCATGTATTTAAAACTATTTTGACACAACCAGCAAAGATTAAACAAAACAAATAATAATCATCAGTATATTATCAATTGTGCAACAGGCATACAAAATGATTCAATTGAATGAAAACAAAAACCTTCAAAACAACTGTTGGTAAGTACGAATTGACATATAAAGTGACTGTCGACAACTTACCTCTGACATTATTTGACATTTAAATGGACTGTTGGCAATTTACCTCTGACATTATTTGACATTTAAAGGGACTGTTGGCAACTTAACACTTACATAATTTGACATTTAAAGGGACTGTTGGCAACTTAACACTTACATAATTTGACATTTAAAGGGACTGTTGCCAACTTAACACTTATATAATTTGACATTTAATGAGACTGTCGACAACTCACCACTTACATTATTTGACATTTAAAGGGATTGTTGGCAACTTACCACTTACATAATTTGACATCTAAAGATACTGTTGGCAACTTACCACTAACATGATTTGACATTTAAAGGGACAGATGGCAATTTACTACCAACATCTTTATAGTGATAAGCTAGTAAGTCATTTTAGAAAACTAATTTTATTCATACTGAAAGTAATGTTTCACATAAAATTGTTTCTGAAACACAATTTTGTTCTAAACCAAAGCCGTGTGGTTCCTTGACAAGAGCAGAATCACCGTCAATCTCTGCATACAGGCAGGGATCCTCCAAATGAGTTTCATCTTTATTTTATCTCTTTTTGAAATCTGGTTCAATATTATGGTTGAATTACCAATTTCTATATGGTTTCACACATTATTTGACTCATTTGATAAGTTTTCATCATTCATATTGAAATAAGATGAAAAATTAGTTGAAAACAGCAAGTATCCAATTAAACTAATAATCAAAGCAGTAACAACACTGTCTAAAGTATCTAATTCATACTGACACGATACCAAAGCAGTAACAACACTGTCTAAAGTACCTAATTCATACTGACACGATATCAAAGTGAACCAAACTGATGGGGTAATATACAATCATCTCCAAAAGCCTATCTGTTGTTCTGTAAGCTTATCTGTTATTGTTCTGTAAGCTTATCTGTTGTTGTTCTGTAAGCTTATCAGTTGTTGTTCTGTAAGCTTATCTGTTGTTGTTCTGTAAGCTTATCTGTTGTTGTTCTGTAAGCTTATGAAACGCTAACTGATTGTTTTTATATTTTTCATAAAATTCAATTTTACCTAAGTTGTTGTGCACATTAGTCATAAAATTTGATCATTTCACTGAGGAATCCAAAATCCAGATTTCTGCTGATATATAAAACTTGGTCATTTCACTGAGGAATCCAGAATCCAGATTTCCGCTGATGCATTTGATATAAAGGAATGGGTGCACACACACAAACATGCCTGTGCACTCCGACATATATACAGTATATAACCGTGAACAAGTCCACAATCAAGCACATGCACTATATTGTCTAGGACAAATCTCTAACTGCAGCATCCGTGTCGTCTATTTGTTGTTTGAACTTTTTCAACTGATCTATCGGCAATGATATACCTGTAATGTAAAATAAATCAGTATGAGTTGGTACTTGTATGTGGAATAATCGTAGATTAATGTTATTCCAAGATGGACATGGAATAGTCAATTGATACTTACTGAGATGTGTTACATGGAATAGGGAATTAATGTTTACTGCCAGTTGTCACATGGAATAGGTAATTAATGTTTACTGCTTTAATTAATGTTTACTGCGAGTTGTCACATGGAATAGGTAATTAATGTTTACTGCGAGTTGTCATATGGAATAGGTAATTAATGTTAACTAGGAGTTGTTACATGGAATAGGTAATTAATACGGTACTTACTGAGATTTGTTACATGGAATAGGTCATACATGTTTACTGCGAGTTGTCACATGGAATAGGTAATTAATGTTTAATGTTTACAGTGAGTTGTTACATGGAATAGGTAATTATATTTACTATGAGTTGTTACATGGAATAGGTATTAATGTTTACTATGAGTTGTTACATGGAAAAGGTAATTAATGTTTACTGCGAGTTGTCACATGGAATAGGCAATTAATGTTTACTATGAGTTGTTACATGAAAAAGGTAATTAATGTTTACTGCGAGTTGTCACATGGAACAGGTAATTAATGTTTACAGTGAATTGTTACATGGAATAGGTAATAACTGTTTACTATGAGTTGTTACATGGAATAGGTAATTAATGTTAATGAGATTTGTTACATGAAACAGGTAATTAATGTTTACTGTCAAGTGTAACATGGAATAGGTAATTAATGTTTACTGTGAGTTTTTACATGGAATAGGTAATTAATGTTAATGAGATTTGTAACATGGAATATGTCATTTATGTTTACTGCGATTTGTTACCTAGAATAAGTAATTGATGTTTACTGCGAATTGTTTCAAGGAATAGGTAATTAATGTTTACTTAGATTTGTTACATGAAATAGGTAATTAATGTTTACTGCAAGTTGTTACATAAAATAGATAATTGATGTTAATGAGATTCTTTCATGGAATATGTAATTAATGCTTACTGAGAGTTGTTACATGGAATAGGTAATTAATGTTTACAGTGAGTTAATATATGGAAAAGGTAATTAATGTTTACTATGAGTTGTTTCATGGAACAGGCGATTAATGTTATCAGTGAGTTGTTACATTGAATAGTTAATTAATGTCTACTGAGATTTGTTACGTGAAACAGGTAATTAATGTTTACTGTCAAGTGTTACATGGAATAGGTAATTAAATTTTACTGTGAGTTGTTACATGGAATAGGTAATTAATGTTTACTGTGAGTTGTTACATGGAATAGGTAATTAATGTTAATGATATTTGTTACATGGAATAGGTCATTTATGTTTACTGCAATTTGTTACATAGAATAGGTAATTGATGTTTACTGCGAGTTGTTACAAGGAATAGGTAATTAGTGTTTACTTCCAATTGTTACATGGAATAGGTAATAAATGCTTACTGCGAGTTGTTACATGGAATAGGTAATTAATGTTTTCTGTGAGTTGGTAAGTGGAATAGCTAATTAATGTTTATTGACCTTGGTGATAGCCGAGGATGATATAAATATTCTGTTGTTGATACCACATCATAATCAATACCTTAACAGTTAACTAATTGTTTTATTATATAATAAACTAAATATATACAATTTGAAATTCTATATACTTTTATTGCATTTTGATGCAATCTAATATCTTAACAAAAATCAAAGATCCATCAGTGCATAGTATAGAACACAATTACAGCCCTAACAATGATTACATTATATTGTTGAAAGTGACGTGATTCAGTGAAACATGATTGGTTCCGGTCATATGAAACATAATCAATGAACCCAAAAACTGGAAAAATATGAATATTCATGATGTGCAGTTTTATTCTAAAAATAGATCGGGAAAACCTAAAACCAGTTAATATGACCAAGTATTGGAACAGTCTATCCCAGTGCCTGACATTCCCTGAGTTAGGTATGTTATACTATTAAATGTAAAATCATGACATTCCCTAGCTGTCCCATGACATTCCCTAGCTGTCCCATGACATTCCCTAGCTGTCCCATGACATTCCCTATCTTTACATTCCCTGGCTGTCCCATGACATTCCCTAGTAGTCCAATGACATTCCCTATCTTTACATTCCCTGGCTGTCCCATGACATTCCCTAGTAGTCCCATGACATTCCCTATCTTTACATTCCCTAGCTGTCCCATGACATTCCCTATCTTTACATTCCCTGGCTGTCCCATGACATTCCCTAGTAGTCCAATGACATTCCCTATCTTTACATTCCCTGGCTGTCCCATGACATTCCCTAGTAGTCCCATGACATTCCCTATCTTTACATTCCCTAGCTGTCCCATGACATTCCCTATCTTTACATTCCCTGGCTGTCCCATGACATTCCCTAGTAGTCTCACGACTTATAGCATTTTAATTGTGACACAATTCACTTTAGGTTGAAACACTGAGCAATCGGCAATCAGCGTGCTCGTATGTCACTCTTATGTGATGACAGGGCTGCAAAATTCCACTCATACGCTCGCCATGATGACATTTGGTTAGGACGAGTAAAATTTAAGAAGCAGACCTTAATGACCTTCTTTGATTTTAAGTATTCAATAAAAATTGTTGGAAAGGGAGGACGAGTAGCTTTAATACGAAATTTCAAGTCTTGGACGGTCCCTAGCGGGATGCGCTGCGGCCATTTCTACTATCTAGTACCAGAAGGAAAATCCCCAGTCTGAGCCAATGGAATTTAGTTTACATAAAGATAATTTTTCAACAATATTTGTTGTTCTCTATGGGAGAACAGACAATAATTTACATTCGTGTATATCAGAAAAGGATTTCATCGTATTTTTAACAGGTACAGGTTTCTCATCCTACCCGCCTCAATGTGCTTATCCTACCCGCCTCGACGTGCTTATCCTACCCGCCTCGACGTGCTTATCCTACCCGCCTCGACGTGCTTATCCTACCATAACACCATTCATAAAATCCTCACATTATGTCAAATAGCTTGCGCTATGACACATTCATTCATAAATAATGTGGTATTCTTGCACTACTCTAATCTTAAAAAATACAGCTTGGGTTGTATACAAGAAAAATGATCTTTTATGGGGGTTTTCTGTGCAGATTTTATGTCATTTTAAAACATATGACGTAATATATCTAATTTGATGTCTTGAGTCCGTCATGGTAAAATATTGTAGATCTAATGATTTAAAATCAAATAGGATTCAATGTGTTTGGAATGCAAAAACAATAAAAGTACATGTTTTTTTTCCGTTCAGATAGAAAATTTCAACCCTTGGGATGGCAGAGCCTAGTTCCCGCCAACTGGGGTGGAACTTTCAAACCCATGAAAGAAACTGATAATATAACCTTTTTTCTTCCTGGTGCCATTTCTCCGTCCTTGTCATAGTATTCCCGAATGTCCACCATAACATTCCCTCTAAACTGACTTACTAAGGCATACCTCATCCGCCCAAACTGTAACAATAACATAAGTAAAAAACAATGTTATGTATAAGTTCAGTGTCACAATTTTGTATTTATAACACAATATAATACATTTTAGTTCACATAATTTTGAAACAATCATTTTTCTATGGTCCATAGTTCAGAAGTTCTTATCAGAATTTCAAAATCTAAACTTGTTTCTAATTCAAATAGGTTTTGAAATTAAAATTTGATATTAATTTATAACAGTTTGCTCAGGTAGAGTTTTGAATATTTTCATTCCAGTTCTGGGTAAATTTATCTTTTAATTTTTGTTTAAAAGTACTGAGGAACATATTAACATTACCAATTCCTTGGATAAAACCAAAAATGATAAACACTCAGCTTTCTTATATTGATCTAACTGATGATGCCCAACATTTTTTATTTGGATATTTTTCTATGTCTGCAAGCATCACATTATCAATGTATTTGGCATATTTAATTTCATCACAGTGTAACACCGTAAACCAATATTTAACAATAGCTTACCATCTATAATTCTTAATTGGAGTACTTCCTAGTTCATTATATATAAAGTTATTTTGCGTTTGAATTTTAACTCCTAATAATTGCTTACAAAACTGTAAATGAGCACGTTCTATATCAATAGCATTTGATTGGCCCCACACTTCACTTCCATAATTCCAAATTGGTAAAATAAGTTTGTCAAATATACCTAACATATCACTGACTGATAATTATATATTAATACAATTAAATGGTGCAAGTTATCTAAAAAAATGGCCACCATACAACACATACCTCAAAGATTTGCTCTCCATTTGGACCCTTTAGAGCACCACTTGACTTTCTTCTCCACTTTCTTTTTCGGAGATTCATCTTTCTTTTCTTCTTCTACCTTCTTAACAACCTTCTTCTTCTTGGTTTTTTCACATAAACAAGAGGCCCAAGAGGGCCTGAGGACGTTCTACTGACTCAAAGTGGCCATAGCACATTTTGGAATTCGCCTATGTAATAGAAACATCGGGGCAGGGTCATTTTTAACCCGAGGGACACCATTTGAACAAATCTAACAAAACTATAGTTGGTCATCATTACTTCATAAACATTTTAAAAATCTGTTGGACCGTTCGTGAAGATTTTTTAAGTTTTGGACTATTTTAAGTAACGGCGGCCATCTTGAATTTCAGATAAAAAAATCTTCTGTAAAGTCTCCTATGCTATAGAAACATCCATGTGAAGTTTCAGTTTAATTGGCCAAGTGGTTTCAGAATAGATGAAACAGAAAGAGAATTTTCTGTTTTCCCATAGTATCCCTATGTAAAATTCTAAGTCCCCTTACAGGGCCCCTATGAATTTTAGCCCCTAAATTCTTATCTGCTATCAAACCCCTACACATAGGGATAATTTATATCAAATATGTGCAAATCTGACATACCGGTTCTTAAGATTAACAATTTTAGTAATTCCCCATTTTTACCCTTATGGGTCCCCTCCTGACCCCTTAAGACAGTGGAACCCAGTCATTTTTACAAATCTGTACCTCCTTCACTAAACAATGCTTCTGTGAAGATATAGGCAAAATCATTTCCATTTAAAAAAAAATATATATATTATAATGACATGTGTCCCCTAATTGAACCGTCGGGGCGGGATCATATTTAACCATAGGGACACCATTTGAACAAATCTAATAAAACTATAGTTGGTCATCATTACTACATAAACATTTTGAAAATCTGTTGGGCCGTTCATGAGAAGAAGATTTTTTGAGTTTTGGACTATTTTTAGTAACGGTGGCCATCTTGAATTTCAGATCGAAAAAAAAAATCTTCTGTATAGTTTCCTATGCAATAGAAATACAGATGTAATATTTTTCACAGGAAAAAACAATCAGATGTAGTATTTTACACAGCAAAAACAGACAGAGTATTTACACATAAAAAGCTACCAGTCCCCTTAGATCTCAAATGTATATATCATGTACATTGACACAAACGTTACTATAACAACAAACAACAGTTCTACAGCTACACGAAACTATTTTTCAAAGGTAATTTAGAATATAACTAGAAATGTGCATGTTGCTACAAATGCCCCTGCTGTGTCTGTTGCTTTAATGTAGCAATGCTATTTGACTATTTATTTTTACTAGAAACAGTACTACAGAGATGACAATAGGCAAAACTGAACTTCCTGCTGATATTTGCTACCAAGTTTGACCGTTATAAGTTGAGAAATTTAGGAGTAGCACTGAGAATTATTACAATTAAAAATAATGAAAGGAACTCCGCCTCAATTCAATAGAGCTGCAATGATGATGACAAGAGCAACTGAACTTCATAGTGATATTCTTTAATAAGTTTGGTTACAATCAGAGAATATTTTAAAGAAGAGATGTCGGAGGGACAGCGCACTTGACTATTTCTATGCTGTTCTAAAACAACAGCTTTTTCAGGAAATAAGTACCAAATGGAAAACAATTGATATACAAGAATTCCGCGGAATGATATGTCTCGCCGTGTCTGCTTTGACCGTTAAATACACACATGGGAGAGAAAAAAATATTATAGTCATGCAAGAGTTATCTCACTTGGTTAATGTAGTAGGTTTAATGACTAAGAAATATTGTAGGAAGTATTGTGTGAAGTTTCGATCAAATACATTAAGTGATTTTTGAGATATGAACATGATGGTAGTTGCACACAAAACTTTAACCAGTATTTTTAAGTACAACATATTTATAAAAAGAATAAAAACAAATTAAAAATATATATATATATTTCTAAGTAAAACATATTTAAAAAAAAATTTAAAAAAAAATTATTGAAAAAAAAAATAAAAAGAATAAAAAATTCTAAGTAAAATATATTTTAAAAAAGAAATATATAAAAATAAAAATTTCCAAAAAAAAAAAAAGAATGCATCTGCATTGTATAATACAGGGTGCTAGTTGTAACTATGATCCAAGTATGAGTGTCCTAGCACTTGTACTTGTTTAGAAATAGTGTAAAAATGAAAACTTAACGTTGGAGGTAAATGCAAAATTCAGCATCAAACAATGTCAATGGACCATGAAATGTAAGTCACACTCAGCATCTGCAGTATATAATGTGATGCAGGGTGTTAGTTGTAACTATGATCCAAGTATGAGTGTCCTAGCACTTGTATTTGTTGAGAAATAGTGTAAAAACGAAAACTTAACGTTGGAGGTAAATGCAAAATTCAGCATCAAACAATGTCAATGGACCATGAAATGTAAGTCACATTTAGCATCTGCAGTATATAATGTAATGCAGGGTGTTAGTTGTAACTATGATCCAAGTATGAGTGTCCTAGCACTTGTACTTGTTGAGAAATAGTGTAAAAATGAAAACTTAACGTTGGAGGTAAATGCAAAATTCAGCATCAAACAATGTCAATGGACCATGAAATGTAAGTCAGACTCAGCATCTGCAGTATATAATGTGATGCAGGGTGTTAGTTGTAACTATGATCCAAGTATGAGTGTCCTAGCACTTGTACTTGTTGAGAAATAGTGTAAAAACGAAAACTTAACGTTGGTGGTAAATGGAAAATTCAGCATCAAACAATGTCAATGGACCATGAAATGTAAGTCACATTTAGCATCTGCAGTATATAATTTAATGCAGGGTGTTAGTTGTAACTATGATCCAAGTATGAGTGTCCTAGCACTTGTACTTGTTGAGAAATAGTGTAAAAACGAAAAATTAACGTTGGAGGTAAATGCAAAATTCAGCATCAAACAATGTCAATGGACCATGTATGTAGGTCACACTCAAGCATCTGCAGTATATAATGTAATGCAGGGTGTTAGTTGTAACTATGATCCAAGTATGAGTGTCCTAGCACTTGTACTTGTTGAGAAATAGTGTAAAAACGAAAACTTAACGTTGACGGTAAATAAAAAATTCAGCATCAAACAATGTCAATGGACCATGAAATGTAAGTCACACTCAGCATCTGCAGTATATAATGTGATGCAGGGTGTTAGTTGTAACTATGATCCAAGTATGAGTGTCCTAGCACTTGTATTTGTTGAGAAATAGTGTAAAAACGAAAACTTAACGTTGGAGGTAAATGCAAAATTCAGCATCAAACAATGTCAATGGACCATGAAATGTAAGTCACATTTAGCATCTGCAGTATATAATGTAATGCAGGGTGTTAGTTGTAACTATGATCCAAGTATGAGTGTCCTAGCACTTGTACTTGTTGAGAAATAGTGTAAAAATGAAAATTTAACGTTGGAGGTAAATGCAAAATTCAGCATCAAACAATGTCAATGGACCATGAAATGTAAGTCAGACTCAGCATCTGCAGTATATAATGTGATGCAGGGTGTTAGTTGTAACTATGATCCAAGTATGAGTGTCCTAGCACTTGTACTTGTTGAGAAATAGTGTAAAAACGAAAACTTAACGTTGGTGGTAAATGCAAAATTCAGCATCAAACAATGTCAATGGACCATGAAATGTAAGTCACATTTAGCATCTGCAGTATATACTTTAATGCAGGGTGTTAGTTGTAACTATGATCCAAGTATGAGTGTCCTAGCACTTGTACTTGTTGAGAAATAGTGTAAAAACGAAAAATTAACGTTGGAGGTAAATGCAAAATTCAGCATCAAACAATGTCAATGGACCATGAATGTAGGTCACACTCAGCATCTGCAGTATATAATGTAATGCAGGGTGTTAGTTGTAACTATGATCCAAGTATGAGTGTCCTAGCACTTGTACTTGTTGAGAAATAGTGTAAAAACGAAAACTTAACGTTGACCGTAAATACAAAATTCAGCATCAAACAATGTCAATGGACCATGAAATGTAGGTCACACTCAGCATCTGCAGTATATAATGTAATGCAGGGTATTAGTTGTAACTATGAGTCAAGTATGAGTGTCCTAGCACTTGTACTTGTTGAGAAATAGTGTAAAAACGGAAACTTAACGTTGGAGCTAAATATAAATGTTTGACACCGCCGCCGTCACCGTCGACGGAAAAGCAACACCTTAATCTCGTCCTCCTTTGTCGCGGCGAGAAATTCAGGGGTGGTAAAATTCAGCTATAATTATTATATAATGCTTGTCTGTTAAATTTAAATTAGCAAAATGATTTAACAACAATATTTGTTATCAACAGATTTGTATTTTAAAAACAGCAAAGTGAATGGACGGCGCATATTGGCTTAATATTATTATTTAATTAAGTATTTAATTACATCTTTCTTTCAAACTTTAAAATTGCTTTATAAATTCATTAACCATTGCTGAAAAAAAAATAGATGTGCCAATTGCATGACTAGAATAATATAAGTTGGTCAAGCATATCAAGAAATACTACTTAAACATTTCCGTCCATCTGTTCAACAACTTTACGGACGCAACTCACTCAGTTTTTACCCGATTCAAAAAAAACTTGTTGTACAGCAGGTACATGGCCTGAACATTCTATGTGTTATTCTTACTTGTATCCCACTTTGAACTACCAATACTGTGACTTAACTCCTCCAACAATTTTTAAGCCGATTCAAATGAAACTTGTTCAGCAGGTACATGTCTGAAAATGAGCCGGTGCTATTGGCGCTCCGATTCAATGATTATTTTTCTGTGTTATGATTCTTTGATCTTTTTAAAAAAAATGAGGCCCTCCTAGGGATTTTGGAGATCTGGAGAACATGGCCATTTATTTCCAGAGATCTTGGGAACATTGGTTATTACTGTCAGATATCCAGGGATCAAAGGCTTAATCTTAAAGATCTAGGGAAATTGTCCTTAAAGAAAAAAAAAGGAAAAATGTACCTTATTTTATCACAGATATATAAAAAGAGATAGGCAACTGGAGGCACTTGTCTAAATTTCAGGTGGCACATTTGGCTTTTTCTAGTTTAGTTTGAACTTATTTATTTTTCTTCGATTGAAAAACAAGTTCTTACAACTTAGACAAATCACACTCGAAGTCTTCCTGGGTATAACCAGCACTAAGCATATGTTGAAAAAGTGTTTTTCTTCAAGGACACAACACATAGTCGTGGCGGAGGATCGAACCCACGACACTCCAATATGGGTTCGTTGCTCTACCACTAGACCACGTAGCGTTTTCTAAATCATGGAAACATACATCCTCCAGAACCAAACGACATATTTTTGTGATTATGGTATCAAAAGAAAAGGCTTGATTATAAATGTGTGAGTTTATTTTTTATTTTTTTAAATTTAAAGAAATGAGGTAGTTTTACATTTAAAGTGTTTTTTTGTGATCTTTTTCTGTTTTTTTAAGCCCATTTTTTAAGTAAGAAATAAGAAAACTGATTTCAATAAATATCGATATGTAACTTTCACCACCGATAGAAAACTTACTTCTTCATCTTTCTACCTAATATTCTATTTTATTGTGTTTTGTTTAAACGTATTTGTTAAATCAAGTCTTTGTTAGAAAAATATTGTTTTCTTGAAAAAACATATTTCGATTTTAATCCGTAATAATTTAGTTCAGAAGAAAAATATTAAATAATGGATAACTGGAATTAGTCATCATTTCTTTATATAGCATCAGCTTTACTTTGGTATCAAAACTGTTTAATTCAGACATAGATTCGAAGAGTTATTAAAGAAATACTAAAAGTGCCTTGTACATTATATTGCTATTATCCTGTCTCTGTAATTAAGTCACTGATTTTATATGTATAATTTCTATATTTGATTATGATTTACTTTTAAAATGAGATGTTGACTGCTTTAAACAGCTTTTGATAGCTTTGGAGGTTTCTTGCAACGTACGTGTTAGTCTGGGGACCCGCACAACTTCATTCCATAATCGTATATACCCGAAATAAATGGTAATTCCGAATAAAGATGTATTTACAGTTTTCATGTTTACAGGCAGGATAATGCAGTGCTTATCAGAATCGATTACGGATCGTAAGTACATGTGTTCAATCCCTGTCGGCAACTAATTTTTTTTTTATTTATTAGATCGTGTTTACACAATAAAGTCAATTATTATTATGTTTATGTATTGTCTTTTGTAAATTAACCGTTCAGTTGTTCATTAAATTTTCTTCTGTCCTTCCCTCGGCTATACTTGCCAAAGGCTAGTTTCAATACAGAAACGAACATTCATATTTCATTCCCATTTGTGTGATGAGAAGCTATCTAGTCAAAGGTAGTTATATTATTTCTAACCAACGGCCAGCAGGGTTTATGTCGTTGTAAATTGTCCGCCGTCCGTCCATTAACTTTTTCTTGTAGAGGCAATAGCATCACCCACATTTTTCAAAGAATCTTAACCAAACTCGAACAGCATTTGTATAACCATAAAAATCTCGAACAAGGTTTTGAACCAGCGTGATAGAACTGCAAATGCTCCCTGCCACAGGGCTTACAAGCGCATTTTTAAAGAAACTTAAAAAACACATTTTCTCTGAAAGTTCTAGCCACGGACCATAGATATTTTAAATGAAGCATTGTTACTATAGGTGTCTTCTAAAAGGGTTGTAGAAGTAGAAGCATTACAGGTTTCAAATTTGGGCATTTCACCTGAAAATATCCTGATAGTGTCCTCTCTAGTGAAGCCAAACACGACTTCATTACACTTAATGATGGGGATTACATACATATTCAAACAGCCTATGTCAAGAGGTTTGACATACATAGACATCTTGTAAAGGCTGAGACTGATTGGCCTGCACAAAAGGACAAGGGAAGAAGTGCATGGAATTTGCTTATGATGATGTGTAAATAATAATAGAGAATACTATAGTAGATATTTTAAACACTATTTGGTACTTTCAGGGAACAATGTTTAAAACTTTTGGAGATCTAGGGAAAAGTGAAAATATTTTTGGGGAACTCTGGTAAATTCTTTTGGAGATCTGGGGAACAGTGGCCGTTACTTTAAGAGATCCAGTGAACAAGGACCCCCCTGGGAGGGCCTCAAAAATACATTCATTTGCACTCATATTTGCATTTCAGTCTAAAGCTTTTGAGTCACAGCACCTTCTGTTACAAAACTTTTCCAAATTGCATTTCTTGTGTTCCACCATCTCTCAGTCATAAGACATAAGACATTTTATTGACTTAAACTATATACAGTTTCTCGTCATCATATATATAAATAAACAAATATTTCATTACATGACAGGTATGCTATTTACTTTAAATTGATCTTTGCAATAAAAGAAGTTATAATCTTTTTATAAAAAAAAACACATAAATATTTGTGTCATCAACGCGCTGTTCAAGTACCCACATCCACAGACAATGTCTACGTTGCTCCGTCCATAACCCTATTTAGCGGTAGATATGATTTCACTGAATTTCGTGTTGACTTTTGTGTTTGTTGGTATGAACAAGGACTTATATAAGTCATTAGTATGATAGAAAAAATCAAATTAAAGAAATTATTAATTCGTATTTTTAAGGATTTTATTCACATTTTCTAGCGTGGTTTTACTTTTATAAAAAAAATGAATTCTCAGTTAAACCTGGTGTTTCAGATAGTAATACTCGGAGATTAATGTCAACCTGAAGTAAGCGTTCATGCTTGTAAATATGTAACGACGTGAATAAATCACGTTATGAAATGACATAGTCCCATATTTGCATTTCAAGCGTTTATTTCTGATCTGCTTTTTTCAATTTCGCGTACAAATATTTAAACAGATTTGCTTAAAGACAAAAGTGGTAAAGAAAAGAGTATTCAGGAACTGGTTGAAGAAATTATTTCAGGAAACAAAGTAATGATTTTTTCGAAGCCGAATTGCAGACATTGCAGCAGCGCCAAGAAAACCATAGAGAAATATACGGGGAAGTCCGGGTACGCAGTTTGGGAGATAAGTAAAGAGGTCAAGTGCAGACAAATACATGCGATATTACGGCAAAAAACAGGGGCAAGCACGGTACGTTTTACATGTTGATTAACTAATGCTTGGTCTAAACACTTTCAGTGTTACTTCAACGAAGGACGATAGTTCGGTTTATAACCACTCTAAGACTTTCCTCCGCCATTATATTTGGAGGTTATAGTATAGAGTACATTTTAGGCCATTTTGGGGTAATACGTTTTCTTCAAATTTCTTCAATTTTTCTAAATAAAACCTTAATAAATTTAAAGAAATATGGAAGTTAATAAAATAAAATAAATATTTAAGTTTTAACATTTTTTATATATATTAGTAAGATATTATCTTCTCAGACTTTGAAATGTTTAAGTGATTCCTGTGACAACTAGCTTAATTGATTGTTAAGCATTGAATCTACTTAGTGACAAGTCATAAAGGGATACTTATCATCTTATCTTTTTAAGCTGGTTAAAGGTTCGCAAGTTTCTTTATTCACTAAATTTTGGAAAAACACACGCTTGGCGCAAATTCTTCTGGCTAAGTCTGCGTAAAACCCATGCGCACCAAGTTTGTTAAACCCCTAAAATATTCTTATTCTGGGGCCACCTGGTTTTCTCGATTTTGATTGGTTAATACGTCACGCCGACGATAGAGTACAAAACTCCAAAGTTTCCCTTGTACAGCAGTCTGTTTTTAACATCTGTCTGTGCAAGGAGTAAATAAAGTTTAAGATATATAAATATAAACTTGGAGTTCATTATATGTCATCTCTATCCTCAGGTAAGTGATATTTTACTCACTATATATATTTGGTTTCTTTGGAAATTGATCTTGTATTTTATCATGTATTTCTGTATTTCATTTTCTTCATATTTTTATGTAAAGTTGTCATAACCAGACTATTGAGATATGATTAACATCATTTAAACTTAACTTTTCAATTACCAGCGAGTCGGGGTAAATTCTTTGTTTTGACTCGAATTGGTGCTCCTTTTATAGGCATAGTGCCACCATTGCAAAAAGGAAGTGCTTCCGTGGGGTAGTCGCATAATGGCGGTTATAAATAATCCTCAATTCTTCTTCTTTAAAAATGCATTTTCCTTATTGAAATGCTCATTTTTTTATTTGAATGTCATTATTGATGTATTTTGAACATTTTGATAGCATTATCATGTTTGAATTATGAATTTAGAAAAAAAAAAAATGATGCTTGGAAATTGGGGTATGAATTCATGATTTCGGAAGTCTACTTTCACTTTGTCACCAGTGTACACACTGAGCAGGAAAAAAATCTCTTATATGACACATGACCCCTACTTTTTCATCATATTTTGATAGTGCAGAGGTTGACAAACAGTAAAATGTAGGTTTCACTTCTTTCATTTGGGACCCTCTATGAATGACAAGTCTTCAAACTTTTATTATTAACTATAGAATAAAGAACAAAAATCAATGGTGGGGTTACACCTAAAATAGAATTTCTTTATTTGTCCATAGTTATTCCCCCTGAATTACTCGTTCAATTAAAGAAGTCTTGCGGCAGAGGGAAACTATTATCCTAAGATATAACTGAAAATTAATCCATTTTGGACTCAAAATTCATGAGCTTCATGCACCAAAATATAAGACAACGAATCATGTAAGTTGTGGGAATAACTGGATCTTAGAAATAATTTATCAGTTTTAAAATTCATTGTTTTTAAAAATATCCGAACATTGTATACTATCCGAATTACACCGGATATGGAAACTATTTAAATAAAATCTATGTTTGATTCTAAAGTCTAAAACAAGTAGGAATATTTTATAGTTTGTATTTTGGAAACTGATTGATATCATGTTTGATATATGGAGTGTATGGTGATGAATGTATGTGTGATTTAACTGAATGATTTAATGGTACAAGAACCTATATATTAAAGGGACACATTTATGTATATTTTAAATAACCCAAGACAACATCTGAAATATGTTATAGTTACATGTAGATTAAATTATTAATAGTGACCGGTCAACATTGTTCGTTACCACGAACATGCTATATACACCTATTCGGCTTATTATACATTGTTGTAAAGCCGTTACTATTTACACTTTTTTTTGAATATTTGATGTTCCGCTTGTTGCATTTTATAGTTTAAAATTATGGATCGACCGACTACCGATTGACGGTCACTAGCAATACAAACAGTTTTATTGTCTGATTTTACATTTTTTTCAACAGTAGATATATGTGTTAAGAGCGTAAGAAGTGAGAAGTAAAATGCTGAGTTAATCTATTACTCTGTCATTAGTATCTTCCTATGCTTATATATTCTCATTGATATCGTCTATGACCTGTGTGTGGAGAGTGAATCTAGAATGTTTGTTTTTATTACTGGTATAACTTTTGATTTTGATAGGCCGTAAAACCTCAATGTTTATTATCAGATATAATGACTGCTGATTCTATTTACTCGATGTCTGATTTAATTTGTATGTTTATTGATGATTGTTTTGTAGGTTGAACATGTCTGGACCTTGAATTATTTGTTTGGATTTTTTAAAAAAAAAGAAGTATTAAACTGAATCAGAAAAAGACATGTTCAACATTATGTATTTTTAGTATGAGTCTGTTTTTAACATCTGTCTGTGCAAGGAGTAAATAAAGTTTAAGATATATAAATATAAACTTGGAGTTCATTATATGTCATCTCTATCCTCAGGTCCAACAGAAGAGCAGAGTCCCCCCCCCCCCCCCCCCCCCATTTTTACACCCCGTAATAGTTATATAGCATGTAGTGTGTTAAAAATGGCGAATAACTCAATTCAATCTGTTTCAGACATACTTCGTATAGTCTTATCAGTAGTTTAACATATTTCCGTAACTTGTACATAGGCGTAGGAACCGGGGGGAGGTGGCCAAGCCGCCCCCAACCACAGGTTCAGCATATACTTTGGGCCTGGAAGTACTTCCTCATACACTCTCTCCTCAGGTTGCCCCCTCCCCAATAATTGTAACACTCCTACGCCCATGTTTTGTGGATCCGGGTAAGAATATCAGTGATTAACATCCGTAACTTGTGTGGTTCCGGGTAAGAATAAAGTCACTGCCAATTTCTGCAAATGGATAGGATCCGCAAAGTGGGTATGATATCCATTTTCTCATTTTGCTATGTTCATCCTTGTGGCTAAGATATCAACTCCTGTGTGGTTTCGGGATGTCAAATGGGTGATGCAAATTAGATCATGCTTGTTGCTAGAGGCAACACCTGAGTGTTGAATATAACTTGTTGGAACTATGCAGTCCTCCAGGTACCAGGTTTGCAGGTTCAATTTGAATATCCTTTGTTGTTGTTTGAATTTAATTTATTTGTGAAATCCTCTTGCCAAACATATTGGCTGTGGGGCTCACTCCTAGGCGAAAGTAGTCGGTCTGGGGTATTTTCAGAGAGCAAGATTTTAACTTTTTGTCAAGTAGAACGCCTGTACGAGTTGTTTGACGTTTTTCTGTGAAAGGGTGCTCGGTTTCTCGTAGCATAGGGGTGATCGCCGCACCCCCCCCCCCCCCCCACCCCTGGCAGCAATCCTGGGTTCTTTGGTGCACTCCCGGGCGCAAGTAGTAGGGGGTCTGGCGTTCATTTAGAATGCAAGCTTTTGACTGTGTGTCAAATTGAACGCCTGCACCAGTTGTTTGACTTTTTGTGATTAGGCAGAGTGATCGTAACAGGTGACGCTTTGGCCAGCCTGCACCGCCTTCATTGCACCATAAATTACACCCCTTTACCAAACACTTGGGCTCTTTGGCTCACTCACAGGCGAAAGTTGTCGGTCTGGGGTAATTTCAGAGAGCAAGCTTTTAACTGTGTGTCAAATAGAATGCATGTACGAGTTGTTTAACTTTTTGTTTTGCAAGGGTGCTCACACAAATACACCCCCTGGCAGCATTCGCAGGTTCTTTGGTGCACTCGCCGGTGCAAGTAGGGTATCTTGCGTACATTTACAGAGCAAGCATTTGACTGTGTGTCAAATAGAAAGCCTGCACCAGTTGTTTGACTCATAAATATGACGAATCTTACCTCTGCCTTTGGGAGTATTTTCTTATACAAGACCATCACCATTGATATGTTCAAGGCCCTGTTGTGTATAACTACCTCTGAAACATTGAAATACAATCAAATTGGAGCATAACAAACAGAGTACTAATATGTCAACTATTCGCCCACGATGATTTTCGAACCAACTCTTCTGAAATGTCACAGAATTGTCCAGATTCAGCATCATGTTGCCTTTAATTTGATCCGTTTTACGGGTTTGCATGTAGTGACATCTACGAAATAATACGAATATTCTCAAATATCGATTTTGCCACGTTATGTTGACATACCAAACCATTCATATTTTATTTTATTAATAATAACGAAATGCTTTTAATCAAATTTAATAATTATTTTATTTTAACATTGCATAGCGTCATCCCCCCCCCCCCCGCCCACCTCCCCCACACAATTTTAAGAACGGATGTAATGATTAATGATATAATGACAATTTGAATACATTTCGGAAAATAAGCTTTAAGATAAGTCAGGAGTCAATTGTAAATGTGTAAAAACCACTTACAGATTTTAAACACACCTAAGGGGGTAAATTGACGAACTATATAATTAAATGCGCACTTAGATCTACTGTTAAATCTCAGTTCAGCATCCTTTTCCTACGGATATCGTTAGCAACTGAGTGGATTTCCGATTACTACGAGGTCGACAATCAAAAGTACGATTTTATCAATGTTCATCTATTTAATAACGTAGTGGTTGCTATTTGGAACAAATGGCTCGTTATGTTAATATGAGTAGCTAATTTTTATTCGAGGAAGTGACATTTTTTTATTAGAAACGCTTACCGACATCCGAGTTATTTGGACATATCAAATATTTAAGTATTTTTTACAGACTGTTTACCATACATATATTTAGACTGATTTTGCGAGGTTAAATAAGGTAATATGTTTTTTTCCTTCTATTTTCACATCTTGAGACCCTATTCACATGTCTGTACTTAAATAAAACGATAAAACGGTAGTTTTTTTGTGTCAGCGGATAAACTTGTGTGTGCCTGCGTGCTTCGTCAATTGTTTGCTTTTTACAAGTGTTCTTGAAATGTTCCCGTCCTATATGCGATAACGATTATAGAGAATACCATGTTAGTTTCTGATATTATCAACTTAATCAGTTTGAAAAAAACAACAAGACGTGGCTCTGCTTTGTCTTTGTTTTTTCGTGCCGAACCTAATGAAATTGATAATATCAGACACTAACATGGTATTCTCTATATCATGTCAATAGTTTTAATTTGTCTTTTTTATGAAATTGAAAAGCAGCATCAGACTTTTGTTACATGTCAGTTTTACTTCACGAAATGTAATGAAACATTTATTTAACAGTTATTGCTGTTTTTAATAACGGAAAAACAACAGTTAAATAACCACTACACAAAGGGCTTTGTTATTGACTCAGTAACCGGTTCGACCGGATAAACCTGATTTCAACAGAATAAATGGTCCACAGCTCATTTTTGGAGGAATAAGCATTCATAATAATATATAATAAACGCCAATTTTCTAATTATAAGTGTGCGACCTTGCAAGATGATTTTATTGTAAAGCCTCATTAAACTTTTGAGATGCACACATTTTGATAATAACAAACATGATTGTAATTAAATGTGTTTAAAGTATTGCTCAAACCATTCCTGTAGACCCTTTATTGACTGTTTTTAAAAAAGCGAGAAAATAAAAGATAAGGGGTTCATTAACAAGATTAGAAAAGTTATGACTTCACTAATATTATGTAATCGTTATTGGGTTTTCTTTCTTTAAACAAATACATTGATGTCTGCAATGAAACTGTATCGAGCGTAGTACGCCTTATATTATTTATACGCACTGAAAAACAATGAGTACGGATACTAGTTTGGTCTAGTAACTCTTGCTCAGGATCCTCGATTGCATATACGCGCTATTACGTCACAAATCACTTTATCGCAGTCAATATTGAGAGGCTACGAAGGGTGATTTGTTTAGTACAGTTATTAAAAAAGTAATTTTATTTTTAATTTTATATGAACGATTCGTCGCTTTCGTGCAGTTAATTAGCTCGTGGGTTCATTAATACACTTAGGGAAATAAAGGGAATGTTTTTAAAAACCATATAACCGCAAGCGGTTTCTTAATTTTTAACCGCATCCCCTAAAGTTCACCGTACTATCAATCGTGAAACATCGGGTATTTCCGTATCCTCCGTAGAATACACCTCGTGTATAGCTCTAGAATACACCAACGCGAATCGCCTGTGTTACAAGTCTGTGTTCATTCGCGTGAAAGTAACAAATAATGTATCCGTCATTAAATTGATTATATATGGCGTTGTTATATCGATTTTTTTATTTATACACTCGACATGGGTCATATTTATAGGGAAATTTAAAATATCAGTCTTGATTAACAAACGTTTATATTTTCAACGTACATGTATATAAACAGGTGGCATAAGGGGGCCGCCATTTTACTTTATCATGTGACTGAAAGTATTTCCAAAATGGCGCCTTATTATGTCAGAGGTCTATTGCGTAGCATAAAGGCCGAGGTGATCAGATTGCCGTACTATGTTTCTCATCATATTACCGACCGATGCGTTTCCAAATAAGCTTCGTAACTCTATGTTTTCTTCCGGAGGCGTTTATCGGAAAGAGACGAACATTAGTTTGTAAACAAATCCCGTTCTTAATTATGTACTAATAATGTGCTTTATACATGTATCTATTTTTTCGTTTGCAAAGTCTTTCGGTGATCAAATAAACATGTTTTCTATCATCTGGAAGAATAAAAATGACTTAAATTAAAACTAAAAAACGATCGTTTCTGAAGTTTAATGAGCCTTTAAATTGTGGTTTTAGCGTATTTTCAACACATTACAGGTTATGTATCGCGTTCAGTGCGGCTGGTGAAAGAAGACGTCAGAATAGGTTTGAGAAGAATCGCCGTCCTTCCGCAAATAACATTTTCTCACATTAAGTCTCTGGTCTGTGCTGGGCTCGAACCCTCGACATCAGTGGGGAAGAGGTAAGTGATCTTAAGATAACGTCTTTAAGTCTAAAGACAACCAAGCCATGGTGGACGCTTTAATTTACCGGATGTTAGAAAACACGAGTTTTAATGAATCACCTTTATTTCTCATTTTCTTTTTTTATTGGGTCCTCTGTGGCCAAGTTGTCTACGGCGCCGCCTCAAGATCACTGACCTTTCACCACTAAGCTCGTAGGTTCAAGTCCCGCTCGCTTCAAAAAACTTTGTGTGAGAAAGTTTGCCATTTACTTGCGGAAGGACAGTGATTCTACTCAGATTCATTCTGAGGTCTTTCTTCACCAACACAAATGGAAATGCCATATATAACCTAAAATGTGTTGAAGAAAATGGCGTTATACCCCATTAAAAACTCATTTCTTTTCAGTACCCATCGAGACATCAAACAGAAGTACCCACCTACCAGTACAACATGTCAGATTCACGTTCCTCGTATTCACCGAATGAAAAAAATAATTCCACCAAGTACACTCTTCTAAAAGACAGTGAACACGATATTGCCGTTGACAGCACTAGGGCAGATCCGATACAGGAGCGAGATGTTATCTTAGAAGTGAGTGTTCAAAACGTACCGTTCTACAAGACATGCCAACACAAATTCTGTTTCAGGGTTGGCGTATTCTGCTTCATGCTTGGTCTTGATCTGTTAGACCTCGTCAGCGATTGGTTGTTTTACTACAACGTAGCAGCAACCGAACAAGGTCTGGTGTTTGGTCCTCCAGATTTCCACTTGGTCAACGCTTTGCTCATTTTCGCAATCATAGGATCATTCGCGTTTACACTAGAGGTGTCGAACCTATGGTTTGAGGTGTTTAGAGACAAAGGATGGGTAGACAGTGAACTTGCCTCGGCAATAACGCTATGGATCGAAGACGTTCCGCAGATTACTATCAGCGTCGCCATTGCAGGTTGTCGTGAAAGAGCTATCAGTTATATTCAACTTATCAAAGCCGCCGTGGTCATCTTGGGATGTACAATCCGCGTGATTCTGGTCTTCGTGAATTTTTGCGGGATAAAAGCCCCCAAAGAGTCCGATTCCGCAGCAAAGGACGTGAATGCATTATGTCATGTTTTTTGTCGAGTGTGTATTGTGCTGGCAGCGATAATAACATTAGCAGGTGGAATTGCTGTGTTTATACTGACGGATTACCGGTTAGACAAGACAGGTGATCTACAATTTAGAAAGCCACATTATGCAATGAAGGGCGAACTTGATATAGCTATGTATTTCCACAATGTCAGCATCTACTTAAGCCATCCGCTGTTTGATTACGACCATGAACAACACCTCACGGCCACCGACGTCAACTGGTTCAGAATGATGACCATATATGACGTCACACAATCTCGTGTTGATAGGCGTCTGGAGGTCGAGTACGATCTTGAGACAAAGTCTAAAATCATAATATGGCAAAGCGATAATCATAACCATCTTCACGCGGTTGAATGTTTCGAGATAAATAGAACAGCAAAACAACTCCAAAAGGTCACACTTTCTCGTTGTGAGAACTACATCGGAAGTTTAAGAACATCGAAAATAATTTTCAAATTTCATTTTAAGACACCCAAATATCCAAGTCTTACATTTGGCGATATCACTTATAATGTTTTAATTAAAGAACAAACGCACTGCAGAAAATCCTTTATTCAAGTATTTAACGATGTCATCAAAAGAATAACAAGTGTTTCAAGCCAAGTGAACACAGCCGCCATGTTTTATTTTCGAAATAAAAATGGAATCAGTGCGCAGAATCACGTGATCCATTTACCAGGGTCAACCAATGGAAAGTTTTATCAGCTTGATAATCTAATCAAGTCGGCCACAATCTGGAGAAGGGGGTTCCCCGCCTGTAAAAGCACCGGAAGTCAGGCTCCGCATCTTGATTCACATATTCATATCGATTGTATTTAAATGCTCGTATTGGAAAAATAATTGTATTTCAACTCATTAATATTTCTAAGGGTTCATTACGGTACACTTCATCCACATCTGCCAATGTATCGTGTTTTTTTCCAACTTTTTTTGCCGTATCAAAATACACTAGTATAACATTTAACAAAATTAAGACATGCTGTTTTTAACTTATTTCATCAAATTTATACTTTGTTTTTTTTTTATAATTTGTACAGTTTTTTAATACAACATGTATATTTATTAAACACGCCTCTTTACCTACATACATTCCTTATCAATCAAACATTCTAGTTTGTTTATTCATATTTAAGCATGTGGAAGAATGAATGAACAATTTGGAAGTAAGTACAAACGTTCCTGGCTTTTCCTCTGTCAGGGACCGTTACAGTGTAGTGCTACACGGAGTGCGCTGATTCATCAGTTGCCTCAGTGGAAGCTGAAATACGTACCAGTTTGATAAAAACAATTAGAGTATAACAGACCATAAAAACGATATATTTGGAGAAAGGATGTAAAGATGATGCTGGGTCATGTACTCTAAATTGTAAGCACGTGGATCTCAGTAGTAACATAGCCTCGGAGCCTCAGAGTTTTATATTTAGCACACTGAAACCTGGCCGACAACACAGACATACATCTGGTTACAGCAGTTGTTTCATTACCATTTCTACCTGCTGGGCAGTTTAAGTCAGAACTTAAAAAACGCCATGTCTTAATTTAGTACAATGAGCATGTAGTTTTGATATCGCAAACACCTTGTGTGTGGAAACAGGTGCAGCACACGGAAAACAGGAAGATTGACGAATCATGCTTTGGTACACGGATCATATTTACCAATCATGAGACGTAAACTCAGTTTGTATCTACCAACCAGGGCCCACTTGTTCAACGCTCAGTTAACTTAACACTCCGCTAGATGATAAGATGATATCTTGTATGTATAATATCTTCAAAGTTCCAAGTTTTAATACTACGGTGGATTATATCAGTAGAAGCAAATGCCATTTTGTTACGATGGCCAGAAAATTGTTACCTTAAATGTATCAAATCTCAAAATACCATCATTCGAAAGTTAATCTTAATCTGGCGTTTATCTAACAATGGTTTGAACAGAGTGTTATAAAACATGCTGTAGTAATCCTCAAGAACAGAATAAAATAGAACGCGTATTTTATTTCAGACTTGCATATAAATACATCGTCTTTATATAATATTTACAAAACATACTATCGCGTAAAATACTGATTAATTAACACATCATTAATACCGACACAATTCATTCCAAATATATACATGTAAATATATATATGGTTTGCATTGTAGCTAGGCGAACTCGCCGTAGTCTGGTCTGTACATTTATGTCTTGTTTATTCACAAATAATTATCTCCGTATATATCGAGAATTAAATGGAAATATTAATATATTGTGTAAAATATTGTATAATAATTTGTTATTCTGAATGTAGAATACATATACTTATGGGGTGCCGTTTTACTAATTAACCATTATAAGTGATATCATTTAATCATTTATACTAACAAGTGATATCACTTAATTGAACAAGTGACATCACTTGTTCGAATATGAAGAAGTGATATTATTTGATCAAAGTAATGATATCACCTATAGTATAAGTGATATCACATATAAAGCAAAAAAAACAGAATAGCCCCTGCAAAAGTGATTCAGCAGTGAATATCTGTGATATCACTTATTCGTTTTAAATAAGTGATATCATGTATTCGAATATGTGATAGCACCTATTCGAATAAGTGATAGCACTTATTTTGGTTAAATAGTAGAATGGCACCCAATATATATATATATATACCATACGTCTAACAAAACACCTTTCAGGAGCACAGGATTCGCGAAGGATACATAAATGGTAGAAATAGTGAATACAGTAGAGATAATAACCATTTTACAGTGCTAAAACTTATAACGAGATATCTTTAGCTAGCTTTCGGCTTAACGCCTTCATCAGAGGACAAAAAGAAAAGAAAACAATAACACAAGTATATAAACAATTTTCTTTATATAAAATACTGCAGACAGACTGAGAAAACTACTGTAAAATATTACAAAATAAAACTTTTAACCATATTCACTACAAATACGGGCGACCATGCACCAATAACCCATATGACGGTAGTATCCCATACATTTGTTTGTTTTTTTAAGAATAGGTAGGAGCATATATAAGCGACAAGTAGTTAAAATTATTGTGCCGTACATAACACAGAGGATGAGCCTTGTTACAGAATCGCAGAGCGTTTAAAAATAGAATAGCAGACTATTTCGTGAAGACGGTTTTGTACGCCAACATTTATTATAAACTGAATATTAGACCAAAACTGTATATAAATGGGATTAACCGTCAATTGTGATTGCTATATATTGTGTAACTATAAACACTATTAATATAAAATATTAAAACAGTTTCCTTATCAGTTTGTTGTTTCATAAACGGTATGAACGATTATTGATAACACCTATTTAATATTGCTCTGCTCCACATTACATAGAGTCATTCTGTGTTTGCAGAATCGCAGAGCGGTTAAAATAGCGTCGGAGACCAATTCCAAAATTCTATTGTGTGTAGTATACATGATAAAATACTGGATGAAAATCCTCAAACTAGGCGAAAACTCCATAGTTAAAAATATTTATTCAATGCTAAAACATGATGCCGATAATTTACCAAATAACCAAAACACAAACTGGGCATATCAAATAAAAACTATTCTCCAAAACCATGGATTTAGTGATATATGGTTACAGCAATTCAATATAGATATACATTTTCCCATCATAAAACAGCGCATCTTAGATACACATAAACAAACCTGGTACTCAGAAATAAACAACTCATCCAGACTACAGTACTATAGCTTATTTAAACATGACTTTAAAACAGAAACATACTTAGACGCAATAAAAGAAAATAAATATAAATTTGCACTTTCAAGATTTCGCATATCGTCACATAATTTAGCGATAGAAACAGGAAGATACGATAACATACCAAGAGAAAACAGAATTTGTACAAAATGCCAAATGAACCAAATCGAAAATGAATATCATTTCCTTCTGGTGTGTCCCGCATATAGACACTTGAGGAATACATACTTTAAAAGATACTACTGTAGTTGGCCAACGATAAACAAATTTCAATCACTGATATCCACAAACTCAAAAGCTTTGTTAACAAACATAGCAAAATTCATATACAATGCAGAAAAGATAACAATTAATTAACCGATCATTATAAACATACATCATCAAACTAATGTATATACAACAGTCAGTATCTACATATAAAAGCGACTGACATTCTTTATACTAACAACGTGTTAATGTGACTCTTATCATATATGCATATATAAATATATGTAATTCACATAGATAATATATATTGCTTCTCTGTTAAATGATCTATTTCATGTTATTCTCCCATCTTTCAATGTGTGTAGGCTATAAACATTGTATTGATGTTTTATGCTGAATAAAATATTCGTATTCGTATTCGTATACACCGAAATTTATTATAAACTGAATACTAAACCAAATTTATATTGATGGAATAAAGCAAAAAAGTTTGCAATTTGTCGTTTGTTCTTTGTGAAATGGGTGTAAATGTTTCTTTCTTCTTAGTTCTTTGTGGGAAATGAAATATTTTACCTTTGTAACTTTGCTATTTGTCTATCCTACTATATCCTATATAAGTAAGAAGAAAGAAACATTTACACCCATTGCACAAAGAACAAACGACGAATTTCAGACTAAGAGTTATGGCGGTGATACCCTTCCATAGTTAAAAACCAATTCTTGAACGCCGACATTTAGTCATAGCATTATATTGAACAAAACATATGTAAATTGAGTAGAACTGTGTGAGTAAGATTTAAACTATTGCATATATGTATTGGTAGATGCACTGGCGAGGTATATTATTTGTGTATAGCAACACGTAAATCGTCCCCTTTGTTGAGGCCAAAAGGTTGAATAGTATTTAATCTGCGGATCCAGTACGATTCTCGTATTTTGCGCTTCTCGTCTGACCAATTAGGGTTATGCTCTATACAGATAATGGATATGTCCCGTATCTAGCATATGTGATCAGCCGCTAGCGATCTGGTGAGCTTACGTGTTAACTCTCAGATTAAGGGGAGTCTTCGTTTCACCGACATACTGTTTTACACATTGTTTGCAAGTCATCAAGTAGACATCATTACTTGTTTTATAGTTGGCGTTAGATCTCAGATGTTTAGTTGCACCAGTCCTTGATTGTTTAAAACAGTTAGTGACAGGCATGTGTTTGCATGTTAGGCATCTAGGTGAACTGCAAGGGACTGACTGTCCTATTTTGGCATCGGTAGGGTGCGGGCTCAATCTAGATCAGACGAGAATATCGCGGAGACTTGGCGATGACTGTTTTTTTTCTGGGAACATTTTTTAAGACGGTTTGAAGATTTAATTATGGGCCAGTGATTTGAAATTATATTTTTTTCGTCTGGAGTATCCGGATGGTATGTAAGTATAAATGGTAGACGCGTTGCAGGGTCGTGTGTTTTATTTTTGTATTATAGAATATCTGTTCGGTTTTGTTCTCTAGCTCTCGAAATGGCAGAATCAACGGCAGCTTTGGTGTAGCCCCTATTGAGTAAATGTTGTGACAGTGCAGGTACTATTCGTGTTTTTTTTCTTGCTTGATAAATCGAATAATTGATATCACTTATTCATTTCGAACTTTTGATAGGATATGATTTATGACCTTAACCGTGAATCATTTCCAAAGATGAAATCGGATTTCACAGAATCGATGATAGGATGGAGTTCTTTTTTTATATAGATTAGAAGTGTACGGCAGGAAATCTTAAAGGACTGTTTGTGATGCTTTATTTTATTTTTATGTGCCAGGTGCATTCTTTGATTCCCTGACCTGTTGTAAATTCTGTACATATATTGACAGCTACTAGTACTGTCCTTTGTATCAAGAACAATATTTTCATTTTGGTTATTTCTATTGTTATGGTTTCACTTTACTGTAAACGTTGTAACAATTGATTAATTGGATATTTGAAAAGTATCCCTTGTATACCTAATACCGCGATATACCTATTACCGCGAATGCCCGTATAAAAACAATCTGGGAAGATATGCGCAAAGCTCCAACTTCCGTTAGTGTCGGCATTTGTTTGCATTTCGTATCGGCAACTGTTTAATACTCATCATACTTGAGTAACCTTATTACTGTTTATTATTGACGCCATTCTTTACATGGTTGAAAACAATTAGACTCGCGGTATTAGGTATGACCAGTATACATACTCTAAAATTACAGCACTGAAACTCAGCTGGAATTTATAAAAAAAAAAACGGCGAAACATAATTTACAAGGGGGGTAAATTGAGACATTCCCTATCCCCTCATTAAATATGCATATGACAATACATAATGGTTGAGTTTAGTGCATGTAAACATACATACTTCCCCCTGAAGCTGAATCTGGCCGGGCTTAAATATCAGCCGGTATGGGCACGGTGTAAAACGCTGACGCTTAAGCTGACAATATAGGTAAAGAAGGAAACCGCTGACAATATAGTATGTACAAAGAAGGAAACGCTGACAATATGTACAAAGAAGGGAACGCTGACGATATATGTAGAAAGAAGGACACGCTGACATTATGAAATAGACTACTATATTTTATTCCAGAAGGAAATATATAGATATATATTTATGGCAGATTTTCATATCACAGTAAAATATAAGGATATTAAAGATCAAGGTTTTAAGCAATTAAATTATTAGAGATTTGTTTGCCACCATCATAATGCAATAAGAAATAAAAACTGTTCTATTGTGTGGAGGTTGTTTGTTTAAATTCATTTATATCAATTTATTTGTGCATTAATTTTGTTTGTTTTTGTGTGTTTAAGGAAATAAAGGCTTATTATATCCATTGAAAAACGAATGAATGAAATGAATTCAAACATGATTATTTGATCACACAACGGTATATCGTTTTTAAACCGTTTGTGACTTACTATAAATATAATCAATGATCATTTAAATAAAAAGCGGTTGTATAGTTGGATCAACGATATAATTAATGTTAATTATATTAATCCGTGACAATTTTGAAACGTTTGTTTAATAGAATGATTTCAGACACGATTGTTTGATCAAACAATGGTATATCGATTTGAAACTATTTGTGTCTTAGTGAAAATGTAATAAGTGATAATTTTAAATTAAAAGCGGTTGTATAGTTGGATCAAAGATATAATTGATGTTTATTAAATAAACATTAAAAATACAAGTTAGACAAACTGAGAAATATTCATGTATAAAATGGTAAAGGTGTATATTGATTAGTCATTCTAAATTATTTATGCGTTTGAGTTAATATATACTTCAATTCTAATAACAAGTTTGGGTGTATGTTATAGACAATATATAATGAATTGTTTTAGTTTATATCAGCTGTGTTTTATCAGGACTTTATTGTGAACATTTGCTACTGTGTAAATAGAACATGGCTTTTGTGATCAGACAAAGTCAGGCAAAGTACTTGTCTGAGTATCATAGCCATGATAGTTACAGTGTGTTTTCGTACCCAGGATTTAGGACTTTCCAGTTACACCAGGAGCAGGATATCTTTGACGTTGTGCCATACTTTTCGGTTAGATCATTCAAACTATTTGATAATAAAAAATATATGCTCTACATTGAAATGTTTGCAAGTTCATCTGTTATTTTAACCTGTACAAAGGGTCCTCCGTGGCCGAGTGGTCTAAGGCGCCGTCTCAAGATCACTTACCTCTCACCGCTATGGTCGTAGGTTCGAGTCCCGCTCGCTCCAAAAACTTTATGTGAGAAAGTTTCCTGTTACTTGCGGAAGGACGGTGGTTCTACTCAGTCTGACTCAGTCTGACTCAGTCTGAGGTCTTCCTCCACCAGTAAAACTGGATATGCCATATATAACCTACATTGTGTTGAAAATGGCGTTAAGCCCCATTCAAAAAAAAAAAAAAAAAAAAAAAATTAACCTGTACATGCTATTATTCATAGATAGAATGGCTATGCAATTTATGTTAAGAATTATGTAAATTATACAAGCACCAAGCATTGATTGACTTACATGACATTATTTAATTTTCATATTAATTCTTTAATATGTCTTGACTTCAAGCATTAACCCCCGTTGTCCCAGCTCCGTCTTTAATTGATAGTTAATACAATTTTATGAAACGGGTATTGCCTCCCGCAGGCAGTTCTGCACGTGTTGATTGCATATTAAATAACGATATTTGCGACAGTAGCCTGCATGTCACATTTTGTCGTCTGCATTTTCACTGTAATTAAGAGTAAGCATGTAATATGCATTATTTTATTTTACGTCTGCATGTATGCATAAGTTGTTATTTGTACTCGCGCTTTTAACTGAGTCATTTTGGCGATGATTATAAACAGATGATTAGTGTGTATATATGTAGTTAATGAGATGGATATGAACGATGATTATTAACTAATTTCTAACTAATATATGGTATTATTTTAATTGCTATTTGCAGTGTGGGACTGCAATATTATTATAGCTGGTGTAGTTATTTATGTCATAATTGATTTATTTTTATATGAAATTAAGCAGAAGATGAATATAAAGGTATGAATATATTCTGTCTGACTATATTATTTAAGAATTTGTTTGATCATATCAGCGATATAGACAGTTTGTGTCGTCTGTATTTTCGTTATAGTTCTATAGCGTCAGCGTTTCCCTTCTTTGTACATATTGTCAGCGGTTTCTTCTTAGTCTATATGCTGGTCAGCGCCAGTGTGGGACTGCACTATTATTATAGCTGGTGTAGTTGTTTATGTCATAATTGATTTATTTTAATATGAAATCTAGCAAAATGATCATTATGAATAATTATATTCTGGCTATATTATTTAAAAATTGATCATGTTAGCGATATAGACAGTTTGTGTCGTCTGCATTTTCATTATAGCTCTATAGCGTCAGCGTTTCCCTTCTTTCTACATATCGTCAGCGTTTCCCTTCTTTCTCCATATCGTCAGCGGTTTCCTTCTTTGTACATATCGTCAGCGTTTTCATTCTTAGTCTATATGCTGGTCAGCGCCAATGTGGGACTGTACTGTTATTGTAGCTGGTGTAGTTATTTATGTCATAATTGATTTATTTTAATATGAAATTTATCAAATAATCAGTATGAATATATTCTGGCTATATTATTTAAGAATTGGTCATGTTAGCGATATAGACAGTTTGTGTCGTCTGCATTTTCATTATAGCTCTATAGCGTCAGCGTTTCCCTTCTTTCTACATATCGTCAGCGGTTTCCTTCTTTCTACATATTGTCAGCGTTTCCCTTCTCTGTACATATCGTCAGCGTTTCCCTTCTTTGAACATATTGTCAGCGTTTTCATTCTTAGTCTATATGCTGGTCAGCGCCAGTGTGGGACTGCAACATTATAATAGCTGGTGTAGTTATTTATGTCATAATTGATTTATTTTAATATGAAATTAAGCAAAATAATCCTTATGAATATATTCTGGCTATATTATTTAAGAATTGATGATGTTAGCGATATAGACAGTTTGTGTCGTCTGCATTTTCGTTATAGCGTCAGCGTTTCCCTTCTTTCTACATATCGTCAGCGTTTCCCTTGTTTCTACATATCGTCAGCGGTTTCCTTCTTTGTACATATCGTCAGCGTTTTCATTATTAGTCTATATGCTGGTCAGCGCCAATGTGGGACTGCACTATTATTGTAGCTGGTGTAGTTATGTATGTCATAATTGATTTATTTTAATATGAAATTCATCAAATAATCAGTATGAATATATTCTGGCTATATTATTTAAGAATTGATCATGTTAGCGATATAGACAGTTTGTGTCGTCTGCATTTTCATTATAGCTCTATAGCGTCAGCGTTTCCTTTCTTTCTACATATCGTCAGCGGTTTCCTTCTTTCTACATATTGTCAGCGTTTCCCTTCTTTGTACATATTGTCAGAGTTTCCCTTCTTTGAACATATTGTCAGCGTTTTCATTCTTAGTCTATATGCTGGTCAGCGCCAGTGTGGGACTGCAACATTATAATAGCTGGTGTAGTTATTTATGTCATAATTGATTTATTTTAATATGAAATTAAGCAAAATAATCCTTATGAATATATTCTGGCTATATTATTTAAGAATTGATGATGTTAGCGATATAGACAGTTTGTGTCGTCTGCATTTTCGTTATAGCGTCAGCGTTTCCCTTCTTTCTACATATCGTCAGCGTTTCCCTTGTTTCTACATATCGTCAGCGGTTTCCTTCTTTGTACATATCGTCAGCGTTTTCATTATTAGTCTATATGCTGGTCAGCGCCAATGTGGGACTGCACTATTATTGTAGCTGGTGTAGTTATTTATGTCATAATTGATTTATTTTAATATGAAATTTATCAAATAATCAGTATGAATATATTCTGGCTATATTATTTAAGAATTGATCATGTTAGCGATATAGACAGTTTGTGTCGTCTGCATTTTCATTATAGCTCTATAGCGTCAGCGTTTCCTTTCTTTCTACATATCGTCAGCGGTTTCCTTCTTTCTACATATTGTTCAGCGTTTCCCTTCTTTCTACATATTGTCAGAGTTTCCCTTCTTTGAACATATTGTCAGCGTTTTCATTCTTAGTCTATATGCTGGTCAGCGCCAGTGTGGGACTGCAATATTATTATAGCTGGTGTAGTTATTTATGTCATAATTGATTTATTATATGAAATTAAGCAAAAGAATAAGTATGAATATATTTTGGCTATATTATTTTAGAATTGATCATGTTAGCGATATAGACAGTTTGTGTCGTCTGCATTTTCATTATAGCTCTATAGCGTCAGTGTTTCCCTTTTTCTACAGATCGTCAGCTTTTCCCTTCTTTCTACATTTCGTCAGCGGTTTCTCTTCTTTGTACGTTCTGGCTATATTATTTAAGAATTTATCATATAAGCGATATAGACAGTGATTAGTATAGTGTAGTCACCTGAAGTGACTAGTTATTCGTCATAGAACAAGTTACATGAAGTGACTAGTGATTCGTTATATGCTCAGTCACCTGATGTGACTATTGGTTAAGTATAGTGTCAGTCACCTGAAGTGAATAGTTATTCATCATAGAACAAATTACATGAAGTGACTAGTGATTCGTTATATGGTCAGTCACCTGAAGTGACTTGTGATTCGGTATAGGGTCAGTCACCTGAAGTGAGTAATGATTAGGTATAGGGTCAGTCACCTGAAGTGATTAGGTATAGGGTCAGTCACCTGAAGTGACTAGTGATTCGTTATAGTGTCAGTCACCTGAAGTGACTAGTGATTAAGTATAGTAACATTTTATAATAATAATGAAAAATTTAAAAAAAAAAGGCTGGATTAAAGTCGTTCTGTCAGACCTCCACGTTGGTACCAGCTGGAAACAACAGTTACTTTTGTAACGCTGGGTAACAGGACAGAACGCATGCACTTTTTATATAGTAAAACTATGTTTTAATTTTGGTAATAAACACAATAATTTACAGTTTCTTATTGACGCATGCATGTGTTTTAAATGTTCTTTTCAAGAAAATACTTAACTATTTATCATACTAAAGAGATATTGATTTAATCGTCACTTTTCTTAAAAAAAACAGTCCTTTTTCGTAAAACCAATTCCCCATTTCCGTATACGGTATGGATAATTTCATTTTGGGAATAAAATATTAATTTGACAATGGAATTTTCTGAAAATACGTACGTAAGTATCATTTAATGTTCTCTTCAATAATAACATAATAGAAAACATCATCATAATAACGTCACTGATCTAGTATTATCCGTGTAATAACACTAATATTAGAGCTGCAATAAGATCTATTATTATTAATATTACATTTTTTATTATTAGATCTATTATTATTAATATTATTATCCGTGTTATTAACGTGTATACTAGAGCTGCAATTTTAATTCAGTTTCAAAATGTGTCGTCAGCGTTTCCTCCTTTGTACATATTGTCAGCGTTTCTTTCTTTGTACATATCGTCAGCGGTTTCCTTCTTTACCTAAGCGTCAGCGATTTACACCGACCCGCAGGTATGTTACTAGGTAAACCGGAATATGGCCGGGTTTTAGTACCACCTACCGGTATACTTCCTTTTCGCGAAGAAGAGTTCATTGTGCATAGTGTAAACAATGTAAATAAAAATATCTCATTTTGGTCCATTCATTTATTATGAACGCAGCTTTTCGATTTGTGTTTAAATTTTAATAGTGTGCACTGAACTTACCAATAATCAATTATGCATGTCATGATATTAAGTATATTTCAGATGAATCAAATCGACTGACGATCGGACGGTCCAAAGTTCATAAATGATCTAATCGCATGACCTTCTCTGGTGTCCTATGACTGTTGCCGTTGTCCCATAACACCTGTGTGACTGGTTAACTGGCGGTATATTTTGTCTGCAAATCAGACTTGAATCAGTATTCGTGGTCACTGAGTTCTATAAAGAAAAGGAATGGCGGAGAGTGTGCTGGAGCTGATACAGGGAGTTGTGGTGTGCTTAGTGCTGGTCTTGTACAACTGGCTGGTGGCTATTGTGAAGGCCATACTGCCTGCCAGTATCCAGGGTAAAGATGTGTCTGGTGATACTGTTCTCATTACAGGAGCCGGTAAGATTTTCATTGCCATTGATGAATGTGGTTAATAACAGGGATTTAAAGCCATTTGTCCTGTGTACTGGGAGAGTCATGATACCCAGTGCACATAAAATATCTCACTGTACTTATAGATGTCAGTCATTGAGTCAAATACCAGAAAGCCTCCTTCTGAAACAAGGCTTCCTATAATATTCAAAAATGGTTGCTGGATGTATTGGAAGTAAAAAGAAACTAAAATTTCACAGAAGTTTATACATAAATTGAATGCCATCAAGATCTGACAGACGATTAGTTGACCTTACCACTCTTTCTTATTAACCAGTAAACTAGCATCACACCTCTGCAAGTAATTGATAACTTCCATGCTTGACTCCGCAGTGAGAGAACATTGACATTGAGATGAATCTAATATATCAACACAGAGGCTGTGGCAGGGTAGGGGATTTGAACTCATGACCCCAGGATGATTGATAAATGCTCAGCTGACTGAGCTAACCTGCCCCACATCTGCTCTCTTGGCAAATGGTACAAATCCCATCTGGCAACATATCTTTCTCATCCTGTTACATATATATGGCATCATTCAATAATGGACTTAAAGTAAGACCTTGGAATTAATAAAATTATCTAAGTGGCACTGTTGTACATACCATAGGTAGTGGGTTTGACCTGATGGATTCTCAAGAACAACTCAGTACTGGTTCTAGCCACTTTACAATTTACATTCTGCCCAAATGCCAAGCACATGCATTAAAGTTGTGCATTTGGGAAGTTTCTACATGTAAATCGTCTGTTTTATTAAGATATTAATGAGCTTCTTGCGAAACAGACTGATTTATCTTGATTGTCTCTAATACTTTCTTTTATAATAAGGATGTCTCGGCCATAGTCTCATGCATTGAAAGTGGTAAATTATTCATTTTTGTTTCAACTTTGTGCTTAAAGAAAGAAAAGGTCTGACCTGTTCTTTTTAAATTAAACTTTATATAATTAACTATCATTATCATTGTCTATAATCACGATTACAGTTACAGTTATTTACTTTATATTAATTAGGAAGCGGTATAGGTCGCCTCATGGCAATACGATTTGCTCAGAGGAAGTGCAGGCTGGTATTATGGGATATGAACCAGGCCGGAAACGAGGAAACTGCAGAAATGTGTCGTAAACTAGGGGCAACTGTGAAAACTTACACAATAAATCTGTGTAAAAGGGAAGACATATACAGCCTCGCTGCAAAGGTGTGTAGTGAAATGAAATTTGTGTCCAGAATAACCTTGATAATCTAGGTGTTTTACTATAGATTTTATAACAAAGGGTCATTCTCTTCCAGAGTCATCTAATATTTTTATGATATATATATGTAATATGTATATTTAAGTTATTAGGTAATAAATAGTGTTATAAATGTACTGCATACCATGTCTACAATTAAGACTTGTTTAAATTCACAAATTATTTTTTAAAATGTATTTATTACATTATGTTTTCAGTTTCATTTTGGACTGTAATGATATATCAAACTGTTGATGGTTTGCAATAGTGAGTATTTTGATTGTATAATTTACATGACGAATGTGACCGCTAATTTGTTTACATTCCTCCATACAATTGACATAATCTTAAGAGTAGTGAGTTCATTTATATATATTTATGAATCGAATAGCATTATTTACATGCATGTATTAGTGCTGATCGTACTGAAAATCTCAGGTGATCAATATACTACAAAATTGTCAATTTTGCTCCTTTAATACATTCATGTAAATATATTGCATGGTTTGTCACCAGACCGAGAGGTTTTAAATTTTAGATGTTTGACATATAGCAGGTAATGTGTATGTGAAATATGCACCAAATTTTTATGGACAATATTACATTGAATTGCTAATGTGCCCAAGTGTTTGATGCTTGAGTTTTGAAAGGTCTCTTTCATATTTGTTGATTTCTTCTCAGGTAATTCAAGATGTTGGTCAGATAGACATTTTGGTCAACAATGCTGGCATAGTGACTGGGAAGAAATTCCTACAGTGTCCAGATAACATGATTGAGAAGACCATGGAAGTGAATGTCAGTGCACATTTTTGGGTATGTACATCATCTTGCATAGGCTGTTCAGTTAGCTTATACTAGATGGATTTGACTTTCATCAACACAGCCTGCTTACAAGTCTCCCATCAGCACCTAATATTTGCATTGAAATTTCCCTATTCATGTTACTGTCTCGGCAAATCTTGCGATAACAATATACAAAATGAAATTATCTGTAAATACATGTAGTTGTAGTTATCACTAAACAAATAGTCATTCGGAAGTTTAATTGTTACATGATAACAAACATAATGCAAGTTTGGTTATAATAATGAAAGTGTGATTAATCTTGATCATCTGTGACGAGCCCTGAGTAATTATGATACATATAAACATATAACTATGGGATGCTGGGTATATATATATATATATATAAACATATAATTATGGGATGCTGGGTATATATATATATATAAACATATAACTATGGGATGCTGGGTATATATATATATATATAAACATATAACTATGGGATGCTGGGTATATATATATATAAACATATAACTATGGGATGCTGGGTATATATATATATATATAAACATATAACTATGGGATGCTGGGTATATATTAATTTGTTATTAAACAAAAAACGTGATGCAGCATGATATGCGATATTTAATTTGAATCCCGCCTGGCCACAGGCTCATGTGGTGATTGATATACAACAGTCATATTGTTTAATTGTCATTCATCTCTCATCTCTGATTCAAGTGGGAAAGTGATCAGTTACTTGCGGAGTAAACCTTCCAGGATTCCAGGAAAGAGTGGTTAGGTTAACAGATCATTTGTTAGTTCACAGAGGCATAAAAATGATGCTAAATATTCAAACAAACAAAAGACAATAATAAATTAAATAAATGGCAAAATTCACATATTTGTTGTACAATTTTCAGACGGTGAAAGCTTTCTTACCAGGAATGATGGAACGTAACCACGGGCACATTGTGAATATCGCTAGTTCTGCCGGTCTTGTCGGAGTCACAGGCCTTGCAGACTATTGTGCCAGTAAATTTGCTGCTGTTGGTTTTGACGAGTCTCTCCGATTTGAGCTGGAAGTATCTTGGGAAGGATGGTGTCCACACCACAGTTGTGTGTCCGTTCTTCATCAATACTGGCATGTTTGAGGGTGCCAAGACAAGGTAAGTTAACTTAGTTTAAACTTATTTATTTTACGTTCATTGTGAAAATTACTTACATCTCAGAAAAATCACACTCGAAATCATCCTTGGTAGAACCAGTACTTAGCATATGCAGATAAAGTGTCTTGCTCAAGGACACCACACATAATCATGGAGGAGGGTTGGACCCATGACCTTCTGATCATGAGTTTGATGCTGTACTACTGGACCATGCGCTCACAAACTTTATTAACTCTATTAACTTAAGGTTTCTTTTAATTTGTTTAAACCTATTCATTTTTTGTAAATTTGAAACTGGCTAGATATCATGCCTTCCTTATAAACTGGCTAGATATCATGCCTCCCTTATAAACTGGCTAGATATCATGCCTTCCTTATAAACTGGCTAGATATCATGTCTCCCTTATAAACTGGCTAGATATCATGCCTCCCTTATAAACTGGCTAGATATCATGCCTCCATTATAAACTGGCTAGAAATCATGCCTCCCTTATAAACTGGCTAGATATCATGCCTCCCTTATAAACTGGCTAGATATCATGCCTCCCTTATAAACTGGCTAGATATCATGCCTCCATTATAAACTGGCTAGATATCATGCCTCCCTTATAAACTGGCTAGATATCATGCCTCCCTTATAAACTGGCTAGATAGCATGCCTCCATTATAAACTGGCTAGATATCATGCCTCCCTTATAAACTGGCTAGATATCATGCCTCCCTTATAAACTGGCTAGATATCATGCCTCCCTTATAAACTCTACATTGCAGAAGCTACAATAACAAGTGTCTCATGAATTATGCAAATTACCTGTATTTGATTAATATACACATACCAAATTACCTGAACTTGATTAATATACACATACCAAATTACCTGTACTTGATTGATATACACATACCAAATTTACTTGAACAATTGGCAATATTCTTGTTATTCCAATTTTGTTCAAGTAAATCATATTCCAATACTAGTAATAATTTTTAATAAACAAAGCTGCAATTTATAAATATCTGTTTAATAAAGCTTCATGCAAATCAGTAAAAACAACATATTTATTTGGATTTTAAATCATTAGAAATTTACCTTACGAATCTAGCTGTAGATATTATTAGTTTGTCTTCTTATAACGGAACAAAGACCTATTGTAGTCGTCTTCATGTTAAGGTTTTATGTTTTCCTGAGCTTTAAATTCCCTGTTACGGAACAAACCACTTAAACCATAGTGCCTTAACTTCACAAACACATTCCTACCGTACAAAATGTCACATAAAATTACTTTAGGCTCTAAAACCTTAGTAGGTAAGATTTTTTTTTTGATTTTTTTTTTTAAAAAAATCTTTTTTATTTTTCAGTAATAGTATTAATTCCTGTTAACTGATACCCATCATGTTAAAAAAGTGTACATCAATCCTTGACCTACTAGATGGACTTTAAGAAAGACAAGCATCTGCATTGTTTGTGGTGCTATTGCTTTTCTAACTAAACAGACCAGGATCTCTCATTGGTCCTTTCCTAATTTGAGACAATAAGCAAACTACAATCACAAACCATATGCATATCACCTTTACATTACCATTATCAGAATATAAAACAACAGTATATAAATCATTTAAGATCTAACAATATATTTTTTTTTTTTTCATCCAAAAATGATGCTGCGCCAGTATTACTTCACTCCAGTCACCTAATTTGATTTATTCCCTATAAATAGGGGTTTCAAGTTTGTTCAAATTCTGTTGTTCACATCTGTTTTAGATATTATTTCAATCATCTTGGTGTCTAGCGCATTGTTTAGTGAGAAAAGTTGGACCAGGCCTTTTTAAAGGAATGTAATATCCATAAGGGGTCAGCAAGGGCACAAAAAAGGATACAATTTTCAATTTTCAACCATTTTCTTCTCAAGAACAAATCAGCCATATTTGTTCATATTTAGTATAAATCATCTGTTACAGTTTCTTAGGGTTTCAGGCGTGTTGAAATAAAGGAGCTGGGTGTATTTGGTCCCAGTAAAATAATGGACTTTGATTTTTACATTTGAATACTAATTTACTAAATTTTGTATTTTTCATCTGTTTTAGGAATTATTTTAATGATCTGGAGAATGTTTGACTCTGCCAGTTGAGACTGGGTCCTTTAAAGGAGATTTAATATCCATACAGATCCTGCAGGTGCCCAAATAGGAATAAAACTGTGAATTTTCAAAAATCATCTTCTCAAGTCCATTTATTTTCATATTTGGTATAAAATTTCCATATAAGAAGGGGTTAAAGTTTGTCCAAATAAAGGAACTAGGGTCCATTGGACTAAGAAAGAGTTCTTTGATTTGTACATAGGGAATACAGATCAGTCTCAGTTTTCTTATTCATAAGTTATTCTTTGTCTGTTCAAAATGACATGAGCAGTTGTCTAGTGGTAGAGTGTTCACCTCACATGCTGAAGGTTTGGGGTTCTATCCCCAGCTAGGTCTTTCCAAAGACTTAAATAATGGTATAACAAGCTTCCTCCCTTGAGGCTATAGCACTAAGTCTGGTCAGTATAAAGTGACTGGCTGGGGTATCATACCATGTGTCTGTGGCATAATAATCCGTTTTGACAATGCTCAGAATACTGTCGCACGTAGATAAAATCGTGATATGACTGAAAAACTGTTGAAAGCATTGTGAAACACCATTTAACAAAAACAAAAAATGACAGTTGAGCAGTTATTCATTGTTGCTGTAGACAGTATGCATTATGTAATATTTATATCAAGAAAGTTCACAAACATTTTACAGTTATAGATAATATAGCTCCCTTATAAACCCTTACTTACATGTAACATAGAAAAAGAAAGCTTATTTTGATGAGGTTATTTCATATTGCCAGATTTCCGTTCATTCCGCTAATACTTGAGCCTGATTATTTCCTATTTACAGATTTCCATTCATTCTGCCAATACTTAAGCCCGATTATTTCCTATTTACAGATTTCCATTCATTCTGCCAATCCTTGAGCCCGATTATTTCCTATTTACAGATTTCCTTTCATTCTGCCAATGCTGGAGCCCGATTATTTCCTATTTACAGATTTACGTTCATTCTGCCAATGCTTGAGCCTGATTATTTCCTATTTACAGATTTCCGTTCATTCTGCCAATGCTGGAGCCCGATTATTTCCTATTTACAGATTTCTGTTCATTCTGCCAATACTGGAGCCCGATTATTTCAGATTTCCGTTCATTCTGCCAATGCTGGAGCCCTATTATTTCCTATTTACAGATTTCCGTTCATTCTGCCAATGCTGGAGCCCGATTATTTCAGATTTCCGTTCATTCTGCCAATGCTGGAGCCCGATTATTTCCTATTTACAGATTTCCGTTCATTCTGCCAATGCTGGAGCGTTCATTCTGCCAATGCTGGAACCCAATTATTTCCTATTTACAGATTTCCTTTCATTCTGCCAATGCTGGAGCCCGATTGTTTCCTATTTACAGATTTCCGTTCATTCTGCCAATGCTGGAGCCCGATTATTTCCTATTTACAGATTTCCGTTCATTCTGCCAATGCTGGAGCCCGAGTATGTAGCAGACAAGATCCTGGATGCAGTCGTGTGTAACCAGGCCATGCTCTGTTTGCCAAGAGTATTGTATCTCTTCTTTGCTCTAAAAGGGTCAGTATTGTTTATATTCATAAGTATCTTTTGTTTTCAGTTATCTATTGTTTTTGACTGATTAAAATATAGTTGTGGTTGTTAAAGCTATAATGAAGGGAAGATATATAGGAATGATGGGGTGGGGGATTGAAGGGCAGAAGAGTTGCAACCATGCTCAATTTTTATGGCCAAGTGGTCTGAGGTATTAATGACAAATGACCACTCACCACTGCAATTGTGAATTAAAGACCAGTTTAGTAAAAAACTTCATATTTTACTGGTTAGTTTAGTCAAAAACTTCATATTTTACATATAACCAGTAAAATCAGAAGTTTTTGACTAAACTGGTGACTGATGGTAGTTCTGTTTGGGTTAGCATTATGTTATCATGTGTCCGAGTGTTCCAGATAGAAATGATGGTAGTCCTGTTTGGGTTAGCATTATGTTATCATGTGTCGGAGTGTTCCAGATAAAAATGGTGGTAGTCCTGTTTGGGTTAGCATTATGTTATCATGTGTCGGAGTGTTCCAGATAGAAATGGTGGTAGTCCTGTTTGGGTTAGCATTATGTTATCAAGTGTCGGAGTGTTCCAGATAGAAATGGTGGTAGTTCTGTTTGGGTTAGCATTATGTTATCATGTGTCGGAGTGTTCCAGATAGAAATGGTGGTAGTTCTGTTTGGGTTAGCATTATGTTATCATGTGTCGGAGTGTTCCAGATAGAAATGGTGGTAGTTCTGTTTGGGTTAGCATTATGTTATCATGTGTCCGAGTGTTCCAGATAGAAATGGTGGTAGTTCTGTTTGGGTTAGCATTATGTTATCATGTGTCGGAGTGTTCCAGATAGAAATGATAGATATAATGCAATAGTTTGTTGCCATCTTTATTGTTTGAAATTTTAAGTATTCAGGTGAATGAAAATAATATACATGTATAGTGATAGAATACATAATGTACATGTATAGTGATAGAATACATAATGTACATGTATAGTGATAGAATACATAATGTACATGTATAGTGATAGAATACATAATGTACATGTATAATCATAAAATACATAATGTTTAATAATATGGAGATAAACAGGTCGAATATCCATGCATAAAACTACATAAGTTGTTCCTTTTTAGTAATAAATTACGATTTCTATGATTTAATATTGAATATGACAAAACTAATAATTCATTTAAATGTTCCTAATTCTTGTTTAAATACATATTTATAAATCGTTAAGTGAAATTAAAATAGAGTAACATTTGTTTTAAATGTTTGTAAAGTTCTTCCAGAAAAACTCATGTTTATATATTTTCTTGCTGTTTCAGGCTTTTTTAAACTAATTTTCATAAATTGAGAGCATGTGCATGAGTTCACAAATCAATAAAATACAATCATATACATGTACTACAGTTTCATGAAACAGTCCAGTAATTATATGGAGAAACAATGGCAACTCGTTTACCTCTTCTGTGAAAGCTTTCATCAATTATCTTTAATTCTATTCCTTTCAGGACTGTTACTCTTAATTGTTGCTTTAAAAAATGGAATTGCCAATAGGACCATTTCCAGCAATATGTGCTTACAAATGTTGAGTACTTCTGAATTTGTATACTGCCACTGAAAAAAATTAATTGAAATTTTACTTTAAACTGCAATATCTTTAAAAGAAGATAACTTTCCTTGATCATAACATCATTAAACATTCAAGGTTACATTCAACATATGTTTCTGTTAATTTATTTTAGCTTGATTGCAAAGAAAGCTCAGTGCTTATATGGACCACTTTTGAGTCCGCTTCCTTGGTAGAACAAGTACAAAGTGTTTTGTTTCAGGTGGAGCTGGGGATTGAACCCTGTAACCTTTGGCATGAGCACCCAACACTCTATTCTCTACACTACTTCCCCACTCTGAATTGATGTATAAGAAATCAGTTGCCTGTCAAATTTAAATGATTGTTTTGTCAAAAAAAGTAATCCCTCTGGTGTTCTGTTATCAATGTGTAGTCAGGAGATGATCTGTCATCAACTTGTAGTCGGGTGATGATCTATAATCAACATGTAGTCGAGAGATGATCTGTAATCAACATGTAGTCAGCAGATGATCTGTAATCAACATGAAGTCGGGAAATGATATATAATCAACATGTAGTCAGGAGATGATCTGTAATCAACATGTAGTTGGGAGATGATCTGTAATCAACATGTAGTCAGAAGACGATCTGTAATCAACATATAGTCGGGAGATGATCTGTAATCAACATGTAGCCAGCAGATGATCTGTAATCAACATGTAGTTGGGAGATGATCTATAATCAACTGTAGTCAGAAGATGATCTGTAATCAACATATAGTCGGGAGATGATCTGTAATCAACATGAAGTCGGGAAATGATATATAATCAACATGTAGTCAGGAGATGATCTGTAATCAACATGTAGTCAGGAGATGATCTGTAATCAACATGTAGTTGGGAGATGATCTGTAATCAACATATAGTCAGGAGATGATCTGTAATCAACATGTAGTCAGCAGATGATCTGTAATCAACATGTAGTTGGGAGATGATCTATAATCAACATGTAGTCAGAAGATGATCTGTAATCAACATATAGTCGGGAGATGATCTGTAATCAACATGAAGTCGGGAAATGATATATAATCAACATGTAGTCAGGAGATGATCTGTAATCAACATGTAGTCAGGAGATGATCTGTAATCAACATGTAGTTGGGAGATGATCTGTAATCAACATATAGTCAGGAGATGATCTGTAATCAACTGTAGTCAGGAGATTATCTGTAATCAACATGTAGTCAGGAGATGATCTGTAATCAACATGTAGTCAGGAGATGATCTGTAATCAACTGTAGTCAGGAGATGATCTGTAATCAACATGTAGTCAGGAGATGATCTGTAATCAACTGTAGTCAGGAGATGATCTGTAATCAACATGTAGTCAGGAGATGATCTGTAATCAACTGTAGTCAGGAGATGATCTGTAATCAACTGTAGTCAGGAGATTATCTGTAATCAACATGTAGTCAGGAGATTATCTGTAATCAACATGTAGTCAGGAGATGATCTGTAATCAACTGTAGTCAGGAGATGATCTGTAATCAACATGTAGTCAGGATATGATCTGTAATCAACTGTAGTCAGGAGATGATCTGTAATCAACATGTAGTCAGGAGATGATCTGTAATCAACATGTAGTCAGGAGATGCAAGTTCCCTATCTTCTCGAAATAGGTCCTTGAAAAAGAATATATCATATAAGCTCTTGTATAGCTGTTTATGTCATGATTTACTTATTAACTATTACATATTTGATGTCACAAGATGGAAATCGTAGCATGATGAGAAACACACAATTTAAGTAGAAAACAGAAGGGTGAAGCGTTTGATACTCGTGAAATGTTATGCTTTTTGACTGTTTTTATGCTTATTCTATGAACTTATTAAAAATGAACACTAAGACATCAAATATGTCATATTGGCTTGATATTGGTCCTGGCTGTTGTATTGACCCTCGGACGACAGTCCTCAACCCAATACCAAGGCCAATAAGTTCACTTTTAAAGTAACAACATAATGTTATAAAACTATATGATCACATTGTTACATTTGTTTAAAAGCTTTGAATTGTGTATCCTCATAACAAGTTCATGTCAACTCAATTTTTTCTTTAGGAGCATTTAAGAATTATTGTGAATTTTCAGGATTTTACCTACTTTATGTTTGCATACAATAAGCAGACATCTCTGCATAAATAGTTGCATGGACGACTTCAAAGGGAGACAATCTAAAACAGAATGATATTGTAAGATTATTCAATTTATTTTAAAGGTTCTTTGGTGATTTTAATTTAAAAAATATTAAAATATAATTGAGATCATTTTTAGCTCTACTGGCCAATGGCTAATGTCATGGTAAATTGTCCATCTTCCATCCGTCAAACTTTTTGCTCTACTGGCAAATGGCTCATGTCATGGTAAATTGTCCATCTTCCATCCATCAACCTTTTTAGCTCTACTGGCCAATGGCTCATGTCATGGTCAATTGTCCATCTTCCATCCGCGAACCTTTTTAGTTCTACTGGCCAATGGCTCATGTTATGGTAAATTGTCCATCTTCCATCCATCCTTTTTAGCTCTACTGGCCAATGGCTCATGTCATGGTAAATTGTCCATCTTCCATCTGTCAACCTTTTTCTGGTAAATGCGATAGCATCCTCATATTTCATTAAATCATAACCAAACTTGCAAAGCAGTTATATAAATACTAGATTTCAAACAAGTTCTTGAATCAGCATGAATTGACCCCCAAATTCCCCTGCCACAGGGCTTACAGTTGTGAATAATAAAGATGTAGTTTACTAGTGCTGCAATTTTTTTGCTTGCTAGTTGATTCATCTGTCCATTTGTTGCAAGTAGAGTGATTCATAACAATGTCCTCTTGTTTATAATTAGTATTTATATTTATTTATAAATTTTATTATAAATTGCCTTTTGTTTCATTATTTTTAGACCAAAATCATCAATGTACCTTTAACACTTCAGCCAGACAGCTAGTTTTTATAAAGTTCCCCCACCCATCAGAGAAAAATGCTCATCTGCAATAAGCCAGTCTTATATAATGTATAGTATTCCATGAATTACAGTCAAATACACTTGTATCCAGACAATTCCCTGTAGTGTAAAACCACCGCTTTCCAAGCTATTGTTTTCACATCACTTGAACATCTCTAAACTGTAGTACTAGGATGCTAGGATGCTGAAGACAAGTGATATCACAAAATTAATGTGTGTGTTTCTTTATGATTTCAGAAATTGTGTTGTTGTTTTCTCCCGCAGTTATATAGCTACCTACAGAGCCATCCAAGTATTCTATTAAAGTGCCCCTGCTGTTTAAACCAAGATTTAAAAGCTTCAATGCGGTATCTAATTTAACCAGTGGATTTGTGTTCAGAGGCCAAGATATTTTTCCCTATCACTTGTGTGTCAATTTTGAATTCAGCTCTTGATTATGTATACTTAAATGCTATAAATACACATTGTGTCAAGCAGGTTGTAGGTTTATTATACACCAACAATCAGTCCCGTGTTTAGTAATGGCCTATATTTTACAGCTGAATCTTTCGTAGTCAATAACACATTTCTCCACCATTGAAAACAAAGGCAAACCAATGTGGGTCTGGCACAATGTCTCAGTCCAGACTGCAGAAGACGACTCAAAACAACTCCTCTGCTAGTTCTATTGTTGTGAATACCAGGTGTTTTGATGGCTGTTGCTGTGAGAAAATGATTATGTACTGATGTGACATAACGCAGGAACAGCCTGACCTAGTTTTTTTGTGCATAATGACATTTTCGTTTAAACTTACCATTCTTTTGGACTCTTTATTCATTAATTTATTTGCAGATTTTTGACAGTCTAACACTGGCGAACACGCTTTATACGTTGTAGATTAAGTGTCTTAACATTTGTTATGGTGCATATCTTGATTTGAAAAATGCAAAATTCACATAATGACTCCCGATACGAATTAGTTAACACGGGGACCATGTAGCAGACTGGTCAGTGTAATGTACACAAGACATTGCTTGTAAAATTATGTTGTTTAAAAATTATTTAAAAAATTATTAGTTATGTTTTAAAAGCATTAAATTTAGTATGCATGTTTATTTACATTTTGAAAAACATTCATTAATATTTTATTGATATCACATGGATTTAGCATTTGTATGTCTCTGCTTATGTGCTAGCAGAAAGAAGATTTCCTGCAAACATTTTTCCTCGATCATTTAGGTAAAAGACTTTTAGAGACATGTTTGTGAGGTAGGACATATTGTTTCAGGAATGCAGTAGTTCGGCTGGAAGTTAAAAGGGGAAACAGGGCAATTTTGTTAAATTTAGTAGTACCTATCTTCATTTTTGGACATTTTATATATGTATCTACAGGATGCACATAAATTACCTTTATGTGTGCAAGATCCTTAATATTGTTTCTATTTTGAAAATCAACATAACTCTTGTCAATTGTACAAAGGCATCATATTCAGCTTATTGGTGGCTATACATGATGACAAGTGTAACAAACACGTACATTTATTTTTTAATTTTTATAAGTTTTTTTCAGTACAAAACATAAAATTGAAAAAAAAACAAGTTGCATTTTTAAGGTTTTTATTCATATTTCTTAACTAGCATGGTTTCACAAGTTTCTGACAACTGTTAATTAGTTATCAAATATGAAGTGTCAGATGGTGATACCTGGAGATTATGTAATATTTTAATATGGTTATATATCTGTGAATTGGTGAAAAGATTTTGATTTGAACATTGCCTTGTGTCCCTTTAACATAGAACAGATATATTGTAGAATGCAGTTATATATATGTTTATTTACAGTTGACAGATATTCATTACAGCCTTACTGTTGTATTTCAGTGAGGGTGTGGGGAACGTGGTAAAATTTGTGAAATAACTTAACTGTAGGAATTTGGGAAAATATATATGTTTTCTCCCTTTTTTACAGAGTAATACCATCTAAAAGTGCCTTTATATTGGCAAACTACTTCGGTGTCCATAATTTAATGGATGAATTTAAAGGCAGAGAAAAGAAAGAATGAGCATCACCATGGTAACATTAACTATTGATGATATTGTAACAGTTTAATAAAATTCCAAGAAACCTCTTCTTATCTGAAGTGGGTTGAAAGCCCAGCAACCCTTAACTTTGAGCGTGATTTTTTTAAGTTGTAAGAACTTATTTCCAAATTAATGTAAATAAATAAGTTTTAAAAAAAAGTGCATGGTAAAGGTGCTGCCCTACATATACACTTTGCTGGTAAAGGCCCTGCCCTACATGTACACTTTGCAGGTAAAGGCACTGCCCTACATATACACTTTGCTGGTAAAGGCGCTGCCCTACATATACACTTTGCTGGTAAAGGCCCTGCCCTACATATACACTTTGCTGGTAAAGGCCCTGCCCTACAAATACACTTTGCTGGTAAAGGCCCTGCCCTACATATACACTTTGCTGGTAATGGCCCTGTCCTACAAATACACTTTGCTGGTAAAGGCCCTGCCCTACAAATACTCTTTGCTGGTAAAGGCGCTGCCCTACATATACACTTTGCTGGTAAAGGCCCTGCCCTACATATACACTTTGCTGGTAAAGGTGCTGCCCTACAAATACACTTTGCTGGTAATTATTTTTTAAAGGCGCTGCCCTACATATACACTTTGCTGATAAAGACGCTGCCCTACATATACACTTTGCTGGTAAAGGGGTTGCCCTACATATACACTTTGCTGGTAAAGGCGCTGCCCTACATATACACTTTGCTGGTAATTATTTTTTAAAGACGCTGCCCTACATATACACTTTGCTGATAAAGACGCTGCCCTACATATACACTTTGCTGGTAAAGGCGCTGCCCTACATATACACTTTGCTGGTAAAGGCCCTGCCCTACATATACACTTTGCTGGTAAAGGTGCTGCCCTACATATTCACTTTGCTGGTAAAGGCGCTGCCCTACATATACACTTCGCTGGTAAAGGCCCTGCCCTACATATACACTTTGCGGGTAAAGGCGCTGCCCTACATATACACTTTGCTGGTAAAGGCGCTGCCCTACATATACACTTTGCTGGTAAAGGCGCTGCCCTACATATACACTTTGCTGGTAAAGGCACTGCCCTACATATACACTTTGCTGGTAAAGGCGCTGCCCTACATATACACTTTGCTGGTAATTTTTTTTAAAGGCGCTGCCCTACATATACACTTTGCTGATAAAGACGCTGCCCTACATATACACTTTGCTGGTAAAGGGGTTGCCCTACATATACACTTTGCTGGTAAAGGTGCTGCCCTACATATACACTTTGCTGATAAAGACGCTGCCCTACATATACACTTTGATGATAAAGACGCTGCCCTACATATACACTTTGCTGGTAAAGGCGCTGCCCTACATATACACTTTGCTGGTAAAGGTGCTGCCCTAAATATACACTTTGCTGGTAAAGGCGCTGCCCTACATATACACTTTGCTGGTAAAGGCACTGCCCTACATATACACTTTGCTGGTAAAGGCGCTGCCCTACATATACACTTTGCTTGTAAAGGCGCTGCCCTACATATACACTTTGCTGATAAAGACGCTGCCCTACATATACACTTTGCTGGTAAAGGCACTGCCCTACATATACACTTTGCTGGTAAAGGCGCTGCCCTACATATACACTTTGCTGGTAAATACATATACACTTTGCTGGTAAAGGCGCTGCCCTACATATACACTTTGCTGGTAAAGGCGCTGCCCTTCATATACTCTTTGCTGGTAAAGGCGCTGCCCTACATACACTTTGCTGGTAAAGGCGCTGCCCTACATATACACTTTGCTGGTAAAGGCGCTGCCCTACATATACACTTTGCTGGTAAAGGCGCTGCCCTTCATATACACTTTGCTGGTAAAGGCACTGCTCTCATATACACTTTGCTGGTAAAGGCGCTGCCCTTCATATACTCTTTGCTGATAAAGGCGCTGGCCTACATATACACTTTGCTGGTAAAGGCGCTGCCCTACATATACACTTGGCTGGTAAAGGCGCTGCCCTACATATAAACTTTGCTGGTAAAGGTCCTACTAAAATGTTGTTTCCCCTGGGGATCATGTTGTTACTGATGTATTGTCCCTCTGTTGACTTTTTTTCTCAGTTATCATGGTATTTCATTGCCACGGTAGAATATGAGTGAACACTGCACAAGACCCAGTATTCCCTGGCAATAAAGGCCTATACTAATTTTTGAATGAAGTTAAACTCCCACACTTTCATGGCACTGCCAGTATGATAGATAGATAGCTAGATTCATTTTGATATTCCAGATGTACATGAAAATAAACACATGTTGCATAATTAAAACTAAATATACATTCATGAGCATTATATCATACCATGCACATCAATACCAATGGGGAGGGGGGCTGGAGTACCAAATGACTGCTGTATAAATAACTCTTAGTTTGTGAAAGGCTGCGCAAAACACCATTTGTTCAACATGTTGGTGTAATAAAGAAAAAAGTTTTGCATGCACAATATATAGAATAATTGTTATTTTCACTGAACTACTGTTTTTATGCTTCCCAAAATTTTCAGGAAGCATCTAGTCACTGCTTCATCTTTATATTCGTTCTTTCATTCGCGCATCCTTCCATGCTTATGTCACCAAGTTCTTGTCCAGGCTATTCCCTATAACCTTTCATTGGAAGTCTATGAAACTTCATCACTAACAGAGTGTAACAGTTCGATGATTTTGCACAGGGTAACTTGTGCCATTTAAATCCATCCAGTACCAAATCTTTTCTCTACAACTACCAGAAGGAAATTTATGAAACATGCTAGGATGTATCACTACCAAGTGGCGATGAACTTAGTGTCTTTTTTTTTAGGTTCGATGATTACGCAAAAAGTTATGGCCCATTGATTATGTCAATTACCAAATCCCTGTTTTGGCTTATTTTTGTTTTCCCACACTATTTCTCTACAATTTCTTGATGGAATTTATAAAACTTGCTAAGATGCATCACTACCAGGTGGAGATGCGCTTATTATGTTTGTTGTTTGGTTTGATGGTTTTTCATAGTTATAGTCCTTTGATTCTGTCCATTGCCAAATTCTTGTCAGCATTTATTATTGTTTGTCTACGCCATTTTTCTGCAACCTCTGGTTGAAATGTTATGAAAGTTAGTAGGATGCATCTACCAAGTGAAGATGCGCATATTATTTTTTTTTCCATTTTGGTGATTTTTCTACAGAGTTATAGTCCTTATATTCCATCCATTACAAAGGTCTTGTTCTTTCTCTAAAACTTTCTAGGATGCATCACTACCAAGTGGAGATTCATATTGTCTTTGTGTTTTGTTTCTATGATTTTACACAGAGTTATGGCGCTTTGATTCTGTCCATTATCAAATCCTTGCTTTGATCTTCAAGACTGTAGAAGGGAATACATTGGGACTTGGAACATGGATAGAGGTCATTGTGTCGATGCACCAAAAATCTATTCCTAAAATTATCACCCCTTCCACTTTCCAATCAATGCAGCTACTACTGAATGAAGCACTTGTTGGGGAAGCATCCATCAGTTCCACGATATCTTGTTTATTTAATCAAGTGAGCACTGAAGTTGTATATTCATGATGTAATGGCAAAGTCATGAGTAAGCATTCCATCTTCAGCATTCACAAGTGAAATGTATTTGATACTTCACTGAAACCAAACTGGGCTTGGTTAGCTCAGTCAGTAGCATCTCTGACTATCAATCCAGGTGATGCCCACCCGGCCAGAGTCTTTAATAATGATTGATATATGACATTCCATCTCATTGTCATTCATCTCACACCACTGATTCAAGTGGGAGAGTTATCAGTTAGTTGTAGAGATGGGTGTGCTCGAGTGCTGGTTAACCTTCCAGGATCCCAGGAAAGAGGGGTTAGGTTAACTAATCATCTGTTAGCTCTTGATGGCATAAAAATGTTGCTAAATATTCCAATTGCCATGTATCAAAAGATTAAGATCTCATATTATTATTGGAATGAAATTTAAACTCAGTCATCCTTAAGAATAGTTTTGAAATGAGATATATACTTGTGTAAGAAAAGATTTAATAACAAGTTAAATGAATTTGTCTTTATGAATTTGGGTCCAGGCAGATCTCTGAATGAATAAATCTGAATTGCCGTTTTGAAGTAAGAAAAGCTGACATTTTCACTAAATATTTGTGGACGGAGTTCGACTCAAATACATGACCTCAGCAGTTTGATGTAAGTGATATCGAGATGGTTGACTCAAAGGACACTGAACCTCATATGTATGGACAGTGATCGTATACCATTGATGATTGTCACCTTAAATTACCACTTACCTCTCACCACTGAGGTTTTGGGTTTGATTCCATCTCTGTTTAAAAACTTTACGTCAGAAAGTTTGCCAGTTCCTTGTAGAATGATGGTAGTTCTACTCAGATTCATTCTGAGGTCTTCCTCCACCAGTTAAACTGGATATGCCATACCTAACCTGTCACATCACATTTCGAAAAGAGCGTTCAACCACATTTCATTGCTGATTGTGTTAATATGCTCAAAGATTTATAGATTCTGCATAACTATATACTTTGTCTGAGAGATTTAGAAACATGGTGACTACCATTCACAAACTATTTTGAATCCATAAATCCCTCAAGCCTGTTTCCCTGCTGATGAAATCACCTCCCTAATGTTGTTTTGTTGCTGCTAGTATACAAAACATTAGTATATGGCACACATTTAAATGATGATACAAATTATATCAGGATCTGACACAAGTGTTTGTAATTTATAATTGAATTTATCAAACGAGTTATACAAGAGCCTTGCATCATATTATTTTTGCCAATGGGTTGGTTAGATTAAATAATAAATGAGCAAGACTGTAAGATTGTTTTTTCTCACATAGCTCAGAATAAATGGTGCATTTACCATTTATTGTTCAGGTCACCTCGATAAGGGCCAAGAGCATCATCAAGTTAGTTGTTTTGTTCAATAAGTCGTTTCAACCCTGAACATGCGTTAGTGTTGCTGACTGCAGGTCGAACAACTTTTAAAATATTATAGCAAAGAAAATATTATGTTGTTAACAGTAAACCGTGCACATCAAGCAGTTACATGTTTGGAATTGATTATTTCTGGCAATTAAATGTATCAAATGTACCTGGCAACTTCTGTAAGCTTCTTTTTATATGTATTATTGGTTAATTTGTTGAGAAGAGACTTTATAGTGTTTTTACATTTTTATTTGTATTATTTTTCAGGTTTCAATGGTTTATTTTAGACAAGATAGGAGGAGCAGTAAACTTTCTTTGTAAACTTGTAATACATGTTAATGTGGCTGTATTTGACAGTGTGAAGAATTCAAATCTAGAGAAATTGTCATTTTACAAGAACTCCTATCAAGAGAAATTATCATTTAATAAGAACACATATCAAAAGAAATTATCATTTTACAAGAACACATATCAAGAGAAATTATCTTTTTACAAGAAATTATCATCTTTTTACAAGAAATTATCATCTTAAAAGAACTCAAATCAAGATTAATGAAAAAATGTTTTTGTCAGAGACATTTTGTGTTTTACATAGTAAAAAGATTTTTGTTTACTTTCTATTCAATTTTTAAATCTCATGATATAATTCACAATGTCTTCGATGATTTTCACAACAGTATCCATGATTTTTGCTTTAAAATGTTTAGGTTTTATACCTGTAGAGTATTCATGTGTTTGCAACAGTCTTAAATCTATTATACAATGTGATACTAAGTATTTTAACAAGCTCTGTAGATAGGTAGGAATATTAATAATTGTCTTGTATCAATCTTATTGATTTTGGTCCTGTTTGTTGGTGTGATTAAATGTATATAATATCAGTCCCTGTATGGTTCTGGGACATTGAGCATTAGAACAGTCACACGCAGATTCTAGTATGTTGTATGAGGTGACAGCTTTACTTATTTATGGTTCTAGGACATTGAGCAAGAACAATAACATGGAGACTTTAGTATGTTGTATGAGGTGACAGCTTCACTTGTTTAATTGAAGTTATTTTTATTCTGACGGTCAGACTTGTTTGAGTTATTTTGATATTCAAGTGCTAGTTTTATTCTGTAAATTTGTTTATTGATGTTTTGCTACATTGTATTTATTTCCATTTATTACATTCCTGTTAATGAATTATCTAGATAATTTGTTTTATTTTTTTAATACAAATTCACCAACTTGAGTAAAACAATTAATTACTCAGAGTTCAATTTTTAACTATCTCCTGTGACTAGGCCTGAGCAAACTGAAGTCATTAACATCAATATATACATCATCTGATGTCATTATAGTGACACATATAAATACGTGAAGAATTGATTTCATATTTGACCGTTGGAAAGTTGTATTTCAATTTTGGCTTTAATTAATGAAATGCATTAGGTAGTTAATTCCATTGTGCTTCGTTACCGATAAATAATTCCATCGTTATTTGACAATGGGAGGAGTCACTCATAACTGGTATTACTCGTTACTCCCATTTGCGAATAACTTTCAGTAACAGAAACCAACAGTTGAATAAACTCTTTACATTTTTGAAATCTGTGTACTTTTCTTTGTTACTCGACAGTAATTCTGATATCTCCTCAGCTATTTGGAGTTGTGAAACGTTTACTTTTTGTTGCTAATCTTAAGTTTGTCATGAAATCCATTTATTTGGTGTTGTGAAACATTTACTTTTTGTTGCTGTTCTAAGTTTTTCATGAAATCCATTTATTCAGTGTTGTTAAACCTTTACTTTCTGTTGCTATTCTAAGTTTGTCATGAAATCCATTTATAGAATCACTGTCGATCTCTGCAGAGGGGTAGGAATCCTCCAAATGGGTGTCATGTTCATTTTATCATTTTTGTCATGTTCACTATTGAGGTTAAATTATCAACCCCTGAGTGGTTCAAGGGAGCCATGAGTGATGGCAAGAATAGGATCATTGTGGCTTATGCATGTCGTAAGAAGCGACAAATTGAGTAATACGATAGAATTTGCTGAAACTCTGCAGTTCTGCAGGTATCAAGGTTCTAAGTTCATTCTTCATATTCATTTGTTGATGTATTCTTTTTTAATCTGTATGTTAATTTGTTGTTTTTGTAAATGTAGAGTGAACCTGGAATCTTACTTCCTGTTGGCGTCGAATAACCTATAATGTGTTGGAACGCCGTAAAACCCTATTCATTCATTCATTCATTCCATTTATTCGGTGTTGTTAAACCTCATTTTTTGTAGCCCGTGTGGTTCCGGCTAAGAATAGAATCACTGTCAATCTCTGCAGAGGGGTAGGAATCCTCCGAATGGGTGTCATGTTCATTTTATCATTTTTTGTCACGTTCACTATGATTGTGGTTAAATTATCAACCCCTGTGTGGTTCCAGGGAGTCATGAGTGATGGCAAGAATAAGATCATTGTGGCTTATGCATGTCGTAAGAAGCGACAAATTGAGTAATACGATAGAATTTGCTGAAACTCTGCAGTTCTACAGGTATCAAGGTTTTAGGTTCATTCTGCATATTCATTTGTTGATGTAATTTTTTTAATCTGTATGTTAATTTGTTGTTTTTTGTACATGTAGAGTGAACCTGGAATCTTCCTTCCTGTTGGCGTTGAATAACCTATAATGTGTTGGTATGCCGTAAAACCCTATTCATTCATTCATTCATTACTTTTTGTTGTTATTCTAAGTTTGTCATGATATCCATTTATTTGGTGTAATGAAACCTTTACTTTTTGTTGCTAGTCTAAGTTTGTCATGAAATCCATTTATTTGGTGTAATGAAACCTTTACTTTTTGTTGCTATTCTAAGTTTGTCATGAAATACAGTTAATGAGACAATCATTGAATATTCACATATACGTGTAGTTTATATATTTATGTATTAGATTTAACTTTGGTTACTTACATTTCAAAAAGTATTATTGAGTACAGATTTATAATTGCTGGGCTCAATGTCTGATAGCATTGATGCTTTTGAAGTTCATTTGTATTATGATTAGCCTCATGGTTAGGTTATATTTTGCATGTGTACCAAAAAGTATTAAAAGAGCATTTTATCAAAACTTTTTTATCAAATCAAAAACTAATTTCTATCAAGTTATTTATAGATATTATTACAGATGTTAACATAATAGTATAATAATCGTTTACTTATGATGGTTTTATCATGTAAATTCCAATGCAGGATTGTAATAAATCCATGACATTTTTCATATTGTAACTTGGTGTAAAATCACAACCATTTGATGATTCAGCATTTCCGTTTTACTCTGCTCTTGTGCATTAAATGTCGAGCTACATTCAGACTAGAATATATAAATGATGTTGCTTTGTCATGGCAAAAAACTTTATTTTTTAACATTACGTCACATGATGATGGATGGAAATTAATGTGCCAGATTTCTCTCGTTCCTTATAAATGTGATCTGAAAAAGATTCCAAAGATGTACTATTTCAGAGCAATGTGAAAAAAGAATCTTACATTTGTGATCATTTGTTATTTAATTTAGTGAACTTGTTGTCGAAAATTATATGAAAATGATTGTAGAGCCTGGCATAGTATATTTTTGCCAACACCTTTAATAAGTTCATTAATTAAAGAACATGAATATAATATTCTGTATTTACAAGTAATTTACAGGATGTACAAGATCTATGCCATACCAAATATTCTGTATTTACAAGTAATTTACAGGATGTACAAGATCTATGCCATACCAAATATTCTGTATTTACAAGTAATTTACAGGATGTACAAGATCTATGCCATACCAAAAGGAATATAACATGAAAATTCACTAGGACTAACAAAAGTAACTATGCAACACATATTTCTAAAAATTATGCAAGTTTCAATAAAAAGTGTTTTATATATTATGGATGTTCAGTCATGTTTGTATCATCTCCTATCTCCTTTAATCATGTCAGCCTAACTACATGACATTGTACATGTTTTATGCTGATTTTAAGTATGAAATGAAAGTTTAGTTTTGTTTTTTAAAAGCTTGTTTCTTTTACAAGTTCTTACTACTTCAATAAATCACACTAAAAAAATTTTCCTGGGTAAAATCAGTACAAAACATATACATGTGTAGCCATGGTCAGGGATTGAAACCACAACCCTCCGCCCATGTGCTCTACACTAATGTAAATGAAGGCAAGTCTAATTAAGAATCCAAGGAAAGAAACAATAAAAATGTTAATTGGCTCATCAGCTGTACCTGCACAACACCAACAGGGGTGTGTCGTCATTCATCAGCAGCACTCTCTCTGAAACCAGCCAGCCAATTATACTTAAACTCCCCATGGTTGTTTATCATGTATGTGAGATCTTACATAAGGTTTTTTATTAATCTCAAATTAAAAATCTTCTTGTCATGAACCAATACACAGATTTTGAAAATATTTCATCAGAAATGATCCTCTAGTATCTATTTTCATTACTATTCTCAACAACTGGTTAGTCTTTTACGTTTGTTCATATTTTTATGTAAATTATCCCTATGAGTAAGGGTTTGACAGTTCTACAAATCCAGGGGCTGTGATGAATAGGGGCCCTATATGTTCCTAAGTAATGCTATGGAAACTAGAAAAAAAAAATTCATTAATATGTGCAAAACGTATTTGAGAATTAAGGCACTGTCTAGTAATAGCAAATTAAATTTGGTTGATATAAAGATTGAATTTCCATAAGTGGGCAGTTGGGTTCCCATAAAGGGTTCAACAAGAGCAACGTAAGCGGGTGCAGATGCTCTTCTTTTGTTTTTCCCAATGGTTACTTCAATATGAGCATATGTAAAAAGTAAACCAACATTTTAAGTCCCCAAGTCGCAAGAATTTACCTTTTAAATTGAAAAAAAATGAAGAAGACAAAATATGCATCCAGATCAGGAAATAAATAGTCAAACCTGTCTTAAGCAGCCAGTTAAGGGAAGGAGAAATGTGGCCTTTTAAGACAGGTTGTTGCATAATACAGGTTAATTTGTTCTGAAAACAGAAATGGGAAATAGCAAATATGGCTGCTTAAGACAAGTGGCTGCTTAATAGAGGTGGCCACTTACACAGGTTTTACTGTATTTGCGAAATTTCAGTAGTTTCTGAGATAATAGTTTACATGTCAAAACATAAGAAAATTTGAAGTACATCAAGGGACACAACTATGTCAGTATGTATGGTATGGTTTTAATACAGTTGAACTTATATGACTCAAACCTGATGGGATTGGACAAAAAAGTTTGACTTAAGGGTAGTTCAAGCCAAGATCATACCATACATCAAAATTGGAATTCGGCGGGAACCAAATAATTGGTTCAAGCTGTATGTGGTGTTCCAACTATCCATGTTCCAGCCAACAAAGTTCTACTGTATAACCCATGCATTTCTGTGTCACACTATAGCTTACCCATGTGTATATAGTGTAATTACTGATAACAAGCTTACATTAAAAACAGCTGTTTGATGGAGGGACAGCACGCTCGACTATTTCAATGTTGTTCTAAAATAACAGCTTTTTCAGGAAATAAGTACCAAAAAGAACACAATTAAAACTCAGGAAAGTAAAATGATTGCTTATCTGTTAAAAATAAAGCAGCAAAATAATTCACCAACACTATTCATTTTCATTATCAACAGTTATGAATGGCTCGTATTGCCATAATATCATTTACAAATGTAATTCAGCATGACATATAGGCCCATGCACTAACTTCACCTCAGAGGGCAATATATCGGTACCAGTTCAAGAAAATGGATCTATAGTTGAAATAATCTTGTACCAGTATTCACAGTTTATCACAGCTGGATACCCTTTCATGAAAAAAGAAAAGATTAAATTTAAAAAAAAATGAATTTTTTACCCCTCAGACAGGAAAAAAAAATGATTAATATTTTTTAACCCCTTATAGTAGCGTATTTATGAAAATTGGGGACAAATTTCCTACAGAAATGAATTTTGGTGTACCGGTATGTACTATATTATATGTGTCTAGCAACATACTAAAAGTATAGAAAAGTAGTAGAAAAGTATCATGATGAAAATAGCTATTTTGGGGGTAAAAATGAAACTGTGAATTAATGGATTTAGGCCATTATATCATGCCTTTTCATCTGAAGAAGTCAAAACTTAGCATGACAGTAGATAGGTATATTACGCAAGCTATAGCCTAATAATACATTTATGATAATCCAAAATGGCGACCAATTTCCAAGATGGCCTCCACAAAATCATATATTCCATACTCTGTAAAAGAAAGTAATTAACATGAATCTTGGCCAGTACTTTATCAGCTACATATATTACATATTTGAACTTTCATTGGTGTTTTAAAACAAATCCAACATGGTGGTTTAAATCCAAGATGGCCGCCACAAAGTCGCCACTTAGTTTCAAAAAACCAAAATGGCTGTTAAAATATCCTTTTGTAAGATAATAAGTTGAATGCACATACATTTTACTTGCATAATAACTATATTTCATTTTGTATGCGTTTCTATTACTACTATTATTCAATTGCATAATCTGGATGGATTGAATTTCACAGATGACTCCTTTGCAGAAACAACACGCATAACTATATTCAAGGCTCCTCAGGAGGTGCATTATATTCCTTTTACAATTACTGCAGCATGTGTATCACACCACCTTTAAGATATGCGCTGGAGCTAGATCTTTTGTAGTTGTCAATAGGAATAGTCTGTCCCCCTCTGGTTCCCATATCCAGTCCAGTGGACTCCATAAAGTTAAATCATCTTTCGAGTCCTGTACTTGCAGGTATACGGGGGCGGTCTGTGCTACATCATAGGTTGGAAGCGGTTGTTAAGGATCAATTAAAATTGCACTTTTCGCTACCTGTTCTGCAAGCTTACTAATTCATAAACTGTGGTCGTCACCTTTACAAAGGTACATGTATTGAGATCTTGTTCTCCATATTTTATTATATTCTCCTTTGACACCTCCATTGGTGGCCTATGAAACACAGAAGCTGCCAGGCAAAATATTTCACTAGTTTCAAATGCTTTTAGTTAACCCCTTTTTCAAAGCCATATACACCTTAGAAGTGGTATCGCATCAGAGAATAGCATACAGGAATAAAATGTTCCTACACACATCACCAAGATGTTGCTGCAGTCGGTGAATGTCCCATGACACTCCTTCCTGATTTAAGTTGTCTTGGTTTGAAAATACACTGACAAAGATAGTTGCGATGCATAGTAAGTAACGTAGTAGTACTATCAGGTCATTATTGGGACCAGGGCTTCCGTTTGATTACATGGCATTTGCTAGTGCGGGTTTGTCTGCTTCTTGCATTTATCTTCGAGCTTCAAACAGTGTTGGTGGGTGGGTGCACAACTCAAACATGAGTGGTAGATCAGTTTTGTCTGTTGTTCTGTTGACTGCACTTACTAATAACTAGAACAAATGCTGTATAGCGATCTTTGCCGCATGTCCGTCAATTCTGAATGCCGATTTGTCATTCATAGGTACAACAGCAACTTTCTCCTTGGTGTAAATTACTTGGCCGACTAATTTGGATACAACTTTATCTCCAATCTGCTTGGCTTAATCAGCATTACTGTCATATGACTCCACTTGTTATACTTTTAGATCACTCTCAGTTTTGAATGTTTTTCGTTCATACAGATACTCAGTAACCACTTATGTGTCATATCTTTATATATGATACTTTAGCAAATATGTGGATAGCCCAGCCTAGTACCAATCACTTCTTTTAACAACATGAAACCCTTTCATAAAATATTCATGGAGCTTTGGGGTTTGTTTTCTGCAAGGCAGTCATTTTCACTTAGTACAAATAGACTGTCTTGGCATGCAAGCTATGTCCAGACGTTGTAAAGTAAGGTAACATTTTCCTAAATGTCTTTAGATGTAGTTGCCCATTTGCTGCGCCAACATGAACGACCTCAGCCAGTTCAATATATTGCAGGTATCTTATCACAATATGTATTCATTATTTCATGATGTACTACTTGATCTGTGCATGCTGCTATTATACTAATATCTCTTGTCGATACATTGTCAAACAGTTTGAGAGCAGCATCTAAGTCAGCATCATTCTGATGTGAAATCCCATCCACGGTGACAATCTAAATTGATTGATTTGTGATATTCAGGACTTTGTACTTTGTGTTTATTTCTGAATTGCATCAGTCACTAATCAGCCATTTGAGCAGTAGCATCACTTTCTTCAGCAGAATGTTTACAACTATATGCAACTTGTGTTTGAGATTCACTTCCTCCTTGCTCTATGGCTTCCACTAGGCATTGTACTTCTCCAAGACATGCTTCACTTTCTTTACCATCTGATTCACCACTCAGTTTCTCGCTGATCAGGTCAATATGAGACACCTCAGAAGCAATGAGTGACTGGAAAGCCATATGGATAAGTTCATGGCCACTTAATGTTCTAGCTACAGCCTTTCCCGTAACCCTCTTCTAAGATTCGTTATGATTCGTTAAAATACATGGCCAAAACGGGGCGGGTTTGGTTTCCTCCTACATGGCTTTATAGTGAAAACTTCAATTTTAATCTCACTCAGGTGAGTGATATAGGGTCATCTTGGCCATCTTGTTATATTTATTATTCCAGAAATTGTTTCCAAGAATCATTAGTTGTGACAATAAGTTCACATTTAGATAATTTATTAAAATAAAATGTATAAACTATAGTAAATAAATTGCTCATGTATTGAAATTTGTTAGCCATCTTTGATTTTGGTCACCATATTGGATTTTATTTTAATAGGTAATGGGTTTAAATTTCCATATTGTATTTATCTACTGTCATACCAAGTTTTGACTTCTTCAGATGAATAGTGTTGATGTTATGGGCAGATTCCTGAAATTCACAGTTTCGTTTATGTTTTTCAACTTTTAACCCCAAAATAGGTATTTCGCATCATGATACTTTTTTCATACTTGTAGTATGTTGTTACACACATGCTATATAAACCATACACCAAATACCATTTCTGTAGGAATTTTGTCCTTTATTTGCCATTTTGGCTGTAAATACTCTCTACTATTACGGCAGGCCAATTTTGCCCCCAGGGTCATGGTTTTGAACAAATTTGAGAGGAGCTTAAACTGACCCTATTTGTCAAACATCTAAGATCAAGACCTTGTACTACAAACTTAAACCTGCTAAAAACAAAATTTCTAAGGCTAAAACGGAAATAATTCTGCCAAAATGCAACCAAGAGTTATGCTTCTTGTCTCTATGCGTTTGAACACACAGGTGAAGTTTCATTCATGTCCAATGAAAGGATGATGAAATAAGTACCAAATCAAAAACTTCCACCTCTAAAAATCTCTTACCAAATTTTCTAAGTAAAAAACGGCCATAACTCTGTAAAAATGCAACCCAGAATTATGGTTCATCAAACTTCTTATGTGTGTGCATTCCATTGATGATACTGAACACACATATGAAGTTTCATTCATATTGTACAAGTTGTTGCATAGATATCTTACCTGATAAAAAACTCTAACCTGAAAAATTAAGTCCAAAAGGGCCATAACTCTGCAAAAATGCAACCCAGAGTTATGGTTCTTATGTCTGTGAGTTCCATTAATGATGTTGAACACAGATGTGAAGTTTCATTCATATTGAATGAGTGGTTGCATAGATATATTACCTGATAAAAAACTTTAACCTGAAAAATTAAGTCCAAAAAGGGTCATAACCCTGCCAAAATGCCATCCAGAGTTATGGTTCTTATCTGTGTGTTCTGCTGATGTTGCTGAACACATATGTGAAGTTTCATTCATATTGAAAGAGTGGTTGCATAGATATATTACCTGATAAAAAACTTAAACCTGAAAAATTAAGTCCAAAAAGGGTCATATCCCTGCCAAAATGCAATCCAGAGTTATCATTCTTATCTGTGTGTTCCGCTGATGATGCTGAACACAGATGTGAAGTTTCATTCATATTGAATGGGTGGTTGCATAGATATATTACCTGATAAAAAACTTTAATCTGATAAATTAAGTCCAAAAAGGGCCGCAACTCTGCCAAAATATAACCCAGAGTTATGGTTCTTATCTCTGCATGTTCCATTGATGATGGTGAACACACGTGAAGTTTCATTCATATCCAATGAGTGGTTGCATAGAAATCTTACCTGATAAACAACTTTAATCTGAAAAAGTAAGTCCAAAAAGGGCTGTAACTCTGCCAAAATATAACCCAGAGTTATGGTTCTTATCTCTGTGTGTTCCATTGATGATGGTGAACACACATGTGAAGTTTCATTCATATACAATGAGTGTATGCATAGATATCTTACGTAATAAAAAATTTAATCTGAAAAATTAAGTCCAAAAAGGGCGGTAACTCTGCCAAAATATAACCCGGAGTTATGGTTCTTATCTCTGTGTGTTCCATTGATGATGATGAACACACATGTGAAGTTTCATTCATATCCAATGAGCGGTTGCATAGATATCTAACCTGATGAAAAACTTTAACCTGGAAAACCAACGCCGACTCTGGGGCGAGAGTACAATAGTCCCCCTATAGCTAAAAATAAATTATGCTCAACTGAATTGTGAACTGTTTGTAATGCCTATTAACAGAATTAAGAACCAGACCAGGTGTGGCAGAAAATCAAGACAGAAACAATGGAATACCTATTTATATATGCTTTTATTGCATAATTTCAAACAATCCAAACATTGTACAGTTGTAAATAAATAAAGATAATGCGAAATCACCCACCCAATAACAAGACAGAATAAATTTTTCGGTTTGAACACAGTGCGGAGTATATTGTAAAAGTTGATATAAAACAATCAGTTTTACCATACACAAATCATGGGGTGTGTAAATGTAGTATGTCACAGCGTGAAGTGATTTGTTCACAGTACTGCGATGGATTAGTTAAATTATTATTTGGCACCGGATTCTTGGAGATTGGTTGCGATATTCAACAGGATAGATTATATATGTACTTCAAATAAAATAAATACTTAGTTACAGAAATGAATAAACAATTATTGAAATAATAACATAATAGAAAATAGGGTCAAAAAGTGTAGTAAATGATGCCTTTATAGTCATTTTGTCATGTCGGAGATGCAATGGATTAATTGGCAACTTATTAGTTCTCAATTCAGATTCATGGCGCCAGATTTGTTCTCATTTCTTTAACATATCTCGTGTCAATATTGTGTAAACAATTTGTGATCAGAACTGTGAATTCATCCATCACATTACTGTGAACAAATCACCGCCCTGTAACATACTGTACACACCTTGAACATATCATATTTATCAGTAAAACAGGTAGCTCTAGTCTTTCCTATAGAAGAAACATGGTTTTGCATATTTTAATACACGATTCATCTGTAACAGGTTCAAAGTTATCAGGGAAGTCTCCGACTACGAAACAAATCAAATAATCTTTATAAGGTAGTTGTCCATTATTAGGTTCACTCATAATGATTATATTGCCTGTCCGACCACATACTAAACAATTATTCTTACAGATAAAAATGTACACGAGTGCAAAACTATACAAGTATACTCAGTTACAAAAGAAACTGCGCACCAAAGTTATTGTTATTTATCTAGTGTAGTATAAAATATTCTGGTCATAATTTATTCAGTTTAGTACCAACCAATAAAAATATGTGTTTACATGTAGATGTAAAAGAATATATTATAAACAGAATAGAAAATATAAAAACTTTTATTTTGCAACAGAGTACAGTTTATAGTTGCCGTAATTCAAGAAAACAGTCTCAAGAAGCGATTTAATGCCTGGCTTAACAAATGCTGTAAACTATAGAAATCCGTAGCCTATGAAAACACCGATTTACTGTAAATGCAAGTAAAAATCTATATTTATATTTCTGCATGATCAAAGAATGTGTGTATGGAAACATTACCATGCGAACTTTAACCATCTATATGAACAATCATAATCACGCAAACAAAATGTTTTTTTTCTTCTTCAGTTCCTTCCTTGATTATAACATGCAGGCTGTTCTTGAACAGGGAGTGTCACAAGTGATGTTGATTAGAAACTGCTCCCCAGTTCTCAAATAATGAGCCAATTATTTTCAGTAACAAAAAACAATTGGCTAATCTTTCATATAAAAACAATATTATCTAGTTGAATTACATGTTCATAAGTTTAGGTCTTTGAAATGCAATTTCCATTAACATTTTCACTTCAATAATTTCTTCAAAATTCAGAAATGCCAGTTATTACAAAATTCTTACGACATCAGTTCATACCAACCAACTTACTGTTAGCTCCCTCAACCACAACGGGCTACAAGAGCTGCTGAGATTATGGAGTTATTGATTTTAAATAACCAGGCCTGGCTAGTTCAGTCATTACCACATGTGCCTGCCAATCTAGGGATTGTGTGTACAGTGATTGGTCAGGATATTTGTTTTGTTCTACGGCCATGTATTGTAGTCAAAAACTTGCATCAGGATGTAAATTACATGTTGTCTAATTAATTTATGGAGTTTCTAATCCTTTTTTTTCTCCAACTTTTAATGAAATATCAAAAATGATTTAGTTATTTGTAGCTAGAAACTGCCAGTTCTTGATTTATGTTTCAAAATAAATAAGTTCATCTAGTGTACAGTATATGTGACAGGTGAGGTAGGTCAATAGTGGAGTGTACAGTATATGTGACAGGTGAGGTAGGTCAATAGTGGAGTGTACAGTAAATGTGATGGAGTAGGTGGGTCAAAAGTGGAGTGTACAGTATATGTGACGGGTTAAGTAAGTCAATAGTGTAGTGTACAGTATATGTGACGGGTTAGGTAGGTCAATAGTGTAGTGTACAGTATATGTAATGGGTTAGGTAGGTCATAAATGGAGAGTACAGTATATGTAATGACGTAGATATGTCAATAGTGGAGTGTACAGTATATGTGATGGGTTAGGTAGGTCAATAGTGTAGTGTACAGTATATGTAATGGGTTAGGTAGGTCATAAATGGAGAGTACAGTATATGTAATGACGTAGATATGTCAATAGTGGAGTGTACAGTATATGTGATGGGTTAGGTAGGTCAATAGTGTAGTGTACAGTATATGTGATGGCTTAGGTAGGTCATAAATGGAGAGTACAGTATATGTAATGACGTAGATATGTCAATAGTGGAGTGTACAGTATATGTGATGGCGTAAGTAGGTCAATAGTGGAGTGTACAGTATATGTGATGGCTTAGGTAGGTCAATAGTGGAGTGTACGGTATATGTGACAGGTAAGGTAGGTCAATAGTGGAGTGTACAGTTTATGTGATGGGTTATGTTGGTCAATAGTGGAGTGTACAGTATATGTGATAGGTTAGGTAGGTAAATAGTGGCGTGTACAGTATATGTGACGGGTGAGGTAGGTCAATAGTGGAGTGTACAGTATATGTGACGGGTTAGGTAGGTCAATAGTGGAGTGTACAGTATATGTGAAGGGTTAGGTAGGTCAATATTGGCGTGTACAGTATATGTGATGGGTGAGGTAGTTCAATAGTGGAGTGTACAGTGAATGTGATAGGTTAGGTAGGTAAATAGTTGCGTGTACAGTATATGTGACTGGTTAGGTTGGTCAATAGTGGAGTGTACAGTTTATGTGATGGGTTAGGTAGGTCAATAATGGAGTATACAGTATATGTGATGGGTTAGGTAGGTCAATAGTTGAGTGTACAGTATATGTGACGGGTTAGGTAGGTCAATAGTGGAGTGTACAGTATATGTGATGGCGCTGGTGGGTCAAAAGTGGATTGTACAGTATATGTGACAGGTAAGGTAGGTCAATAGTGGACTGTACAGTATATGTGATGGTGTAAGTAGGTCAATAGTGGAGTGTACAGTATATGTGATGGTGTAAGTAGGTCAATAGTGGAGTGTTCAGTATATGTGATGGCGCAGGTGGGTCAAAAGTGGATTGTACAGTATATGTGACAGGTAAGGTAGGTCAATAGTGGAATGTACAGTATATGTGATGGCGTAAGTAGGTCAATAGTGGAGTGTACAGTATACGTGATGGTGTAAGTTAGTCAATAGTGGAGTGTACAGTATATGTGATGGGTTAAGTAGGTCAATAGTGGAGTGTACAGTATATGTGATGGGTTAGGTAAGTCAATAGTGGAGTGTACAGTATATGTGATTTGGTAAGTAGGTCAATAGTGGAGGGTACAGTATATGTGACGGGTTAAGTAGGTCAATAGTGGAGTGTACAGTATATGTGACGGGTTAGGTAGGTCAATAGTGGAATGTACAGTATATGTGATGGGTTAGGTAGGTCAAAAGTGGAGTGTACAGTATAGGTGATGGAGTAGGTGGGTCAAAAGTGGAGTGTACAGTATATGTGACGGGTTAAGTAAGTCAATAGTGGAGTGTACAGTATATGTGATGGGTTAGGTAGGTCAATAGTGTAGTGTACAGTATATGTGATGGGTTAGGTAGGTCATAAATGGAGAGTACAGTATATGTAATGACATAGATATGTCAATAAGGGAGTGTACAGTATATGTGATGGCGTAAGTAGGTCAATAGTGGTGTGTACAGTATATGTGATGGATTAGGTAGGTCAATAGTGGAGTGTACGGTATATGTGATGGGTTAGGTAGGTCAATAGTGGAGTGTGCAGTATATGTAATGGCGTAGGTAGGTCAATAGTGGAGTGTACAGTATAAATTATGTAATGGGGTAGATAGGTCAATTGTGAAGTGTACAGTATATGTGATGGCGTAGGTAGGTCAATTACGGAGTGTACAGTTTAATTGACGGGGTAGATAGGTCAATAGTGGAGTGTACAGTATATGTGATGGCATTGGTGGGTCAAAAGTGGAGTGTACAGTATATGTGATGGGGGAGGTGGTCAATAGTGGAGTGTACAGTATATGTGACGGGGTAGGTAGGTCAATAGTGGAGTGTGCAGTATATGTGATGGCGTAGGTAGGTCAATAGTGGAGTGTACAGTATATGTGACAGGGTAGGTAGGTCAATAGTGGAATGTACAGTAAATGTGACGGGGTAGGTAGGTCAATAGTGGAGTGTACAGTATATGTGACGGGGTAGGTAGGTCAATAGTGAAGTGTACAGTATATGTGACGGGGTAGGTAGGTCAATAGTGAAGTGTACAGTATATGTGACGGGGTAGGTAGGTCAATAGTGAAGTGTACAGTATATGTGACGGGGTAGGTAAGTCAATAGTGGAATGTACAGTAAATGTGACGGGGAAGGTAGGTCAATAGTGGAGTGTACAGTATATGTGACGGGGTAGGTAGGTCAATAGTGAAGTGTACAGTATATGTGACGGGGTAGGTAGGTCAATAGTGAAGTGTACAGTAAATGTGAAAGGGTAGGTAGGTCAATAGTGGAGTGTACACTATATGTGACGGCATAGGTAGATCAATAGTGGAGTGTACAGTATATGTGACAGGGTAGGTAGATTATTAGTGGTGTGTACAGTATATGTGATGGTGTAGGTAAGTCAGTAGTGGAGTGTACAATATATGTGATGGCGTAGGTAGATCAATAGTGGAGTGTACAGTTTATGTGATGGCGTAGGTAGGTCATTAGTGGAGTGTACAGTAAATGTGACGGTTAAGTTGGTCAATAGTTGAGTGTACAGTATATTTTATGGCTTAGGTAGGTCAATAGTGGAAAAATGGTTTCATCATAGAAAGAATATGAATGTCTATTTTTAGAATACGGATTTTGTTTCAAGTTTACCACTTAAATTTTAATATCGATTTTGTCATGCTTTGATTTGACAAACCAAGCAATTCGGATTTTATTTACAAATGCTATTGAAATGATTTTTATCCATTTTAATAATTGTTTTATTTTTTAAGGACATTTATAGCAATTCCCCGCCCCCCATCCCCACCTTCCCTCCCCGACATATTCCCTTTAAAATTTAAAATAAAAGTTTGATATTTTCATTGGTATACACCCAGGATTAAGTCTCTTACTCTCCTCACCATTCTATTACTCTTGCATGTCAACTGTCAATATAACTCCGGCTGTCTTGTCTAGCACGTGCTCTGTCTCAGGAATAATTTCTACTGTCTGTTCCATTGCATGTTCGATTTGATGGACAACATTATCTATCTGCACGGCTGAATCTATGTGTTGAATAACTTGATGACTGTCTGAACTGGACACATATTCAACAGCCTGTGGAAAGGTATAAACTTGCTGGATAGTACTTTCTGTCTGTATAATGCCACTTCTTGTTGACTCCACAACATTCTCAGATTTGTCAATCTCACTTTCTTCTTGCTGTATGTTATATTCTATCTGCTGCACTTCGTTGTCAATAGTTGGTACTGCTTCTACATAGTCTGTCTGCTGTTGTGTCACATGATCCACCTGCTGCAGTATCACATGATCCACCTGCTGCTGTGTCATATGATCCACCTGCTGCTGTGTCACATGATCCACCTGCTGTTCTGGCACAGGATGCATCTGCTGTTGTGTCTCATGATTCACCTGCTGTAGTATCACATGATCCACCTGCTGTTCTGGCACAGGATGCATCTGCTGTTGTGTCTCATGATTCACCTGCTGCAGTATCACATGATCCACCTGCTGTTCTGGCACAGGATGCATCTGCTGTTGCATGTGCTCTGTTTGCTGAACCTCATGTTGGGATGACCGCTCTTTATCGGCATCTGTTATGTTTTGAACATTGTCCATAACCTCCAAACTATGATCTGACTGGGATACAGTTTGTCCTGTTTGTAAAATATCACTTACTGCCTGCTGCAATACCTGCGATATTATCTCCCCTTCCAGGTACTGCTGTACACCCTCACCTTGCACTGCCATCTGTTCTTGAGAGTCTGGGTCCACAATTTGCAGAATTACTATCTGACCCTCGCTTCCCTCCAGAGCATTGAGAGTCTGTGGTATACCTTGCAAATCATTTATACTAAACGTACCATCAGCATTCTGAATCATTCCAATTGCCCCTCCATCTACAGACACTGCAGAAATATTGGAAGCACCCTCTGCAACAGTTTGCTGCAGCCCTTCCTGACCTTGCAACATGCCTGTGTTCTGGGGCACAATGACTGCCTGATTGTTAATCAATGAAACATGTTGCACATTGTTCTGATCATTGGTATGGGAAGGATCATTCTTAAACAGGCCTTTCTCATGAAGGAGCTGATACTGTTTAGTAGTGACGGTGCCCATAGCTAGACTGTGCAATGCTTCTGCCGCATCTCTTGGTAACATCTCTGAACAGTCCATTGCTTGTACCAGATCTGTGTTTTCAATGTTTACTATCTGCTGAGTCTGGTCTGTGGTCTCAATGTTTACTATCTGTTGAACATGCTGTGTGTTCTCCATGTTCACTAGTTGCTGTACTTGCTGTACATTCTCCCCATTTCCTATTCTTTGTACTGTCTCTGCATTCTCGATATTGACCTCATTTTGTGCAAATTTCTGCTCAATACTTTGGTAGGAGTCCTTGACATGTTTCCGAAGGCTGTCAATGTATCCTTCCTGAGACAGAAGAGGAAACTCCTCTGGATGCTTACGCTTGTAATGACGTTGTACTGTGTGCCGGTGTCCACACCGTGAAGAGCATATCTTACACTCGTAGATCAAACCGCTGTGGTAAATCTGCATATGTCGTTTGAGTTCAAACCCTCGAACGAACTGTTTATCACACTCAGGGCACTGAAGTTTGTTTATGCATTTGTGCTCCAGTTTGTGCCTGCTTAACTGGTCTGGGTACTTATAAAGTCTGTGGCACATAGGTACGTCGCAGGCAAATTTTCTCTCATCAGAATGTGAATACATGTGAGTCCGAAGATTCCCTTTCTGTCTGAATATTTTACCACATTTCTGACACGGAAATGCTTCCTTATTTTCTGAATGGAAAAGTCTTGTGTGAGCAAGGAGACCAGTCTTTGATTTAAGCATTTTCCCACAATCTGTACATTGATACTTGTATATTTTGTAATGCACACATGTTATGTGGTCTTTGAGGTATACTTCAAGATGAAATCGCTTGTGGCAGTGTGGACATACAAACTGCTTTTCACCATGTAACAGCATATGTTTTGTCAAATTGCCACGAGTGGAGAAGGATTTGCCACAAGTTGAACATATATGTATATCTTTAGCCTCCACTATTTGTATAACCCTAGTTTCTTCGTCTCCTTCACATGTATGCTCCAGTGCAGCTGACTTCAAAGAGAACTGTTGACTGCAGGCAGAACACTGGTATGACACAGCACCTGCTTGAATGATATTAGATTTCAGGTCTCCCCCTTCCTCGCAAACATGTTCATTAGCTTGCGCTTTCATATGAAACTGCTTGCCACAGACTGAGCATAGATACTTCATACAGCCATGGTCCTTTGTGTGACGATCAAGATTTATCTGGTTTTTGAATATCCGAGAGCATACTTCACAGGCAAATATCTCTTCCATTGATTGCTGACATTCATGACTACTCAATGTTCCAATTTTAACAAATCTTCTGTTGCATTTGTCACACTGATATGGGTGACTGTGGGCTAGGTAATGCTCGCGGAAACTTTTTGCATTCTTAAACTCCTCTTCACACTTTTCACATTTACCGATGCCGAGTAATTTAATTGTCTCCAAAGTCTGGCAGAGTGTTTTGTGTTCCTCAAGTTCATCCGCAGATGGTAGACTTTTACCACATTTGTCACACATATGTAACCCATCATGCAGCACTCGGTGCTGTTTTAGGTAGTACAGAGACTGGAAAGACTTTGGACATATTCCACAGGAGTATTTACCAACAGTTGTGTCATCATAGTCTCCATCACTTTTTTTACAAATATGACTTTTGACATCCTCTGACGAACTAAAAACTTTCTTACATTCCTGACATTGAACTGATTTACATTTTTTTAAATGCTTCTCTTTTCCAGACTGTGTTGAGAACACACGGAAGCACAAGGTACACCAATGGATCTTATATGTGCTGGCCAAGTGAGGACAACATTTCAATACATGTTTTTGTAAAGAATCCTTCCTTGAAAATGTCTTCTTGCATTGAACACAGTTAAACACATCTGTGTGCATAACCATGTGTCTGTAGAGGTACTGAGCAGACTTGAAAGCCTGTTGGCAAATGTCACAAACAAATGTTTCACCTTCTGGTTCTTTTGATTTGAAAGACTTCACTAATTCATCCAGATCATCATCATTGTGCTGCAAGTCCTTTTCTTGTTCATCATCATTTGATTCGATGTTCTGTTTGTCTGTCATGCTATGATCTTCGGCCATAGTTTCAACTTTTTCCACAGTTTTGATGGGTTCACCACCATTATTTTCACTTAATGCAATAGTTTTAAAGTGGGTTATATCATGTGTGTTACAATTGCTTTTCTCAAAATGTGTTTTTAATTCTTCAGCTGTTTTAAGCTCTTTGTGACATGTCTTGCATGTTGTTGAGCCTTTTCTATGACTCATGAAGTGTGAAATGGCATCAATTTCTTGATGAAACTTCTCTTCACATAAAATACAGCTGACCATATCATTTTCTGCAGCCTCAAACATAACCATCATTTTGCCATCGTCTTCTTCACCAACTGCTACATTCATATCTAGTTTAGTATCAATGTCTGTAAAGTCCTCACTGATTCCAGGATCATCAGACTTTTCAGGAGACAGTTTGTCCTTATACACATCATGTTTCACGTCAATTTTGTCTATTGCAGTAACAGAGTCTGAGATAATCAAATTAGTTCCATCAGTGAGATTAGGCTCTGGTTTATTATCAAAATTTGCATCATCAAAGTTGCTCTCAAGCTCATCAATACCAGCATTTTCCATTTTTTCAATTTCCTCTTTGCAACTATGTTCATGCTTTGTCTGAACTGCCAATGCTGTAGCATTGTTACTTATAATAAAACCATTTATATTTATTTTATCAGTTCCTAATCTTACATTTTCAACAATTGCATCACTACCAGTAGTTGTAACAGTTTTTACCTCAGCTCCAGAAATGTCTTCTGAAACACCAATAACGCTCTTGTCCTTTCTAGGTCTACCTCTACCTTTCTGTATGCCAAATGATGGATCATTTGACGTTTTAACTATGTCTGAACTACTTTTTGACTCATCAGCCTCATTTTCACTTGTATTTAGTGATTTTTGTTTAATCTTTTTACCAATTTTACCGACCACATAGTCCTCATCGAATTTACTATGTTTGCCCCTATTGCTTCTTCGAGGCTGAACTCTTACAGGGGCAGCTATAACCTCCTTTACAGGTGTGTAATCTGTGTCTAAATCATCATCATCATAGTCTTCTATCTTCACTCTTTTTTCAGATGGAACATTTTCATCATCAACCTCTTCCTCTTCATCGGTTTCCTCAATTTCAAATTCTTCCTCTGCGTTATCATCATTGCTATCTTTACGTTTCCTTTTCATAATGTAGGTTTTCACAGGAATTGCCAAAAGATCTCTCTGGTTTTCATTTTTACTGTCAAGATCTATTCCAACCTGCGTAGTTTGTGATTTCCTTGGTCTGCCTCGTCCTCTTTTTGGAGTACAGCTATAATCTAAATAATAAAAATATGGCTGTTTTAAGTACACCAATCTTCTCAAGTAACTGATAACTTTCCCACTTGAATCAGGTGTGAAAGATGACTGATAATGAGATATTATGTCATTTATCAATCATCATGGAGACTGGCCAGACAGGGATTCGAATTCACAAACCCTGGATTGATAGTTGGATTAGCTACTGACTGAGCTAACCAACCCAACATTGCTGACCTTAAAACTATTTATTTTGATTCACTGTAATATCAACACAAATCTTGCCTGATGTCTTCCTGGGTAGAACCACTACTTAGCATTCATGTAAATAAAATGTTCTGCTCAAGGACACATGCACAACACATGGTCGTGGTGGGGAATCTAACCCACAACCATCTGATTTAAGGTTTAATGTTCTACCCCAACACCATGTTTGTAGTTGTGTTTTTACCACAATCTACAAAGTTTGTGTTTATTTGCTTGAACTAGATTTAATGCCAATACAATATGCAGTTTCATTAGCAGAGAAAAATATCTAGGGCCCGTTTCACCAACCTTGGTAAGTCTACGGTTTTCATACAAACAAATTATGACATCTAGGAAAGTTTCATCTGCAGTGTAACTGCAAATTTTAAAAGGCTTACACAAGTTCTTATTCAACTTTTTTTGTAACTACAAACATCAGTGAAATGGGTCCCAAGATGCATGCCTGTATGTGTACCCATTAAGTTGTAATGTATTTAAGTAAACTCAACATGGAACTATTGTCTTTCAAACTGTCTCGCAAAAACTTTTGAACTAATCTGGACTTAATACATCAATGTGAGAGGGTTAAGTGATCCCCTTCATCTAGACCATTTTAAGACAGAGGACCTATCCTAAAGTGCATAAAATGCTTAAATATGTTCTGTTATTATTCAAGGGACATAATTCAGACAATGATACCTGATATGGCTGATGCTAGAACTTGCCTTCGTCATAATGGTTTTATAACTTCTGTATCAATTTCTTAGCCAAGATCTTATGGAAAGTGCAGAGGCTAAGTACATACAATCTACATATAAAAGTTAATGGACAAAACATAGGTTGATCAAAATAATTTGCTTTGGACTAAGGACTGAACAAAGTCAGTGTGCATTTCAAGTGTTTGGGATGTATGTCATTGTGAGATTTACTCAAATAAACGGAAATCTTACTATGACAAAAACATTTTGGCTTTATCTCACAATCAACATGTATATATACAAATGGTAAACCACCCTGTTATACACCTATTCATTTCCTTCATTCCCGACATAAGTGAGTATTTAAAACTAGTGAATATTTTTTTAATGTGTTTTTTTTATTGGTTGAAGAATATCTCAGAATAAATCGGGGACTATTTTCAAAAACAATCGTAAACTTTCTCACGTACACACTGATTTACGTAGATCAACAATCCTTTTACAAATAACTGTCAAAATTTCGCACATGAACTATGATGAAGTCATAACCAGTGACGAGGGGTTAGCGAAATGGCAAATAATTTCAGTAAATATTATTATGACTGTCAGTTTGCATCAAATATCTTACATTACTGATGGGGAGCTTCATGTATACTAACCTATTTGAGAACGTATAATTCTAGGTCGACCACGGCCACGTTTCCCATTTACTGGTTTCCCGTTGCCACCTATCACATGCTCCCTAAGATGTTGTACCATATCTGTCTGTGAAGCAAATGTGTTGCCACAGCGTGGACAATAAAATGCCTTTCTTATCTCCCCTCGTAACATTTCATGGGTATCAGATGCCTACAATACATAAACATTTGAACGTTATTTAATATGAATATTGTTCACAAACAATGTTGACTCAAAGTCTATATTGTTTCACCTAGTCAGTATGTTGTTTTGGACACACATCATTAATGGTCATGGTCCAAAAACAAAAATAAAATTATTTTAAACTTCAGCAAGATTGTACTTTCTGTCAGAACCTCCTTTTTATTGCAACAATACACTAAGCTTGGATAAGCATACCGGTATACTTAACCTCTTAAAAACTTAAATTAAAAGAAAAGCATCCAAGTGACAATGACATTAGACTGATTCTAGAAAAAACACATTAAGTTTTATTGACAATTTTTTTTTTAAAAATATCAAAATAACCAGTCAAAGTAAGGTTAAGTTTTTAAGTATTTAAATTAAACTTCAGAAAAGGTTTATGAAACAAAGCCTGAGCCTAGAAACTCAGCATTGAGAGGTAAGTGATCTTGAGACACTATCTTTGACCACTTGATATAGGAAGATTTATTTTCCTGTAGGGGGATCATGTACGCACAGATGAAATGCCTTGTTTAAGGACAAGTGGCATTGACCTGATGGAGAATTGGTCTCCTGATCCATCAATCAAGATCAATCAGATGCTCTACCATTTAACCATGAACTTCAATTATTATTTCATACCAAATTAAAACAAACTGTTAGAATATGATCGTATACATAATTTATAAATCCGTGACCAACAAAGCCTTTATATGCTGAATGCCAAGCATGAAAGTTTCTAGTACCATTTTTCAAGTCTTTAGTATGACCAGACCTGGGATTGAACTCTTGGCACAATGGACTACTACCACTATACCACCATGGCAGTGTACATTCATTCTGAGGCTTTCCTCCACCAAAAACTGTATGCTATATATAACCTGTAAAGTATTAAATATCATGCTTAACTCTATTCCCAACCCTTCCCTATGTTTGGTTGTAAAGGTCTAAGCATAATTTACCTGAGCATGATCCCTGTCAGACCCATCTTTGGAAAGGTCAGTATTGCCACTTTCTGTTTGCTGGTTCCCTGTGCCATCTGCGTCGGCCACAATTTCACTATTCAAAGGTTCAATCCTGTGACCCAACAGTACTGTAATGCAACAACAGATCTAAACTATAAATACCAGTATCTGAGAATTGCTCTGACAACAAAAGCAACAATCACGGTAATAAATATACACTGAATAGTGAAAACATCACTAATTCTTCTCTTACTTCATTACTAAGTAACAACTTTTTTTCGCAATTTTTAAATCTAAGGTCCTCCATATCCAAGTGGTCTACAAAGTTGTCTTACTTCTAGAAGGATAATAGTTCTAGAAGGATAATACATGTAGTTCTACTTTTACTTAATTCAAGTAGTACTATATACATCTGAGGTCACACTCACCCTACAAAACATGTATGTATATATAAGATGCATGTTTGTTTTGTTGTGTGGGGTTTTATGTACTATATACATCTGAGGTCACACTCACCCTACAAAACATGTATGTGTATATAAGATGCATGTTTGTTTTGTTGTGTGGGGTTTTATGTACTATACACATCTGAGGTCACACTCACCCTACAAAACATGTATGTGTATATAAGATGCATGTTTGTTTGGTTGTGTGGGGTTTTATGTACTATATACATCTGAGGTCACACTCACCCTACAAAATATGTATGTGTATATAAGATGCATGTTTGTTTGGTTGGTTGTGTGGGGTTTTATGTATTATATACATCTGAGGTCACACTCACCCTACAAAACATGTATGTATATATAAGATGCATGTTTGTTTGGTTGGTTGTGTGGGGTTTTATGTACTATATACATCTGAGGTCACACTCACCCTACAAAACATGTATGTGTATATATAATATGCATATTTGTTTGGTTGGTTGTGTGGGGTTTTATGTATTATATACATCTGAGGTCACACTCACCCTACAAAACAAGTATGTATATATAAGATGCATGTTTGTTTGGTTGGTTGTGTGGGGTTTTATGTACTATATACATCTAAGGTCACACTCACCCTACAAAACATGTATGTATATATAAGATGCATGTTTGTTTGGTTGGTTGTGTGGGGTTTTATGTACTATATACATCTGAGGTCACACTCACCCTACAAAACATGTATGTGTATATATTATATGCATGTTTGTTTGGTTGGTTGTGTGGGGTTTTATGTATTATATACATCTGAGGCCACACTCACCCTACAAAACAAGTATGTATATATAAGATGCATGTTTGTTTGGTTGGTTGTGTGGGGTTTTATGTACTATATACATCTGAGGTCACACTCACCCTACAAAACATGTATGTGTATATAAGATGCATGTTTGTTTGGTTGTGTGGGGTTTTATGCCTTTTTTAAAGAAGTATTTTAGTTATTTAACAGTGGTTTTTTTTTTAAACTTATTTATTTTACTTCGATTGTGAAACAAGTTCTTACAACTTAGACAAATCACGCTAGAAGTCTTCCTGGGTAGTACCAGTACAAAGCATATGCGGAAAAAGTGCCTTGCTCAAGGACACCACACATAGCCGTAGCAGAGGATCAAATCTACGACCCTCCGATCATGGGTTCAGTGCTCTACCACTGGACCACGCACTCCACATTGGTTAGTGCACCATACATTGTACATGATGATCTTTCTTGAGAATAGATTAACCAGCAGTAGACACACCTCATCTCTGCAAATACTTCTCCACATATTATATGCAAGAGATTCATAGCCCTGGAACAAAGTGTAACTGCCGTTGGACATGGATTCATACTCTAACTCCAATTTTGACAGGCACTTTACTGACTGAACTAACCGGTCCATAAAATGCATTTAAAATGTATTCTAAAAATATATAATTTTTTAGGAGAAACAAATGTTTTCACTGTTTGCACTATCTTTTTAAAAAGCGAACATCAAAATCTTTTTAGAGTAGTTTTTTTAAACCGTTTTGAACCTTGTATTTTGATAATTACACTTCAAGTATCAAAGAGCAGTACCACCTTGTACAAAACTTTCTTAAATACTCAATAAGGGTATCTGCATTTTTATTAGCCTAAGGTTAGATATTTCTTTTTACCCTAAGACCGAGATAAAAAAATTGCCCTTTGACATTGGAACCATCTATGACATGATGTATAGAAATATATGTCGTCATTTATTTTATTTGTCAACTTAGAAGTGACTGTGTTAAAAAAGTTAAATCAAATAATTATTAAGTTTGTTCAGTATAGAAAAAAGAATCATTCATGGCTTTTTCTTTTAGAAAATTCAGTACATTGGGATAAGTTACTGTTATTCAGTCCATTGGGATAAGTTACTGTTTTCTAATGTAACTTGATAATTCATTTATACCTAAGGATTTAACTTACTCTCTGAACCTCAAATCCATGTAAAATTCTTATGATCTTGATTGGCCAGTGACATGTGTACTCCATATCAATGTTGTTTGATCTGACATAAAGCGAAGGTTCTCTAACCTATTATGCAAGGCATAGTAACAATGCTGTTACACCAACCAAAAAATATCCACCACATTGACATTTCTTCATTACCTCTCGTTTGTCCATCTGGGAATGATGGCTTTCCAAGTTTTGTACCAAAGTGGGGTGCATACCACACCTGCAACTCTTCTCCTGGATTTATCTCCTTTGTCGTGCTGTAGAAAATGTTAGAGCCCAGTTGATAGGCAATGCAGTTCTTGGATTCATCTGAAACAGCAGCCCGCATGAGACAGAGCCAGTTACACTCAGTTTCATCCGTGGTATCGAGACACACCGTCGAACCATCCTTCGCTATAAGCTGTAGAGTAAAAAAACAAGGCCATTGTAATACCTGTTTACAGAACCTCTAGCTCATGACTCCTACTAGGATCAATTCCTAATGTCAAATGAATGTATTTAAGTATGTAGAATATTCCAAAGGTGAGGTATTTTTCATTATTCATTTAAGGACCCTTTATATCCACTTACTACTCACCACTGTGGTCATAGGTTCGGGCCCGGCTCTGTTTAAAAGTGTTTTATGTGAAACATTATTTTATCATTACATAATGCAAAAGACACACATGATTGGTCTGATGTCTCAACAGGAAGAAACTACACATTACACATGTGGCTATTGTACCCACAACGGTATAACAGCTGTTTTCTGTACCTGTCAGTTGGGTTTCAGTGAGCTTAATACACCATAAATCAGCAGCTTTAAGCCTGCTAATGATGTATAAACACAGATCCATGTGTATTTGTTTACAATTTTGAGTGCATGAACTCAAAAGCTCCTCCCTAAAATTTAAATAATTTGGCAGTTGGAGTTCAAACTGCATAATAATATATAATGAACACTTTTCTGAAAATATTTTTTGCCAATTAAATGTATTAAAATTATCCACATGTAGTAGTACCCAAAATTACATAACAACAAGAAATGTCACTGTTAAGTGTCACATGCTCCCCAAATGGTCTGTGAAAAATATCAATATAATGATATAATAGGTAGCGATGTATCAATGAATATCAAGAGTAATGGACTAATGTTTCAGACTAGACATGCAATTTCATGGGTTTTTTTACATTAAAACATGACCTTGACCTTTGTGTAACCTTGACATCTGATGTAATGGTCTGGGTATTTCAACAGTTAAATACAGGTGAAACATTAACATGACATGCTGATCACTTGTGTCAAGCTATTTTAAATGTAAGTTACAGATCAATTGTTGATCAATTGATAAATTGAACCAAGTGTTTTTGAAATCCATCCATGTATGATAAAGTTAATGGACAGACTTGAAATCTCAAACAGATTCAAAGTATTGTCATACATACTCAAAGTGTGACCATGGCTAGGTTTTACTTATGACACGTCATGTCATCTTGATAAATTGAGCCAAGTTAAAGACAAAGTCACAGACCAGACACACAATATCAAACAAATTGAAAGTGTGACCTTGACCTTTGAGGAAAGGTTCTGGGTCTTACATGCAACACTTAACTATGTCATGTTTAACAACTGAGCCAAGTGTTTTTAAAATATATCCATAGATGACAAAGTTATAGACAAGAAATCTCACACAGACCAAAAGTGTTGTCAAACAAATTCAAATTGTGACCTTGACCTTTGAGGTGTAGATCTTACTCGCGACACGTTGTCATGTTATGTTGATCATTTGTAGCAAGTACTAACAAAATCCATCTATGCATGACAAAATTACAGGCCAGAAACGAAATACCGGATGGAAGGACGGACGGATGGACAGACAGATGGAAGGAGGCTGCAATTACGGTACTATATGCCACCCCAAAAAAATTTGGGGGGCATAAAAACAATGCAGTGGTGCTGTAAAATTATAAAAAAGGGTTCTTTGATTTGAATCATGTCTATAATTATACGAAACTTGACACAGAGCCATGTTGCAGGTTTTATATGGCAGTGTGGGCCTTAAGTCACGAGGCATTTGCTATATATACAATTTATATATATGATGCTGCCATTATGATCAGCCACATTAAATGTCAGTTTTCTGCTTTCACTTGCCTTCAGAGTAAAGAATCCTGTATCATCAAATATATGTGTCGTTCTCCTAGCCTCATAGGGGCCAAACTGTGTTTTGGCTGGTATTATTCCCAGAGCAACCACCCCAACCAATCCGTCCCCATTGTCCACCACTTCTAGATACTTGGGAAGTGTAAGTCTTGCTCTAAAAAAGCATGATTAAATATCAATACATAATAAAATCATAACCATTTGTATAAGGTACGATAAAAAATATGTGGCTAACTGTCATATTTTCCAAATTTTTTGTCTGATTTTTTGTGACACTGTTTTAAACATTAACTTCAATGTATTTGTAATAATAATCAAGTTTCATCATTAAATCAGAAATAGTCATCTCTTAATGATAACAGTGTGCAAAATAACGAATCTAGCATGATCAGTTGACAATATGTGTAGTTTTAGTCTGTAAAAATTGTTTTAATTGTATCAATTAATTACTAGGTGGAATTAAAGATCATTCTTTTTGCATTATAATGTTCAAAACGTAATTTTTTAATTTTGACATCGTATCATAATTTGTGTACCAGATTTGACAACATCATACACAGCATGGTACTGCAAGTGTTTGCAGAAATTTTGCATGACAAACTTATAAAACGTTTCCCATCATGGGTAAAACATTTATGAAAAATTGTTTTTCCTTTCCAGGAGAATACTTTCAAAAGGAACAATAGTACATTTAACCCTTTACTTCATATAGACGCCTTTGGACACCTCTAATAAAGACGCCTTTGGACACCTAATATAGAAGGCTTTTTAATTATTGGGTGAATTATGTTTATATTAACTGACAGAGTTACGAGCAATCTGAACTCTTCCTGCACTGTTTTCAAAGGCCTTCTGTGATTGGTGTGGGAAAACACGTATCTATGGAGTAAAGGGTAATGCAGCAGGTATAAAACACATTAATTTGTTCATTTTGTTTTAACTTAACGTCATTAGAACTAGGTCACTTCCCCTGGTCTCATGACATGATGTTGTATTGGTAACCTATACGTATGCGCCATGTATGGTGTAAAAGAAAAGTGATGTATAAAATGAAGAGAGAATACAAATCAATTGTGACCTATTTTGTTGAATTATATATACTAAATAACCGTTATATGAAACTTTTCCTTCTATTTTTTATTGTTGTATTTCACTTTATTAACTGTACAAGAATATTGAATTAATGTATAATCATGTACCCTATACAACAAAAGGCCTCAGCTGAATTAATGTATAGTCATGTACCCTATATAACAAAAGGCCTCAGCTGAATAAATGTATAATCATGTACCCTATATAACAAAAGGCCTCAGCTGAATTAATGCATAGTCATGTACCCTATATAACAAAAGGCCTCAGCTGAATTAATGCATAGTCATGTACCCTATATAACAAAAGGCCTCAGCTGAATTAATGTATAATCATGTACCCTATATAACAAAAGGCCTCAGCTGAATTAATGCATAGTCATGTACCCTATATAACAAAAGGCCTCAGCTGAATTAATGCATAGTCATGTACCCTATATAACAAAAGGCCTCAGCTGAATTAATGTATAATCATGTACCCTATATAACAAAAGGCCTCAGCTGAATTAATGTATAATCATGTACCCTATCTAACAAAAGGCCTCAGCTGAATTAATGCATAGACATGTATCCTATGTAACAAAAGGCCTCAGCTGAATTAATGCATAGTCATGTACCCTATATAACAAAAGGCCTCAGCTGAATTAATGTATAATCATGTACCCTATATAACAAAAGGCCTCAGCTGAATTAATGTATAATCATGTACCCTATATAACAAAAGGCCTCAGCTGAATTAATGTATAATCATGTACCCTATATAACAAAAGGCCTCAGCTGAATTAATGCATAGTCATGTACCCTATATAACAAAAGGCCTCAGCTGAATTAATGCATAGTCATGTACCCTATATAACAAAAGGCCTCAGCTGAATTAATGCATAATCATGTACCCTATATAACAAAAGGCCTCAGCTGAATTAATGCATAATCATGTACCCTATATAACAAAAGGCCTCAGCTGAATTAATGCATAGACATGTATCCTATATAACAAAAGGCCTCAGCTGAATTAATGCATAGTCATGTACCCTATATAACAAAAGGCCTCAGCTGAATTAATGTATAATCATGTACCCTATATAACAAAAGGCCTCAGCTGAATTAATGTATAATCATGTACCCTATATAACAAAAGGCCTCAGCTGAATTAATGTATAGTCATGTACCCTATATAACAAAAGGCCTCAGCTGAATTAATGTATAGTCATGTACCCTATATAACAAAAGGCCTCAGCTGAATTAATGTATAGTCATGTACCCTATATAACAAAAGGCCTCAGCTGAATTAATGTATAGTCATGTACCCTATATAACAAAGGGCCTCAGCTGAATTAATGTATAGTCATGTACCCTATATAACAAAAGGCCTCAGCTGAATTAATGTATAGTCATGTACCCTATATAACAAAAGGCCTCAGCTGAATTAATGCATAGTCATGTACCCTATATAACAAAAGGCCTCAGCTGAATTAATGCATAGTCATGTACCCTATATAACAAAAGGCCTCAGCTGAATTAATGCATAGTCATGTACCCTATATAACAAAAGGCCTCAGCTGAATTAATGTATAATCATGTACCCTATATAACAAAAGGCCTCAGCTGAATTAATGCATAGTCATGTACCCTATATAACAAAAGGCCTCAGCTGAATTAATGCATAGTCATGTACCCTATATAACAAAAGGCCTCAGCTGAATTAATGTATAATCATGTACCCTATATAACAAAAGGCCTCAGCTGAATTAATGCATAGTCATGTACCCTATATAACAAAAGGCCTCAGCTGAATTAATGCATAATCATGTACCCTATATAACAAAAGGCCTCAGCTGAATTAATGTATAATCATGTACCCTATATAACAAAAGGCCTCAGCTGAATTAATGTATAATCATGTACCCTATATAACAAAAGGCCTCAGCTGAATTAATGTATAGTCATGTACCCTATATAACAAAAGGCCCCAGCTGAATTAATGTATAGTCATGTACCCTATATAACAAAAGGCCTCAGCTGAATTAATGTATAGTCAAGTATCCTATATAACAAAAGGCCTCAGCTGAATTAATGTATAGTCATGTACCCTATATAACAAAAGGCCTCAGCTGAATTAATGTATAGTCATGTACCCTATATAACAAAAGGCCTCAGCTGAATTAATGTATAGTCATGTACCCTATATAACAAAAGGCCTCAGCTGAATTAATGTATAGTCATGTACCCTATATAACAAAAGGCCTCAGCTGAATTAATGCATAGTCATGTACCCTATATAACAAAAGGCCTCAGCTGAATTAATGCATAGTCATGTACCCTATATAACAAAAGGCCTCAGCTGAATTAATGTATAATCATGTACCCTATATAACAAATGGCCTCAGCTGAATTAATGTATAGTCATGTACCCTATATAACAAAAGGCCTCAGCTGAATTAATGTATAGTCATGTACCCTATATAACAAAAGGCCTCAGCTGAATTAATGTATAATCATGTACCCTATTTAACAAAAGGCCTCAGCTGAATTAATGCATAGTCATGTACCCTATATAACAAAAGGCCTCAGCTGAATTAATGTATAATCATGTACCCTATATAACAAAAGGCCTCAGCTGAATTAATGTATAATTATGTACCCTATATAACAAAAGGCCTCAGCTGAATTAATGTATAGTCATGTACCCTATATAACAAAAGGCCCCAGCTGAATTAATGTATAGTCATGTACCCTATATAACAAAAGGACTCAGCTGAATTAATGTATAGTCATGTACCCTATATAACAAAAGGCCTCAGCTGAATTAATGTATAGTCATGTACCTTATATAACAAAAGGCCTCAGCTGAATTAATGTATAGTCATGTACCCTATATAACAAAAGGCCTCAGCTGAATTAATGTATAGTCATGTACCCTATATAACAAAAGGCCTCAGCTGAATTAATGTATAATCATGTAACCTATATAACAAAAGGCCTCAGCTGAATTAATGCATAGTCATGTACCCTATATTACAAAAGGCCTCAGCTGAATTAATGTATAATCATGTACCCTATATAACAAAAGGCCTCAGCTGAATTAATGTATAATCATGTACCCTATATAACAAAAGGCCTCAGCTGAATTAATGTATAATCATGGACCCTATATAACAAAAGGCCTCAGCTGAATTAATGTATAGTCATGTACCCTATATAACAAAAGGCCTCAGCTGAATTAATGTATAATCATGTAACCTATATAACAAAAGGCCTCAGCTGAATTAATGCATAGTCATGTACCCTATATTACAAAAGGCCTCAGCTGAATTAATGTATAATCATGTACCCTATATAACAAAAGGCCTCAGCTGAATTAATGTATAATCATGTACCCTATATAACAAAAGGCCTCAGCTGAATTAATGTATAATCATGTACCCTATATAACAAAAGGCCTCAGCTGAATTAATGTATAGTCATGTACCCTATATAACAAAAGGCCCCAGCTGAATTAATGTATAATCATGTACCCTATATAACAAAAGGCCTCAGCTGAATTAATGTATAATCATGTACCCTATATAACAAAAGGCCTCAGCTGAATTAATGTATAGTCATGTACCCTATATAACAAAAGGCCTCAGCTGAATTAATGTATAATCATGTACCCTATATAACAAAAGGCCTCAGCTGAATTTATACATAGTCATGTACCCTATATAACAACAGGCCTCAGCTGAATTAATGTATAGTCATGTACCCTATATAACAAAAGGCCTCAGCTGAATTAATGTATAGTCATGTACCCTATATAACAAAAGGCCTCAGCTGAATTAATGTATAGTCATGTACCCTATATAACAAAAGGCGTCAGCTGAATTAATGCATATTCATGTACCCTATATAACCAAATGCCTCAGCAGAATTAATGCATAGTAATGTACCCTATATAACAAAAGGCCTCAGCTGAATTAATGCATAGTCATGGACCCTATATAACAAAAGGCCTCAGCTGAATTAATGCATAGTCATGTACCCTATATAACAAAACGCCTCAGCTGAATTAATGTATAGTCATGTACCCTATATAACAAAACGCCTCAGCTGAATTAATGCATAGTCATGGACCCTATATAACAAAAGGCCTCAGCTGAATTAATGTATAGTCATGTACCCTATATAACAAAAGGCCTCAGCTGAATTAATGCATAGTCATGTACCCTATATAACAAGAGGCATCAGCTGAATTAATGTATAGTCACATACCCTATATAACAAAAGGCCTCAGCTGAATTAATGTATAGTCATGTACACTATATAACAAAACGCCTCAGCTGAATTAATGTATAGTCATGGACCCTATACATGTATAACAAAAGGCCTCAGCTGAATTAATGTATAGTCATGTACCCTATATAACAAAAGGCCTCAGCTGAATTAATGTATAGTCATGTACCCTATATAACAAAAGGCCTCAGCTGAATTAATGCATAGTCATGTACCCTATATAACAAAACGCCTCAGCTGAATTAATGCATAGTCATGGACCCTATATAACAAAAGGCCTCAGCTGAATTAATGCATAGTCATGTACCCTATATAACAAAACGCCTCAGCTGAATTAATGCATAGTCATGGACCCTATATAACAAAAGGCCTCAGCTGAATTAATGTATAGTCATGTACCCTATATAACAAAAGGCCTCAGCTGAATTAATGCATAGTCATGTACCCTATATAACAAGAGGCATCAGCTGAATTAATGTATAGTCACATACCCTATATAACAAAAGGCCTCAGCTGAATTAATGTATAGTCATGTACACTATATAACAAAACGCCTCAGCTGAATTAATGTATAGTCATGGACCCTATACATGTATAACAAAAGGCCTCAGCTGAATTAATGTATAGTCATGTACCCTATATAACAAAAGGCCTCAGCTGAATTAATGCATAGTCATGGACCCTATATAACAAAAGGCCTCAGCTGAATTAATGTATAGTCATGAACCCTATATAACAAACGGCCTCAGCTGAATTAATGCATAGTCATGGACCCTATATAACAAAAGGACTCAGCTGAATTAATGTATAGTCATGTACCCTATATAACAAAAGGCCTCAGCTGAATTAATGTATAGTCATATACCCTATATAACAAAAGGCCTCAGCTGAATTAATGCATAGTCATGTACCCTATATAACAAAAGGCCTCAGCTGAATTAATGTATAGTCATATACCCTATATAACAAAAGGCCTCAGCTGAATTAATGCATAGTCATGGACCCTATATAACAAAAGGACTCAGCTGAATTTATGTATAGTCATGGACCCTATATAACAAAAGGCCTCAGCTGAATTAATGTATAGTCATGGACCCTATATAACAAAAGACCTCAGCTGAATTGATGTATAGTCATGTACCCTATATAACAAAAGGCCTAAGCTGAATTTATGCATAGTCATGTACCCTATATAACAAAAGGCCTCAGCTGAATTAATGTTTAATCATGGACCCTATATAACAAAAGGCCTCAGCTGAATTAATGTTTAATCATGGACCCTATATAACAAAAGGCCTCAGCTGAATTAAGGCCTCAGCTGAATTAATGTATAGTCATGGACCCTATATAACAAAAGGCCTCAGCTGAATTAATGTATAGTCATGGACCCTATATAACAAAAGACCTCAGCTGAATTGATGTATAGTCATGTACCCTATATAACAAAAGGCCTAAGCTGAATTTATGCATAGTCATGTACCCTATATAACAAAAGGCCTCAGCTGAATTAATGTTTAATCATGGACCCTATATAACAAAAGGCCTCAGCTGAATTAATGTATAATCATGCACCCTATATAACAAAAGGCCTCAGCTGAATTAATGTATAATCATGCATCCTATATAACAAAAGGCCTCAGCTGAATTAATGTATAGTCATGTACCCTATATAACAAAAGGCTTCAGCTGAATTAATGTATAATCATGTACCCTATATAACAAAAGGCCTCAGCTGAATTAATGTATAGCCATGTACCCTGTATAACAAAATGCCTCAGCTGAATTAATGTATAATCATGTACCCTATATAACAAAAGGCCTCAGCTGAATTAATGTTTAATCATGGACCCTTTATAACAAAAGGCCTCAGCTGAATTAATGTATAATCATGTACCCTCTTTAACAAAAAGTCTCAGCTGAATTAATGTTTAATCATGGACCCTATATAACAAAAGGCCTCAGCTGAATTAATGTATAGTCATGTACCCTATATCACAAAGGCCTCAGCTGAATTAATGCATAGTCATGTACCCTATATAACAAAAGGCCTCAGCTGAATTAATGCATAGTCATGTACCCTATACATGTATTACAAAAGGCATCAGCTGAATTAATGCATAGTCATGTACCCTATATAACAGAAGGCCTCAGCTGAATTAAGGCCTCAGCTGAATTAATGTTTAGTCATGGACCTTATATAACAAAAGGCCTCAGCTGAATTAATGTATAGTCATGTACCCTATATAAAAAAGTCCTCAGCAGAATTAATGTATAGTCATGGACCGTATATAACAAAAGGCCTCAGCTTAATTAATGTATAGTCATGTTCCCTATATAACAAAAGGCCTCAGCTGAATTTATGTATAGTCATGTACCCTATATAACAAAAGGCCTCAGCTGGATTAATGTATAATCATGTACCCTATATAATAAAAGGCCTCAGCTGAATTAATGTTTAATCATGGACCCTATATAACAAAAGGCCTCAGCTGAATTAATGTATAGTCATGTATCCTATATAACAAAAGGCCTCAGCTGAATAAATGCAAAGTCATGGACACTATATAACAAAAGGCCTCAGCTGAATTAATGTATAGTCATGGACCCTATATAACAAAAGGCCTCAGCTGAATTAATGTATAGTTATGTACCCTATATAACAGAAGGCCTCAGCTGAATTAAGGCCTCAGCTGAATTAATGTTTAGTCATGGACCTTATATAACAAAAGGCCTCAGCTGAATTAATGTATAGTCATGTACCCTATATAAAAAAGTCCTCAGCAGAATTAATGTATAGTCATGGACCGTATATAACAAAAGGCCTCAGCTTAATTAATGTATAGTCATGTTCCCTATATAACAAAAGGCCTCAGCTGAATTTATGTATAGTCATGTACCCTATATAACAAAAGGCCTCAGCTGGATTAATGTATAATCATGTACCCTATATAATAAAAGGCCTCAGCTGAATTAATGTTTAATCATGGACCCTATATAACAAAAGGCCTCAGCTGAATTAATGTATAGTCATGTACCCTATATAACAAAAGGCCTCAGCTGAATAAATGCATAATCATGTACCCTATATAACAAAAGGCCTCAGCTGAATTAATGTATAGTCATGTACACTATATAGCAAAAGATCTCAGCTGAATTAATGTATAGTCATGTGTACCCTTTATAACAAAAGGCCTCAGCTGAATTAATGTATAGTCATGTACCCTATATAACAAAAGGCCTCAGCTGAATTAATGTATAATCATGTACCCTATATAACAAAAGGCCTCAGCTGAATTAATGTTTAATCATGGACCCTATATAACAAAAGGCCTCAGCCGAATTAATGTATAGTCATGTACCCTATATAACAAAAGGCCTCAGCTGAATTAATGTATAGTCATTTTCCCTATATAACAAAAGGCCTCAGCTGAATTTATGTATAGTCATGTACCCTATATAACAAAAGGCCTCAGCTGAATTAATGTATAATCATGTACCCTATATAACAAAAGGCCTCAGCTGAATTAATGTTTAATCATGGACCCTATATAACAAAAGGCCTCAGCTGAATTAATGTATAGTCATGTTCCCTATATAACAAAATGCCTGGGCTGAATTAATGTATAATCATGTACCCTATATAACAAAAGGCCTCAGCTGAATTAATGTATAGTCATGTACCCTATATAACAAAAGGCCTCAACTGAATAAATAGATAATCATGTACCATATATAACAAAAGGCCTCAGCGGAATTAATGTATAATCATGTACCCTATATAGCAAAAGGCCTCTGCTGAATTAATGTATAGTCATGTTCCCTACATAACAAAAGGCCTCAGCTGAATTAATGTATACTCATGGACCCTATATAGCAAAAGGCCTCAGCTGAATTAATGTATAATCATGTACCCTACATAACAAAAGGCCTCAGCTGAATTAATGTATAGTCATGTATCCTATATAACAAAAGGCCTCAGCTGAATTAATGTATAGTCATGTACCCTATATAACAAAAGGCCTCAGCTGAATTAATGTATAATCATGTACCCTATATAACAAAAGGCCTCAGCTGAATTAATGTTTAGTCATGGACCCTATCTAACAAAAGGCCTCAGATGAATCAATGTATAGTCATGTACCCTATATAACAAAAGACCTCAGCTGAATTAATGTATAATCATGTACCCAATATAACAAAAGGCCTCAGGTGAATTAATGTTTAGTCATGTACCCTATATAACAAAAGGCCTCAGCTGAATTAATGTATAGTCATGTAACCTATATAAAAAAAGGCCTCAGCTGAATAAATGCATAGTCATGGACCCTATATAACAAAAGGCCTCAGCTGAATTAATGCATAGTCATGTAACCTACATAAAAAAAGGCCTCAGCTGAATTAATGTATAGTCATGTATCCTATATAACAAAAGGCCTCAGCTGAATTAATGTATAGTCATGTACCCTATATAACAAAAGGCCTCAGCTGAATTAATGTATAATCATGTACCCTATATAACAAAAGGCCTCAGCCGAATTAATGTATAATCATGTACCCTATATAACAAAAGGCCTCAGCCGAATTAATGTATAATCATGTACCCTATATAACAAAAGGCCTCAGCCGAATTAATGTATAGTCATGTACCCTATATAACAAAAGGCCTCAGCTGAATTAATGTTTAGTCATGGACCCTATCTAACAAAAGGCCTCAGATGAATCAATGTATAGTCATGTAACCTATATAACAAAAGGCCTCAGATGAATCAATGTATAATCATGTAACCTATATAACAAAAGACCTCAGCTGAATTAATGTATAATCATGTACCCAATATAACAAAAGGCCTCAGGTGAATTAATGTTTAGTCATGTACCCTATATAACAAAAGGCCTCAGCTGAATTAATGTATAGTCATGTAACCTATATAAAAAAAGGCCTCAGCTGAATAAATGCATAGTCATGGACCCTATATAACAAAAGGCCTCAGCTGAATTAATGCATAGTCATGTAACCTACATAAAAAAAGGCCTCAGCTGAATTAATGTATAGTCATGTACCCAAAATAACAGAAGGCTTCTGCTGAATTAATGTATAGTCATGTACATTATATAACAAAAGGCCTCAGCTGAATTAATGTATAGTCATGGACCCTATATAACAAAAGGCCTCAGCTGAATTAATGTATAGTCATATACCCTATATAACAAAAGGCCTCAGCTGAATTAATGTATAGTCATGGACCCTATATAACAAAAGGCCTCAGCTGAATTAATGTATAGTCATGTACCCTATATAACAAAAGGCCTCAGCTGAATTAATGTATAATCATGTACCCTATATAACAAAAGACCTCAGCTGAATTAATACATAGTCATGTACCCTATATAACAAAAGGCCTCAGCTGAATTAATGCATAGTCATGTACCCTATATAACAAAAGGCCTCAGCTGAATTAATGCATAGTCATGTACCCTATATAACAAAAGGCCTCAGCTGAATTAATGCATAGTCATGTACCCTACATAACAAAAGGCCTCAGCAGAATTAATGTATAGTCATGTACCCTATATAACAGAAGGCCTCAGCAGAATTGATGTATAGTCATGTACCCTATATAACAAAACGCCTCAGCTAAATTAATGTATAGCCATGTACCCATAATGACAAAAGGCCTCAGCTGAATTAATGTATAGTCATGGACCCTATATAACAAAAGGCCTCAGCTGAATTAATGCATAGTCATGTACCCTATATAACAAAAGGCCTCAGCTGAATAAATGCATAGTCATGGACCCTATATAACAAAAGGCCTCAGCTGAATTAATGTATTGTCATGGACCATATATAACAAAAGGACTCAGCTGAATTAATGTATAGTTATGTACCCTATATAACAAAAGGCCTCAGCTGAATTAAGGCCTCAGCTGAATTAATGTATAGTCATGGACCCTATATAACAAAAGGCCTCAGCTGAATTAATGTATTGTCATGGACCATATATAACAAAAGGACTCAGCTGAATTAATGTATAGTTATGTACCCTATATAACAAAAGGCCTCAGCTGAATTAAGGCCTCAGCTGAATTAATGTATAGTCATGGACCTTATATAACAAAAGGCCTCAGCTGAATTAATGTATAGTCATGAACCCTATATAAAAAAGTCCTCAGCTGAATTAATGTATAGTCATGCACTGTATAAAACAAAAGGCCTCAGCTGAATTAATGTATAGTCATGTTCCCTATATAACAAAAGGCCTCAGCTGAATTTATGTATAGTCATGTACCCTATATAACAAAAGGCCTCAGCTGAATTAATGTATAATTATGTACCCTATATAATAAAAGGCCTCAGCTGAATTGATGCATAGTCATGTACCCTATATAACAAAAGGCCTCAGCTGAATTAATGTATAATCATGTACCCTATATAACAAAAGGCCTCAGCTGAATTAATGTTTAATCATGGACCATATATAACAAAAGGCCTTAGCTGAATTAATGTATAATCATGCACCCTATATAACAAAAGGCCTCAGCTGAATTAATGTATAGTCATGCACCCTATATAACAAAAGGCCTCAGCTGAATTAATGTATAGTCATGTACCCTATATAACAAAAGGCCTCAGCTGAATTAATGTATAATCAAGTACCCTGTATAACAAAAGGCCTCAGTTGAATTAATGTATTGTCATGTACCCTGTATAACAAAATGACTCAGCTGAATTAATGTATAATCATGTACCCTATATAACAAAAGGCCTCAGCTGAATTAATGTTTAATCATGGACCCTATATAACAAAAGGCCTCAGCTGAATTAATGTATAATCATGTACCCTATATAACAAAAGGCCTCAGCTGAATTAATGTTTAATCATGGATCCTATATAACAAAAGGCCTCAGCTGAATTAATGTATAGTCATGTACCCTATATAACAAAGGCCTCAGCTGAATTAATGCATAGTCATGTACCCTATATAACAAAAGGCCTCAGCTGAATTTATGTATAGTCATGTACCCTATATAACAAAAGGCCTCAGCTGAATTAATGTATAATTCTGTACCCTATATAATAAAAGGCCTCAGCTGAATTGATGCATAGTCATGTACCCTATATAACAAAAGGCCTCAGCTGAATTAATGTATAATCATGTACCCTATATAACAAAAGGCCTCAGCTGAATTAATGTTTAATCATGGACCATATATAACAAAAGGCCTCAGCTGAATTAATGTATAATCATGCACCCTATATAACAAAAGGCCTCAGCTGAATTAATGTATAGTCATGCACCCTATATAACAAAAGGCCTCAGCTGAATTAATGTATAGTCATGTACCCTATATAACAAAAGGCCTCAGCTGAATTAATGTATAATCAAGTACCCTGTATAACAAAATGCCTCAGCTGAATTAATGTATTGTCATGTACCCTGTATAACAAAATGACTCAGCTGAATTAATGTATAATCATGTACCCTATATAACAAAAGGCCTCAGCTGAATTAATGTTTAATCATGGACCCTATATAACAAAAGGCCTCAGCTGAATTAATGTATAATCATGTACCCTATATAACAAAAGGCCTCAGCTGAATTAATGTTTAATCATGGATCCTATATAACAAAAGGCCTCAGCTGAATTAATGTATAGTCATGTACCCTATATAACAAAGGCCTCAGCTGAATTAATGCATAGTCATGTACCCTATATAACAAAAGGCCTAAGCTGAATTAATGCATAGTCATGTACCCTATACATGTATTACAAAAGGCCTCAGCTGAATTAATGCATAGTCATGTACCCTATATAACAAAAGGCCTCAGCTGAATAAATGCATAGTCATGGACCCTATATAACAAAAGGCCTCAGCTGAATTAATGTATAGTCATGGACCCTATATAACAAAAGGCCTCAGCTGAATTAATGTATAGTTACGTACCCTATATAACAAAAGGCCTCAGCTGAATTAATGTATAGTCATGGACCTTATATAACAAAAGGCCTCAGCTGAATTAATGTATAGTCATGTACTCTATATAAAAAAGTCCTCAGCTGAATAAATGTATAGTCATGGACAGTATTAACAAAAGGCCTCAGCTTAATTAATGTATAGTCATGTTCCCTATATATCAAAAGGCCTCAGCTGAATTTATGTATAGTCATGTACCCTATATAACAAAAGGCCTCAGCTGAATTAATGGATAATCATGTACCCTATATAATAAAAGGCCTCAGCTGAATTAATGTTTAATCATGGACCCTATATAACAAAAGGCCTCAGCTGAATTAATGTATAGTCATGTACCCTATATAACAAAAGGCCTCAGCTGAATTAATGTATAGTCATGTACACTATATAGCAAAAGATCTCAGCTGAATTAATGTATAGTCATGTACCCTATATAACAAAAGGCCTCAGCTGAATTAATGTATAGTCATGTTCCCTATATAACAAAAGGCCTCAGCTGAATTAATGTTTAATCATGGACCCTATATAACAAAAGGCCTCAGCTGAATTAATGTATAGTCATGTACCCTATATAACAAAAGGCCTCAGCTGAATTAATGTATAGTCATGTACACTATATAGCAAAAGATCTCAGCTGAATTAATGTATAGTCATGTACCCTATATAACAAAAGGCCTCAGCTGAATTAATGTATAGTCATGTTCCCTATATAACAAAAGGCCTCAGCTGAATTAATGTATAGTCATGTACCCTATATAACAAAAGGCCTCAGCTGAATTAATGTATAATCATGTACCCAATATAACAAAAGGCCTCAGCTGAATTAATGTTTAATCATGGACCCTATATAACAAAAGGCCTCAGCTGAATTAATGTATAGTCATGTACCCTATATAACAAAAGGTCTCAGCTGAATTAATGTATAGTCATGTTCCCTATATAACAAAAGGCCTCAGCTGTATTAATGTTTAATCATGGAGCCTATATAACAAAAGGCCTCAGCTGAATTAATGTATAGTCATGTACCCTATATAACAAAAGGCCTTAGCTGAATTAATGTATAATCCTGTTCCCTATATAACAAAAGGCCTCAGCTGAATTAATGTACAGTCATGTACCCTATATAACAAAAGGTCTCAGCTGAATTAATGTATAGTCATGTTCCCTATATAACAAAAGGCCTCAGCTGAATTTATGTATAGTCATGTACCCTATATAACAAAAGGCTTCAGCTGAATTAATGTATAATCATGTACCCTATATAACAAAAGGCCTCAGCTGTATTAATGTTTAATCATGGAGCCTATATAACAAAAGGCCTCAGCTGAATTAATGTATAGTCATGTACCCTATATAACAAAAGGCCTTAGCTGAATTAATGTATAATCCTGTTCCCTATATAACAAAAGGCCTCAGCTGAATTAATGTACAGTCATGTACCCTATCTAACAAAAGGCCTCAACTGAATAAATAGATAATCATGTATCATTTATAACAAAAGGCCTCAGCTGAGTTAATGTATAGTCATGTACTCTATATAGCAAAAGGCCTCAGCTGAATTAATGTATAGTCATGTACCCTATATAACAAAAGGCCTCAGCTGAATTAATGTATAGTCATGTTCCCTACATAACAAAAGGCCTCAGCTGAATTAATGTATAGTCATGTACCCTATATAACAAAAGGCCTCAGCTGAATTAATATATAATCATGTACCCTTCATAACGAAAGGCCTCAGCTGAATTAATGTATAGTCATGTACCCTATATAACAAAAGGCCTCAGCTGAATTAATGTTTAGTCATGGACCCTATATAACAAAAGACCTCAGCTGAATTAATGTATAATCATGTACCCTATATAACAAAAGGCCTCAGCTGAATTAATGTTTAGTCATGTACCCTATATAACAAAAGGCCTCAGCTGAATTAATGTATAGTCATGTACCCTATATAAAAAAGGCCTCAGCTGAATTAATGCATAGTCATGGACCCTATATAACAAAAGGCCTCAGCTGAATTAATGCATAGTCATGTACCCTATATAACAAAAGGCCTCAGTTGAATTAATGTATAGTCATGTACCCAAAATAACAGAAGGCTTCAGCTGAATTAATGGATAGTCATGTACCTTATATAACAAAAGGCCTCAGCTGAATAAATGTATAGTCATGGACCCTATATAACAAAAGGCCTCAGCTGAATTAATGTATAGTCATGTACCCTATATAACAAAAGGCCTCAGCTGAATTAATGTATAATCATGTACCCTATATAACAAAAGGCCTCAGCTGAATTAATACATAGTCATGTACCCTATATAACAAAAGGCCTCAGCTGAATTAATGCATAGTCATGTACCCTATATAACAAAAGGCCTCAGCTGAATTAATGCATAGTCATGTACCCTATATAACAAAAGGCCTCAGCTGAATTAATGCATAGTCATGTACCCTACATAACAAAAGGCCTCAGCAGAATAAATGCATAGTCATGTACCCTATATAACAGAAGGCCTCAGCAGAATTAATGTATAGTCATGTACCCTATATAACAAAAGGCCTCAGCTAAATTAATGTATAGCCATGTACCCATTATAACAAAAGGCCTCAACTGAATTAATGTATAGTCATGGACCCTATATAACATAAGGCCTCAGCTGAATTAATGCATAGTCATGTACCCTATATAACAAAAGGCCTCAGCTGAATAAATGCATAGTCATGGACCCTATATAACAAAAGGCCTCAGCTGAATTAATGTATAGTCATGGACCCTATATAACAAAAGGCCTCAGCTGAATTAATGTATAGTTATGTACCCTATATAACAAAAGGCCTCAGCTGAATTAAGGCCTCAGCTGAATTAATGTATAGTCATGGACCTTATATAACAAAAGGCCTCAGCTGAATTAATGTATAGTCATGTACCCTATATAAAAAAAGTCCTCAGCTGAATTAATGTATAGTCATGGACCGTATATAAGAAAAGGCCTCAGCTGAATTAATGTATAGTAATGTTCCCTATATAACAAAAGGCCTCAGCTGAATTTATGTATAGTCATGTACCCTATATAACAAAAGGCCTCAGCTGAATTAATGTATAATCATGTACCCTATATAACAAAAGGCCTCAGCTGAATTAATGTATAATCATGTACCCTATATAACAAAAGGCCTCAGCTGTATTAATGTATAGTCATGTACCCTATATAACAAAAGGCCTCAACTGAATAAATGGATAATCATGTACCATATATAACAAAAGGCCTCAGCTGAATTAATGTATAGTCATGTACCCTATATAGCAAAATATCTCAGCTGAATTAATGTATAGTCATGTACCATATATAACAAAAGGCCTCAGCTGAATTAATGTATAGTATGTTCCCTATATAACAAAAGGCCTCAGCTGAATTAATGTATAGTCATGTACCCTATATAACAAAAGGCCTCAGCTGAATTAATGTATAATCATGTACCCTATATAACAAAAGGCCTCAGCTGTATTAATGTATAGTCATGTACCCTATATAACAAAAGGCCTCAGCTGAATTAATGTATAATCATGTACCCTATATAACAAAAGGCCTCAGCTGTATTAATGTATAGTCATGTACCCTATATAACAAAAGGCCTCAACTGAATAAATGGATAATCATGTACCATATATAACAAAAGGCCTCAGCTGAATTAATGTATAGTCATGTACCCTATATAGCAAAATATCTCAGCTGAATTAATGTATAGTCATGTACCATATATAACAAAAGGCCTCAGCTGAATTAATGTATAGTATGTTCCCTATATAACAAAAGGCCTCAGCTGAATTAATGTATAGTCATGTACCCTATATAACAAAAGGCCTCAGCTGAATTAATGTATAATCATGTACCCTATATAACAAAAGTCCTCAGCTAAATTAATGTTTAATCATGGACCCTATATAACAAAAGGCCTCAGCTGAATTAATGTATAGTCATGTACCTTATATAACAAAAGGCCTCAGCTGAATTAATGTATAGTCATGTTCCCTATATAACAAAAGGCCTCAGCTGAATTAATGTATAGTCATGTACCCTATATAACAAATGGCCTCAGCTGAATTAATGTATAGTCATGTACCCTATATAACAAAAGGCCTCAGCTGAATTAATGTTTAATCATGGACCCTATATAACAAAAGGCCTCAGCTGAATTAATGTATAGTCATGTACCCTATATAACAAAAGGCCTCAGCTGAATTAATGTATAATCATGTACCCTATATAACAAAAGGCCTCAGCTGAATTAATGTCTAGTCATGTACCCTATATAACAAAAGGTCTCAACTGAATAAATGGATAATCATGTACCATATATAACAAAAGGCCTCAGCTGAATTAATGTATAGTCATGTACCCTATATAGCAAAAGGCCTCAGCTGAATTAATGTATAGTCATGTACCCTATATAACAAAAGGCCTCAGCTGAATTAATGTATAGTCATGTTCCCTATATAACAAAAGGCCTCAGCTGAATTAATGTATAGTCATGTACCCTATATAACAAAAGGCCTCAGCTGAATTAATGTATAATCATGTACTCTATATAACAAAAGGCCTCAGCTGAATTAATGTATAGTCATGTACCCTATATAACAAAAGGCCTCAGCTGAATTAATGTATAGTCATGTACCCTATATAACAAAAGGCCTCAGCTGAATTAATGTATAATCATGTACCTTATATAACAAAAGGCCTCAGCTGAATTAATGCATAGTCATGTACCCTACATAACAAAAGGACTCAGCTGAATTAATGTATAGTCATGTACCCTATATAACAAAAGGCCTCAGCTGAATTAATGCATAGTCATGTACACTATATAGCAAAAGGCCTCAGCTGAATTAATGTTTAGTCATGGACCCTATATAACAAAAGGCCTCAGCTGAATCAATGTATAATCATGTACCCTATATAACAAAAGGCCTCAGCTGAATTAATGTATAATCATGTACCCTATATAACAAAAGGCCTCAGCTGAATTAATGTTTAGTCATGGACCCTATATAACAAAAGGCCTCAGCTGAATTAATGTATAGTCATGTACCCAAAATAACAGAAAGCCTCAGCTGAATTAATGTATAGTCATGTACCTTATATAACAAAAGGCCTCAGCTGAATTAATGTATAGTCATGTACCCTATATAACAAAAGGCCTCAGCTGAATTAATGTATAGTCATGTACCCTATATAAGAAAAGGCCTCAGCTGAATTAATGTATAGTCATGTACCTTATATAACAAAAGGCCTCAGCTGAATTAATGTATAGTCATGTACCCTATATAACAAAAGGCCTCAGCTGAAATAATGTATAGTCATGGACCCTATATAACAAAAGGCCTCAGCTGAATTAATGTATAGTCATGTACCCTATATAAGAAAAGGCCTCAGCTGAATTAATGTTTAGTCATGTACCCTATATAACAAAAGGCCTCAGCTGAATTAATGTTTAGTCATGTACCCTATATAACAAAAGGCCTCAGCTAAATTAATGTATAGTCATGTACCCTATATAAAAAAAGGCCTCAGCTGAATGAATGCATAGTCATGGACCCTATATAACAAAAGACCTCAGCTGAATTAATGCATAGTCATGTACCCTATATAACAAAAGGCCTCAGCTGAATTAATGTATAGTCATGTACCCAAAATAACAGAAAGCCTCAGCTGAAATAATGTATAGTCATGTACCCTATATAACAAAAGGCCTCAGCTGAATTAATGTATAGTCATGGACCCTATATAACAAAAGGCCTCAGCTGAATTAATGTATAGTCATGTACCCTATATAAGAAAAGGCCTCAGCTGAATTAATGTATAATCATGTACCCTATATAACAAAAGGCCTCAGCTGAATTAATACATAGTCATGTACCCTATATAACAAAAGGCCTCAGCTGAATTAATGCATAGTCATGTACCCTATATAACAAAAGGACTCAGCTGAATTAATGCATAGTCATGTACCCTATATAACAAAAGGCCTCTGCTGAATTAATGCATAGTCATGTACCCTATATAACAAAAGGCCTCAGCTGAATTAATGCATAGTCATGTACCCTACATAACAAAAGGCCTCAGCAGAATTAATGCATAGTCATGTACCCTATATAACAGAAAGCCTCAGCTGAATAAATGTATAGTCATGTACCTTATATAACAAAAGGCCTCAGCTGAATTAATGTATAGTCATGTACCCTATATAACAAAAGGCCTCAGCTGAATTAATGTATCTAGTCATGTAACCTATATAAGAAAAGGCCTCAGCTGAATTAATGTATAGTCATGTACCTTATATAACAAAAGGCCTCAGCTGAATTAATGTATAGTCATGTACCCTATATAACAAAAGGCCTCAGCTGAAATAATGTATAGTCATGGACCCTATATAACAAAAGGCCTCAGCTGAATTAATGTATAGTCATGTACCCAAAATAACAGAAAGCCTCAGCTGAATTAATGTATAGTCATGTACCTTATATAACAAAAGGCCTCAGCTGAATTAATGTATAGTCATGTACCCTATATAACAAAAGGCCTCAGCTGAATTAATGTATAGTCATGTACCCTATATAAGAAAAGGCCTCAGCTGAATTAATGTATAGTCATGTACCTTATATAACAAAAGGCCTCAGCTGAATTAATGTATAGTCATGTACCCTATATAACAAAAGGCCTCAGCTGAAATAATGTATAGTCATGGACCCTATATAACAAAAGGCCTCAGCTGAATTAATGTATAGTCATGTACCCTATATAAGAAAAGGCCTCAGCTGAATTAATGTTTAGTCATGTACCCTATATAACAAAAGGCCTCAGCTGAATTAATGTTTAGTCATGTACCCTATATAACAAAAGGCCTCAGCTAAATTAATGTATAGTCATGTACCCTATATAAAAAAAGGCCTCAGCTGAATGAATGCATAGTCATGGACCCTATATAACAAAAGACCTCAGCTGAATTAATGCATAGTCATGTACCCTATATAACAAAAGGCCTCAGCTGAATTAATGTATAGTCATGTACCCAAAATAACAGAAAGCCTCAGCTGAATTAATGTATAGTCATGTACCTTATATAACAAAAGGCCTCAGCTGAATTAATGTATAGTCATGGACCCTATATAACAAAAGGCCTCAGCTGAATTAATGCATAGTCATGTACCCTATATAACAAAAGGACTCAGCTGAATTAATGCATAGTCATGTACCCTATATAACAAAAGGCCTCTGCTGAATTAATGCATAGTCATGTACCCTATATAACAAAAGGCCTCAGCTGAATTAATGTATAATCATGTACCCTATATAACAAAAGGCCTCAGCTGAATTAATGCATAGTCATGTACCCTACATAACAAAAGGCCTCAGCAGAATTAATGCATAGTCATGTACCCTATATAACAGAAGGCCTCAGCAGAATTAATGTATAGTCATGTACCCTATATAACAAAAGGCCTCAGCTAAATTAATGTATAGCCATGTACCCATAATAACAAAATGCCTCAGCTGAATTAATGTATAGTCATGGACCCTATATAACAAAAGGCCTCAGCAGAATTAAGGTATAGTCATGGACCCTATATAACAAAAGGCCTCAGCTGAATTAATGTATAGTCATGTACCCAAAATAACAAAAGGCCTCAGCTGAATTAATGTATAGTCATGTACCCAAAATAACAGAAAGCCTCAGCTGAATTAATGTATAGTCATGTACCTTATATAACAAAAGGCCTCAGCTGAATTAATGCATAGTCATGTACCCAAAATAACAAAAGGCCTCAGCTGAATTAATGTATAGTCATGTACCCAAAATAACAGAAAGCCTCAGCTGAATTAATGTATAGTCATGTACCTTATATAACAAAAGGCCTCAGCTGAATTAATGTATAGTGATGTATCCTATATAACAAAAGGCCTCAGCTGAATTAATGTATAGTCATGTACCCAAAATAACAAAAGGCCTCAGCTGAATTAATGTATAGTCATGTACCCTATATAGCAAAAGGTCTCAGCTGAATTAATGTTTAGGCACACCCTATATAACAAAAGGCCTCAGCTGAATGAATGTATAGTCATGTATGCTGAATTAATGTATAGTCATGTACTCTATATAACAAAAGGCCTCAGCTGAATTAATGTTTAGTCATGGACCCTATATAACAAAAGGCCTCAGCTGAATGAATGTATAGTCATGTACGCTGAATTAATGTATAGGACTCACACCACTATTATCTCCCTTGAGTACTCCGGACCTACAGGTGAAGGAGGTAGAAATAAAACTTTAGTTCTCTTTTTCTTCTTTTTTCAGGGCTTTGTACTGCAATGGTTTGTTTTTTGCTGGCATGAGTTAAATGGTCAGTATTTTAGAAATCACCACTGAAAATTTGATGCTGATACCAGCTTTCTGTGTCATTTCAGAATTGTTGGTTTCGAACAGCATCTAGGGCGAATAGTTGACATATTATTACTCTGGAAATTGATAGGTCTCACAAAAGCATTGAATTTAAAAAAAAAAACCTGGTCAAGGTATACTTTTTTTTCTTTTTAATTGCATATCTTGAACCAGTGAAGAATTTGAGCCCAGACACATGCTGCAGAATTTCATTTTTCACTCTGTTTTGGACATAAATGTTACAATGGAGCCCTATGGGAAATGTAACAGTGGTGTGAGACGTTAACAGAAACTGACAGATCTGCATGTTGCAGTGTTGAGGGATGCTGATTTCTTTAAATAGAAGGTATTAAACTATAATTTGGACATGTTATGAATAGTTGAACACAATCTGAGTTTTTAAACATTTCAATATAACTAATGGTGCAGATTTGTATTTTTTTTTCATGCATTTATGATAGAGATTGCACACATTGACCAAACTTTGTATATGGCAATTTCTTGATATTCATATTATCCATGTATGATTTAGTATTCTGTTAAATGTGGAAACAAAAAGAGAGATACATCATGTTTAATGCCTGGCAGAATGCTGGTTTACTCTGTAGATGGTCATTTTGGTGTTTCCTTGCCCTAAGTTTAGGTTTATGAACAGTGTCCAGTCTCATATTTCATGAACACCTGTCCTCAGACAGATCCCATTTGTGACACTCTCTCCATCATGTGTGGTTTTGCCATATTTCTGTAGAGCTACCAACCCTTAATTCAGGTTGAAGTATCTGCAAGATCACACTGAATTCCAATGGACATGCTTATTGCTCAGATTGTGAATTTTAAGCTGATTTTTACATTAATTTATTACCCCACCCACTTATTTCTGCATACAAAAATAGAATTGTTTGCAAAATGAAATAAATTGCATATTTACAGTGGACTGGGAGTTTGTACTAATTTTTATTGTTTAATTATGAAAAGGCAGTAGTTGCAATCTTGCCAAGAGGCCAGTTTACGGTTAACTTCGGTTGTTTTCGGTTGTCGTCGCATTAAATTCTACGTCGAATCATTGAATTTGGCGAAGTTTTTGCTTGTACTCCATTTTTATAGAAAATGCTATAGATATGCAGAATTTTACATTGAATGTCATGTATGCATTATCTATTGGGCCTGTGTTGCCCTTCTTATATTGGAATTGATGTGTAGACAGGGTAATGGAGTACTTTTAGCATGAAAATAGCTTGAATTGTTTGCTTGTGTTGCTGCCATATCATTCTGATATTGAAATTTTATCTAAAATATGTTATGTTTAATAAGTTTTGTTCCACATTATCATTTTTTTGTAATCAAAATGTCTGTTTTTCTTCCCATTTTCAGACACCTTTTCATTTTACCATGCAGTTGTGAAAGTTTCAGACCTTTTTAGACACAATTGGTCAAGTTATCATGAAAGTTAGACTGTAGGGTTGTGAATTATTGCTTTTTTACAAAATATAGCAGCATTTTGACTGAAACCATGTGTCACTAAAACTTATTTTATTTCAGAACTAGTTCAGATATGGGGATACATTTAGCTTCATTGAACTTGTATTGAGTATTGTTACATAATATGTAAATTTAGAATCTTAAATTTAAAAAAAAAGTCCTCTTCAGGACTCACACCACTATTATCTCCCTTGAGAACTCCGGACCTACAGGTGAAGGAGGTAGAAATAAAACTTTAGTTCTCTTTTTCTTCTTTTTTCAGGGCTTTGTACTGCAATGGTTTGTTTTTTGCTGGCATGAGTTAAATGGTCAGTATTTTAGAAATCACCACTGAAAATTTGATGCTGATACCAGCTTTCTGGACAATACTGTGTCATTTCAGAATTGTTGGTTCGAACGGCATCTAGGGCGAATAGTTGACATATTATTACTCTGGAAATTGATAGGTCTCACAAAAGCATTGAATTTAAAAAAACCAACCTGGTCAAGGTATACTTTTTTTTCTTTTTAATTGCATATCTTGAACCAGTGAAGAATTTGAGCCCAGACACATGCTGCAGAATTTCATTTTTCACTCTGTTTTGGACATAAATGTTACAATGGAGCCCTATGGGAAATGTAATAGTGGTGTGAGACGTATAGTCATGTCCCCTTTATAACAAAAGGCCTCAGCTGAATTAATGCATAGTCATGTATCCTATATAACAAAAGGCCTCAGCTGAATTAATGTTTAGTCATGTACCCTATATAACAAAAGGCCTCAGCTGAATTAATGCATAGTCATGTACCCTATATAACAAAAGGCCTCAGCTGAATTAATGTATAATCACGTACCCTATATAACAAAGGCCTCAGCTGAATTAATGCATAGTCATGTACCCTATATAACAAAAGGCCTCAGCTGAATTAATGTATAATCATGTACCCTATATAACAAAATGCCTCAGCTGAATTAATGTATAATCATGTACCCTATATAACAAAATACCTCAGCTGAATTAATGTATAATCATGTATCCTATATAACAAAATGCCTCAGCTGAATTAATGTATAGATATGTACTCTATATAACAAAAGGCCTCAGCTGAATTAATGTATAATCATGTATCCTATATAACAAAATGCCTCAGCTGAATTAATGTATAGTCATGTACCCTATATAACAAAATGCGTCAGCTGAATTAATGTATAGTCATGTACCCTATATAACAAAATGCCTCAGCTGAATTAATGTATAGTCATGGACCCTATATAACAAAAGGCCTCAGCTGAATTAATGTATAGTCATGTACCCTATATAACAAAATGCCTCAGCTGAATTAATGTATAGTCATGGACCCTATATAACAAAAGGCCTCAGCTGAATTAATGTATAGTCATGTACCCTATATAACAAAATGCCTCAGCTGAATTAATGTATAGTCATGGACCCTATATAACAAAAGGCCTCAGCTGAATTAATGCATAGTCATGTACCCTATATAACAAAAGGCCTCTGCTGAATTAATGCATAGTCATGTACCCTATATAACATATAACAATGTATAGTCATGTACCCTATATAACAAAAGGCATCAGTTGAATTAATGTATAGTCATGGACCCTATATAACAAAATGCCTCAGCTGAATTAATGTATAGTCATGTACCCTATATAACAAAAGGCCTCAGCTGAATTAATGTTTAGTCATGGACCCTATATAACAAAATGCCTCAGCTGAATAAATGTATAGTCATGTACACTATATAGCAAAAGATCTCAGCTGAATTAATGTATAGTCATGTTCCCTATATAACAAAATGCCTCAGCTGAATTAATGTATAATCATGTATCTTATATAACAAAATGCCTCAGCTGAATTAATGTATAGTCATGGACCCTATATAACAAAAGGCCTCAGCTGAATTAATGTATAGTCATGGACCCTATATAACAAAAGGCCTTAGCTGAATTAATGCATAGTCATGTACCCTATATAACAAAAGGCCTCAGCTGAATTAATGTATAACCATGTATCCTATATAACAAAAGGCCTCAGCTGAATTAATGCATAGTCATGTACCCTATATAACAAAAGGCCTCAGCTGAATTAATGTATAGTCATGTACCCTATATAACAAAAGGCCTCAGCTGAATTAATGTATAACCATGTATCCTATATAACAAAAGGCCTCAGCTGAATTAATGCATAGTCATGTACCCTATATAACAAAAGGCCTCAGCAGAATTAATGTATAATAATGTACCCTATATAAGAAAAGGCCTCAGCTGAATTAATGTATAGTCATGTACCCTATATAACAAAAGGCCTCAGCTGAATTAATGTATAATCATGTACCCTATATAACAAAAGGCCTCAGCTGAATTAATGCATAGTCATGTACCCTATATAACAAAAGGCCTCAGCAGAATTAATGTATAATCATGTACCCTATATAACAAAAGGCCTCAGCTGAATTAATGTTTAATCATGTACCCTATATAACAAAAGGCCTCAGCTGAATTAATGTATAATCATGTACCCTATATAACAAAAGGCCTCAGCTGAATTAATGTATAGTCATGTACCCTATATAACAAAAGGCCCCAGCTGAATTAATGCATAGTCATGTACCCTATATAATTAAAGGCCCCAGCTAAATAAATGTATAATCATGTACCCTATATAACAAAAGGCCCCAGCTGAATTAATGTTTAGTCATGTACCCTATATAACAAAAGGCCCCAGCTGAATAAATGTATAACCATGTACCCTGTATATACCAAAAGGCCTCAGCTGAATTAATGCATAGTCATGTACCCTATATAACAAAAGGCCTCAGCAGAATTAATGTATAATCATGTACCCTATATAACAAAAGGCCTCAGCTGAATTAATGTATAATCATGTACCCTATATAACAAAAGGCCTCAGCTGAATTAATGTATAATCATGTACCCTATATAACAAAAGGCCTCAGCTGAATTAATGCACAGTCATGTACCCTATATAACAAAAGGCCTCAGCAGAATTAATGTATAATCATGTACCCTATATAACAAAAGGCCTCAGCTGAATTAATGTATAATCATGTACCCTATATAACAAAAGGCCTCAGCTGAATTAATGTATAATCATGTACCCTATATAACAAAAGGCCCCAGCTGAATTAATGCATAGTCATGTACCCTATATAACAAAAGGCCCCAGCTGAATAAATGTATAATCATGTACCCTATATAACAAAAGGCCCCAGCTGAATTAATGTTTAGTCATGTACCCTATATAACAAAAGGCCCCAGCTGAATAAATGTTTAGTCATGTAGCCTATATAACAAAAGGCCCCAGCTGAATTAATGTATAATCATGTAGCCTATATAACAAAAGGCCTCATATTGTCTTAGTTTGCTCACCTGATGAGTGATAGTCAAGTTGTAAACATGACTGTTTATAATTAATAATATGCAATTCACATAAATCACTACAGATTCATTGTTACCATACATTCATTAGTATTGAATATCCTTTATGAACAAAAAATGTAGTGTTAATCAAGCAAAGTATTGAGAGACAAGACCTAGCATCTAGATCTTGTTCATTGATTTATAAAAAAAAATCAATGTCATTATTTATCACTTTTCAGTAAATGTATAAATGTAATGTTATACAAACAATGTGTGTATATATAGTACAATATATACCTCTTTATATTTCACCTTGAATGTAATATAAACATCACTACAATGAAATAATCACCTGGTAGATAGTAAATCCAGCTGTACGTGTGAAGTGTTCAAACCCAGTTCAGGGCACAGTTCAGTGGCATGGTCATTTCCACAAATGTCACACACTGTAAATTGAAGAAAGGAGTTTAATAATAGTTAAAACATTAACAAGATGATGTTCATTCACTCAAATTGTAGATCTATAAAATATAAATGTACCTCATTCAAAATGAAAATGAAAGAGCTAATGTTAAGGTTGGGATTAAAAATGGGTGATTACTCTAGAAAAAAGTATTACACTGGAACACGGTAACAATACAAATATTGCATCTATGATATACATTTAAACTAAACCATGAAGTTTTTCATTTAAAACTGATGTAAACTAAAGGTGCTGAGGATTTGGGGAGTGGTGGAAAAACAGCTAGCTAGACAAGCAAAAGCAGAGAAACCAAAAACTGTTAAATGAGACATGTATACATAGTACCATGGTGAAAACCAACTAAAACGTTGACTTCCTAATCTTCAAAATGATCCTTAACTTTTACTCCATAGATACACGTTTTCCCGCACCAATCACAGAAGGCCTTTGAAAATAGTGCAGGAAGAGTTCAGATTGCTCATAACGAGTAATCTGAACACTTCCTGCACTGTTTTCCACTCTGTCAGTTAATATAAACATAATTCACCCATTGCTGATATGTGGTGGATTAATGCTTTCAATTTGGAAGAGTCCAAGAAAATACTTATGGAGCAAAGGGTTAACAGGGGCATTCAATATTAAAAGACCTGCCCTTTCCCTAATTTAGATCATAATTTGAAATTGAAGAACTTCCAGCTCATCATTTCAATATCAAGTACATTTCATAATGATCATTAAAATCTAAAGAATTCCTATACAAAATGATAACAAAAAAATTATATGTCTAAAACTAACTTACAGTCTAGCATCTGAATTTCCATTTTCAGGCTTCTATTAGATTTGCAACCATTCGTGTGTAAGTATTATCTGCTTACAAGTTCATACTGCAATGAAAAAAAGTGAAAAGTAATTAATTATGTTCATTGTAAATATCACATAACAAATACAAACAAATATTTTAATAGGCATAAAACAGCACTTGCATGTTTACAGCCAACACAAATAGTACAACAGTTTAGTAAAAACATGAAAATAGGGTTATCAGAGAAGTTAATAAAGTAAATAAATATCTGTTTAATACAATTTAACAATTATAGTAATGTTATAAATTCATCGATTTTCTGCAATTATAAGTCACGATGTGTAAAAGTTAATATTTACTCCATGTTTGAAGGCAAAATATATAAAATAATACAGTATTATGGCCACCCAATGGATAAAAACAATAAACAATTTAACGGTACTTTCAAATTTATATAAATAATGCCAAATTATTAATAATACCCTCTCCCACCAGGCTTTAGGGTACTCACTATTTCTTAACAATTTGTTGAATAGTGTTAATAGAAAAAATGGAATTTCGTCAAAAGAATGTTTAAAAACATATGATATTATTGTGTCAATCCCACAACTTGAACTTTTGTTGTTGTTTTGTGAGAATACCGCATTTTTTTAATTCTTGATAACATATTTCTTTATTTGAATCTTCATCATTATTATTTGAAATTTTCAGTAAGACGTACAGTTGTACAAAGTGCATAATTCAACTAAGTCTGACATGTCCAAATTTTCATCAAAGTTGATATAAGTTTTGTATTATTTATTTTTTATATGTAAATTTTATGAGGTTTGAATAAGAAGAATTCATGGACTCCCTGTGATAATTCTCTTACAGGCACTTGTTGGAAACAAAGACATATAAGTTTGTAATATCATAAACCTAATGTACATAACTGTAAAAATAAAAACACAAGAAATTGGTACATGGGACACTGATGTTGCCCTCTATGGTCTGGACAGCGACTGCATTCTGGAAGCTGGTTCAACAGACGGATGCCAGAAAAAAGATGTTCCAGTAAAAGTCCATCCAGCGAAAAGGCTGCAACTCTGGTGGAATTACTTCTAGTTGATACTGCAGTGGGGTGGAGGTACACAACTGCTGGAATGGCTGATTCTGTAGACCATAACAAACTTGGCATGCTCTTTTTTCCATCATGTTGCTGGTGCAGCTTGTCATGCACAAATCCTGGCCTCCTCTGTACTGCCTCCAGTTTCTTGATGTTGGTGCAGCTGGCTATGTACTTCCTTAATAAGGGGTGACTGTTGTTGGCCTTCTTTCTGATGGAATCACCATGGCTGTTCCATAGCAGTTGTTTGTTGATGGTGGCACCAAGACATCATCCATTCAGGACGAGATTGAAAGCCTGTCTATGTATCATATACATTTTACATGTAAAGTAAACCCCCATCAGATCATTTCCAGGCACTATTGAATTTGATATGAATACTTACTGTTATTTATCCGCATCTCTAAGGAGTCTTTGGACTATATACTTTTAATTTTGCATCTCCTGAGATGGACAGCACATTGATTATCCAATTCATTTTAAAGCTGTCCATCACCACATAGGGAAAATAACAAAAGAATCGTCTCTATTTTACATAATATAGTATAACTATATGTAAAACAGAGATTTTGCTTTGTTACATTTCCCTGTATGTGAACAGGCTACATATAGACATATGCCGTACATCAGTTGTCAAACTTCCAATTGCTTTTCAGTTTCATGCAAAAGTGTGTTTGTAACCGGTTAGGAGAGAAATGTATGCAAGAAGTCAAGCTAGCTGGAAGAGAGTTCCACAAGGGTAGAATCTTGGATAGAAACTATCAATTTATAAATGTCACTGGGCGTGGTGGACTGTCTATACTTCTTCGAGTGACGGAACTGGTTTTCTGTGTACCTGAGGTCAAATACTCATTATTTGTACTCATTTGCGACTTTGTAGAAGAAGGCAATCATCGGTGTTTACCTCCTGGCGGCCTGGATTGCAATGGATGCTGGAATATTCGTCCCATTACAAACGGTTCCCACATCAGTTGCTCGAGCATGTCTGTTACACTACTAGTGTTCCAATATAAGTTTGTTGTATAACGAGAGACGTCGCCGATACTTTGCTAAATTACTGTAACCAATTATTTATCATTTTAATTGCTCTAATCTTTTTTGTCTATTCTTTTTACATGAAAAGTATTGGTTTGTTTACATGGTTAAGTTTATTCAAGAATTCAAAAACATGGCGGAAATTTGGAAAATCAAGCCAGATATGAATCAGATTAATTTTTCAAATATCTCATTTACGACGATATTTTTAAACAAAATAATCAGTCGAGTAGTAAAACATATATTTAAAATAAATTAATTGCATAATATTTAAATAATTAATAACTAAAATAAAGAAGAATATCATATTTTACCCAAGGTCGTTCCGCCTTTTGCAAAATTTCAACATGTAATTGGTACGCATGCGCAAAGAAAGCTCCGCTTTCGAAACTGAAACTACGATATATTCTATTAAGCAGGTTATTCATTCTTGTTTCTCACCAACAAATTAAGATAACGTGATAATTTTGTTACATGCAGTATATAACTGAAAACTACATTCTTCTTGATAAATTCCAAACTTGCAGGTAAAATGGTGTGGTTCCACCCATCTCCCGGTGTCGATGTAAAAATGTCCTCGTTTGAATAAGTGATGTGAGACTGATAAAGAAAACGATGAATTATATGAATTAGGTAACACCTTTTTAGCGAGCGAATAGGTAGATATTCACATTATACAAATACAATACATAATTTTCAGTGTCAAAGTGTACTTGAAATCTTGGAGGAGGAGCTTAATTGTTTTCGGGGGAGAGTGCCCTGCGACAAAGATTCTTTAGTTTATACTAATTTATTTTAGCTTGACTGTGATGAAAGCTCAGAGCTTATATGAACCGCTCTCGAGTCCGTTTACTGGGTAGAACCAGTACTGAGTGTTGTTTTATGAGAGGCATTGAGTCGACCGGGGTATCGAACCCGCAACCTCTGGCGTGAGCGGCCAACACTCTATCCATTAGACTACTAGAAAGATTCTTTCAAGTGATATACTTTGGGAAGGCTTGTGTTTGAAACTCATAGAAATATTTATTGTACTGGAACTGCGGATTGTTTCATGCACAATAGTTTAGTCTAATGCTTTAGTTTGAAACCGTTCTCAAACATAACAGGTTAGTTTTGTGCTGGAACTGGATTTTCATCTTAGTTCGAAGACTTAGCATCTATAGTAAATACTTCAAAAGCCTCCTGACCTGATTTTGATGTAATTTCACTGACATTTACCATGGGTGAACCTCTACCAAGTTTGAACTCTTCTACACATCTGTTACATCTTCAAAACAAATCAAAATTTTAACTACTTGCCCATCTCATCTTTCTGGAATTTTGAGCGTACATGCATTATATAATCTACTTATGTTGGGTGACACAAGGTCAGTCAGGTGAGCGATAAAGGGCCATCTTGGCCCTCTTGTTTGATTACCATGTGGCTGATTTTTTTTGATTTTTTTTTTGCACCCGAGGTCATAAAAATGTACAAAGGAACATTAGAAATTGATATTATTTCAGATACTGACCATAGGTCAAAGACTCTTTCTTTTAAATGTCATTTTCTTGTCACTGTCAGAGATTTTTCTTTAAAAGCATACTATTTCTTATCTTTGTGAGAAACACATTTAATAATTATAAATATGTATAGATATCGAGGGTTCGGTGTGAAACTATTGCAGGGTTTCCGCTGTCATTCGCCAAATTCGCAAATGGCGAAAAAATAAAAAAAAATGGCGAAAAAATGATTTGCCGTAAGAAGAATTTTTTATATACACGAAATTTCCCTTTCCAAAACACCTCGATCTGGCCTTAACATCAATATCACACAGCCGAAAACACAGCTTGAACACAGTACACAGTACACAACCCACGTGTGACATGCCATATAGTAGCATGACTAGGGGAGGTAAAATGCGGCACCTTTTATCTTTATCACCTCCTCGTAAAACAATAAACATCGGTTGTACTTAGATCTTTAATGGTTGATTGAAACACCAACACGTGATGATGATTGTTTACAGTTTGTAACGAATAAATGAAATTGCGTCTTTGATTCTATTATTAATATGTCAATCAAAACTAATTATGCAGGTAAAATAATTGTATATGACATTTTCACATTTTAATATTTTAATAATATATATACAGCAAACACCTAAATGAACCATAATGTTTAGTACCTACCTACCTACCTACATTTTTTTTTTTTGCCATGCCAGCCACCAGAATGTTTTTCCCCTAATAAACATGTAAATTCTACCGGATCCTATTATATATATGTAGCCACAACCTTAAACTATTGCCTGTATGTAACTAGTGACTAACCTACAGAATCTGTGGCTGAGCTGCAAAATAAACTTGTCTCTAGACACACGATGACCCCTCTTTTGCAGAATATGTCTCCCCTGGGGGCATTTATTTGGGGTGTACAGTATATTTTTATCTAATTAATATGCACGTTATTAATAATATTTTATCTGATATTCTTATCATTTTCAGGTGAACTGAATTCACTAGAAACACCATGAAGAATCTTTTTGCCATCTTGAAGAAACCAAATAGGTTGGATGAATTTGCAGAAGATAATGAAAACAAGTTATCAATATGGAATGATACACGCAGACAAATCAATTTTCTTCACAAAATTGGGATAACCTATGTTATAATAGCCTGTTTTCTGATTGCCTTGTCCTCCATTTTCCTTGGCATTCCTGCTGTTTTTGAAGACTCGCCTGAATCTGTGTTAATTGGACAATTTTTGATGACATATATTTGCATCTGCATCATATCTAACTTCATAATGATATTCTACTTTGCCAAGAAATCCCATTTTGGTTTTGGAAACTGTAAAGAATTGCCATTTAGTTCATTAAATAAAATGAGGGAACCTGATTGGTCATCACAGGAGATAAATAATGCAGAAAATGAACATCTGCAATCTGACTGGACAAAATGCCATCACTGTGATATGGACGTTCCGCCAAGAGCAAGACATTGTTCCATTTGCCAGACCTGCGTTTTAAAGAAGGACCATCATTGTTTCTTTACTGGTTGCTGTATTGGATTTTACAATCAACGATTTTTCATCACGTTTTGCTTTTTTGGGATGGTTGGCGGAATTTGGGGTATTTACAACTTCGGAACATACCTGGGGATTAACTATGCACCATTTTTAAGCCTGCAGTTGTATAAATACTTTCTGCCATACTGTGTAGTAACAGTCCTTTTGGGTTTTACCACTTTTTCCAGTTTTGGACTGGTACTTCTATTTTATATTCACATGACCTGTACAGCGACAGTTATTTACTATTTTTGGTGGCAGCTATTCATCATATCAAGAGGACAAACTAGTTATGATTTTGTGAAAAGAAGGAAAATTTATGACAGCAATTTGTGGTTAAATGTAAGATCAGTTTTTGGCCGCTACTGGTTTATCGGGTTTCTCATTCCGCTGCCAGTAATTGTGAATGAGGGAGATGGAATGAGCTGGAAAATAAACACTAAATCAGTTTAGGTTAATACATACTACTAACAGGAATGAGAAACCAACTGTCAATTTCAGATATTAGAATTAATGATAAATATTTTTCAAGAAAACAGATTCCTGTTGTCAGAGTCAGAATTGCATGATATTAAAGCATATCAAGAAGGTGTATTTATTAGCTCAATAAAATGCATTTTAGAAATGAAGAAAGGGTGAATTAATTTACCATATAGACGTGTACAAACACGTCCCCTGTAGGGATTTCCTAAATTAGTGAATGCACAAAGCTTAGACATCAGTAATATTCCTGTCTAAAATTGCAATGCACTTTAATAAGGCGTATGACTTAAGTTTGATTTTGATTTGGTTTGCCAGTTTGGCCATCTATTTATTTTTGGTTCAGTTTGATAAAGAGTTAGAATGATGAAGTGAAGGTTTGCCAGTTTGGCCATCTATTTATAATTGGTTCAGTTTGATAAAGAGTTAGAATGATGAAGTGAAGGTTTGCCAGTTTGGCCATCTATTTATAATTGGTTCAGATTGATAAAGAGTTAGAACGATGAAGTGAAGGTTGTCAAGCAACTGCATGCATTTCATACTTTGGACTTTAAAACCTTGGGTTAAAGTTTTTTGTTTTTTTTTAAATCAAGTTTACTTTCAGTAATACTATAAATTCACCAGCAACTAAAAAAAGTTAACATCACTGACCTTAACCTATTTAATGACTTTCCTGCCCGAGCCGAACCAAGACCCACACCCTGCTGCCCATTTTCTGCCCAATTTCAACTTTGTTACTGACCCAAATACCCTCATAACTACCCCCATCCCCAATCCCCGCCCATTGTTTTTTAAAAAATTTGTTTTGTATTAAATCAAATACTCTGCCCATTTTAACTTTGTTACCGACCCCAAGACCCTCACACCTAGCCCTCACTTTGCCCCATTTCAACTTTGTTACCAACCCCCCCCCCACCCCCCTCCCCCCCCCGCACACATACACACACACCTAATAGTCCTACTTGCACATACATGTATCTACTATTTTGTTAATATGAAAGATGGTTTCATTCATACAGATATACCTGTTTTTCTGATGGTACATTATAATATACTGTTCTGTGATCGAAAGGCTAGAATAGTCGAGTTAACTCTGTTCTTCGGCATCTCTATTTTTTTGTGATTTTTTTTAAATCTGTTTTATTTTTCAGTAATAGTATTGATTTTTAAACTAATCACCATCATGTTTAAAAAGTTTACTTCACTGACTTTAACCTACGTAATAGAATTAGAAAAAAGACGAGCATCTGCACCCACTTGCGGTGCTCTTGTTATTTTTTGTTGTGAGTGATCATTTTAAATTGTTGTTATCAACCCCATTGTGGTTCCGCGTTGCTATATGTGTAATGACTAATGGCATTTACAATTTGCTGAAACTGCAGTTCTGCAGGTATCAAAGTTCTAGGTTCATTCTTCATATTCATTTGTTGATGTGTTGCTTTTTTTAAATGAACAATTTTGTTACAAAAAATATGTTACAATTAATTTATTAAATTTTTTGACATTTTTAAGTAAATAAACAAATAGCGTAACCGTTGCAGTTATGTTTTGTCAGGATTTTTCAAACTTTTAAAATTGGTTTAAACATATTTTTTTCAAATATATCATGCCTATATATACTCACTGACTCAGAATTGCCAAAATGATTTATAGTAAAACATGCTAAAATATATTAAAAAGGGGTTTCCTAACTTTGGCTACGCGCCTAGGTTAGACTAAAATAGATTTCCTGTAAGTGCAACACATTTTGTGACGTATCAAATGAGTCCCTTGATTTCAATTTTATTTAAATTTGACCCTTTATACACAGGGATGGGTCTAGGACTATTTAGACAATTTTTTTTCAACAGGCACATATATTTATCTGTAGAAATATAGTTACTTTTAATAAGATATTGGAGTTTATTGTGTGGGGGTGGGGGGTAAATACTTTTTAAAGAGTAGATCTGCCATTGATACAGGTTTGCTCGTAGTAAAACTGTTGCATCCTGGAAAGAGTCCGAATGATGTCAAGCAGTATTTAAGTTCAAGTTTATCACTCTATTCAAAATATTGATTTTGTCACATTTTGGTGAATTTGACGTACCAAACCATTCAGATGTTATTTATTAATGATACTGAGATGCTTTTAATCCATTTTAATTATGTAATTTTTAAGACATTCCTAGCTTTTTTTCTTCCTATACTCCATAGTGTTTTTTCTAGACCACGAAAAAGGGCAGGGAGCAAGTAAAAGGGCCAGGCAGCAAATATTGTGCCTAATTGAGAGAATGACCTTTTCATTGCCAAATTTGTTGATCAGCTTTTTTATTTAGTGTTTTTTTATTAAGTTATCTCCCCTTAACAATAGACATGTGGATAAAAAAGATGTTGCACAAATAGCTTTACATGTTAGTTATTTATTTATTTCTTAATCAGAGCAACTAAGATACTAGTAAATGAAAACTAGTTCACATTAACTCTTTTATTAGCATCTTCCTTTGCCCAAAAACAATAATATATGATATCAATCTAAAGCTAATGAAATATAGTTAATTTTTCTTGTTTAAAACTTGATATATTTACATCAGATCATGATGCTTCTGCAGTACTAACTGGGAGCACAGTTGTTGCTTCAGCATAAAATCTTCTCCACATTTTGGCAAAAGTTTCCGGTGATGTGTGTAATAGTTATCAGCTTGTGATCACCTTTGATGGGCCACATAACTTTTCTTGGTCAACGTTTGCTATAGAGTTTCTCAACATGTCCCATTCCTGTAATGTCTCATCTACGTCAACTAAAAAGTGCTAAGCAAGTGACATAATTTCGTCATTCCCATATAACGTGGAACAATCACTCATGTTGAAGACAGCCATATTGTCAATGATGTCACTTGTATCTAGCCTTTCTTCAATTTGGTGCACTAAGTTATCAATAAATTAATCTTCAGCCTTCTTCACTGACGCCACCTGTCCTCCACTCGATTTGATGTCCAACTTACCAAGGATTGCTGATGCCTTTTAGGTGCTACATGTAATTCCTTCACGTTCTTTTAGTTTCTTTAGTGTACTGAATGCCTCCGTACTTGGATTCACCATTGAGAGTCAATGTGACTTTGTCATTCTTCTCAAATGTAAGTGCCAGTGTTGCCAGTTGTTTGAGAGCATCACACAGGAAGTGAATGATGTGTATAGTCTCATAAGTTTTTAACTTCGCTAATCTATTAGCCGAAGGACCACTGCACATTCTAACCATGTTGTTACCAGACTCTTTGGCGTTTTCCAAATCCATGACAATTGCCTCATATGTGTCCCTCAGTGATGACACTGCATCTAGATGCGACCACAATCCTGTGTGCGCATCCATTTTGATTTTCTTGTTTGCAGAATCGTCTAACATTTTCTGGAGTCTTTCAAGAAAACTAGTCCTGTTGCCTGAAGAGTGGTAATACTTGTACACGTGGGTCAGTAGGTCATCTGTGTCCCTCATCACTTTGATTGACTCAAAAGTGTATTTTGCTGCGAGAGCAAGATGGTGATTATGGCAGCGAACAGTCACACTTTCTGGGTTCATCTCCTTCAATCTTGATGCAACACCACTTTTCTTGTCAATCATTGTGTGTAATCTGAAGCAAATGTAACAAACTTTTCAACATTCAAATCTTCTGTGACAGAGACCCCAGCATGGTCTAGTGGTAGAGCGCCCGCCTCGCATGCGGAAGGTTGTGGGTTAGATACTCGGCCGGGTCATACCAGAGACTTTAAAAATTGTACTAGAAGCTTCCTCGCTTGGCGCTCAGCATTTAGAAGACAGTTCTAGGTCTGGTCGGCCCGGTGTCAGTATAATGTGACTGGGTGGTGTATCATACTACATGTCTGCGGCATGATACTCCTGTGTGACAGCGCTTAGAATACTGTCTCAAGTAGACACCGTCGAGATATGACTGAAAAATGGTTGAAAGCGACGCTAAACACCATACAACAACAACAATTCTATGACGGTCTTTGTCTCATTAGATATTGCCTCTGCATTGCCATCGACATGGTGGTGTTAATGAAATGCATTAGTAATAAGAATACATTGTATAGGAAATGGAACTTCACTTTTTAAATATTCATAAGATATAACTAGCTCTGTTTACATGTAAATAGTCATAAGACATGAACTAACATGCAACCAGCTCAGTTTATATGTAAATAGTCATAAGACATGAACTAACATGCAACCACGTCAGTTTATATGTAAATATTTGTACTATATGAACTAACACATAACCAGCTCAGTTTACATGTAAATAGTCATAAGACATGACCTAACATGCAACCAGCTCAGTTTATATGTAAATATTTGTACTATATGAACTCACATGTTACCAGCTCAGTTTATATGTAAATAGTCATAAGACATGAACTAACATGCAACCAGCTCAGTTTACATGTAAATATTTGTACTATATGAACTAACATGCAACCAGCTCAGTTTATATGTTAATATTTATACTCTATGAACTAACACATAACCAGCTCTGTTTACATGTTAATAGTCATTAAAGACATGAACTAACACATAACCAGCTAAGTTTATATGTAAATATTTGTACTATATGAACTAACATGCAACCAGCTCAGTTTGCATGTAAATATTTGTACTGTATGAACTAACATGTAACCAGCTCAGTTTATATGTAAATATTCATAAGACATGAACTAACATGTAACCAGCTCAGTTTATATGTTAATATTCATAAGACATGAACTAACATGTAACCAGCTCAGTTTATATGTTAATATTCATAAGACATGAACTAACATGTAACCAGCTCAGTTTACATGTAAATATTTGTACTATATGAACTAACATGCAACCAGCTCAGTTTATATGTAAATATTTGTACTATATGAACTAACATGTAACCAGCTCAGTTTATATGTAAATATTTATAAGACATGAACTAACATGCAACCAGCTCAGTTTCCATGTAAATATTTGTAATATATGAACTAACATGTAACCAGCTCAGTTTACATGTAAATATTCATAAGATATGAACTTACGTGTGACCAGCTCAATTTACATGTTAATATTCATAAGTCTTAGATATGAACTTACGTGTGACCAGCTCAATTTACATGTTAATATTCATAAGATATGAACTTACATGTGACCAGCTCAGTTTACATGTAAATATTTGTACTATATAAACTAACATGTAACCAGCTCAGTTTACATGTAAATATTCATAAAGTATGAACTTACATGTAACCAGCTCTGTTTACATGAACCCCAAGTTTCATCTACGTGAACACCCAACAGGTTCATTTCACTTTGCACATGTAAATTCATATCATGTGAACTTTCCAACTTTTTCTTGGTCTAATTATTTTGCACATTAAGTTTTTTTGGGGCCAAAGTTTGGTCCTATTCCCCTCCCAAATACAAATGTACATGTTTTTACCCCTAATGTGATAAAGATGCAACACTCATTTTTAGTGGTATTTACAGTGTAAAACAATGTCAGTTTTACCATTTAAAACAATGGAAAACAAGGATGTTGACCTGTAGACTGTTTTAAGCATACATACTTATGATATACTTTGTTTTGATTTTCCCCATTTTCATAATAACAGCTATGTTCCCCTATTGGAGGGATCCACCCTTAAGGTAGTGAGGACCATTATTGTATACATGTTTACCATAAAACACTTCATATAGTGAGGACCATCATTGTATACATGTTTACCATAAAACACTTCATATAGTGAGGACCATCATTGTATACATGTTTACCATAAAACACTTCATATATAATTCCTGCTTTGAATGTGATGTGTTGTTAATACTTTCATGTATATTTTATGTTTTATTTAGAATTTGTCAACATGTAGCCTGTGATAATTATTAGTTAATATAAGATACAAAATTTAAGGTAAAACAGCCTTTATCATAATGTAACCTTTCATTTATGTTAAGTATGTTACTGGGTCCTTACTGGATGAGTTGGCTAACGACCTCTGTTGTCTCAAGACCTCTGTTGTCTAAGGACCATTTACGTCTTACATATATATGATTAAGTTTGCCAGTTACTTGCTGAAGGATGGTGGTTATACTCAGATTCATTCTGAGGTCTTCCTCCAACAACAAACTGGCTGTGCCATAAATTTATAACCTGCCATGTGTTGACATTAGGTTAGGCCAGTCTCATTGATATTTGATTTATGACATTTCATCTGATTGTCATTCGACTCTCACCACTGATTCAAGTGGCAAAGTTATCAGATACTTGTAGGTGTGATCGATTACTGATTAACCTTCCAGGATTCCAGGAAGTAGTGGTTATGTTAACTGATAAGCTGTTAGCACTTGATGCTAAATATGTAAACAAACAGAACAATAGAAAACTAGCACCGGGTCAAATTTGATTGTGCTCAGATTTTATCAATGACTTAACTATTTGTTAATTGTTTATGCATGTGTATGTTTGTCTCATGGCTTTACATAATGCTAGGGACATATAAATATAACATGTAATTAAGTCACTGATAAGACATTTTTGAACATATATTACAAAATAACACCTTTTGTACCATTTTTATATTTTAATAAATAAAATGCTAATATGCACAGAAATACTTTACTTTTATTATACGTTGTAACTCAGTTGCGCATATTAAACATCTGTAATCCAAATTTCACTCGCCCTCCCGCAAAGAAGAGGCTATCAACCATCCCAAATAGACACTTCTCTATGACAGCTAAGTGCAATATTACAACCAAATAATATCCCAATAATCACATGTCACCGTTTCTGATAGTACTAAACAAATAGGAATTCCCAGGGCAAAGGCTTTTACCACTAAAGTCCCTCTGTAGGGCATGGCCTTTACCTGGGCTTTGCAGAGATGTCCCCGCTATTTCCCTGTTTAGGGTATGAACAGCGGCTACAGGTGACTGTTATTGAACCTATCAACTAGAAACAACAAATACTAGTAATCATCGAAGGTTTTTCCCTTGAATTTAAAAAAAATTGTCAATTGTTTTACTGCACGTTATCGCTTTTTACTGTATCTTACCCGGATAGACTCATTATAATTCCTTGCCCGGATCGTAATATATTACACGGCACAGTCACGTTTTCGTTTTGCTATTACTCACGCCATTGATGGCAGATTAAAGAAATGGCACTGTAGTCATTATACATAAAAATATGATAGTATTTTAATTAATGAGATCAAGGAACTATAATTGATACTTGCAGAAATCGAAAGGCTCATATTAGATACATATAAACAGAGAGATGCTTGTCCAAATATGAGGTGGAACCATTTGTGTTTCCAAATCTTGGAAACACAACTCTTGAACGAACCAGCATTTGATTATGTTTAAGAATTTCGTAAACTTAGTATCGGAATATATCTATATATAATATCTTGCTATCGGCTAGTGAAGCATTGCCGCTTTGACTGGTTCCAGTTCTTGTTACCGGTTATCCATCCCCGCATGTGGGTAGGCTTGACTTATTTATATCGATATACCTGCGAGGCATTTCTTCAGTACATATACATTGTATTGTTTAGGAGTGAAATGTAATTTTTTCCCATTAGTTGAATGACTTCTGGCATTAATCGGTGCCGTTGGAAATGCGTTGATGATATTGCTAAGATGGTACAGTAATATATAACAATTGAGTACTCTCGCTGACAAATACGTCTGCTTTACAGGAAGTTGAAGTTCCATGATGCTTAGCGTCCCCTTTAACAATTGTACACTCATATCACGCCGGTGTGTGTATGTGCCAGTATTCTTAAGGTTGCCAAATATGCCGCCGACACATAGTTTGAAACCCCACCCAGTCCAAATATACTGACACCGAGCCAGCCAGATCTAAATCTGTCCTCTTAATGCTAAGCGTCAACCACGATACAACTTCTAATACCACTTCCGAGTCTGTGAACTATGATCCAGCTAGGAATAGCACCCAATACCTGCCGCATGCGAGGCAGACGCTCTTCCACTAAACTACCGCTGTGGGCTGCTGCTGTAATATACTTATGTACCAGTATTTATCAATTCCGCCCCACCACCACCATCCCCAAGCCGGGACATAACGATGGACAGCGGAGGCATTCTCTTACCGTATGAACGTCCCCGCAGAGCCTTGAATGTTTTATGACGCGACAAATAAAGCGATTATCTCGAACTGGCCTGATCATATAACCACTGTCAGAGTGACATACCCTTGAATTCTATTTTGTGAATGCGATAGCACTTTCATTTTCCAACTGATCTAAACCAAACTTAAACAAATTCAAGACAACCGTTATATAACGTGTTGACATTGAGAGGACAGTGGATACAGTCGACTGTGCATTAGAAGTTCAAGTTTTCACAAACGTCTCTAAGCGCAATGTTTGGCGTGTACATATCGGTTGAGGGCCTTTACTTGGGGTTGAGGGGATGGGTGCATGGTTGGGGAGGGGAGGGGGTGTGGGGAGGGGCGGCTATAATAACCGCACCTTTAGGTGTCTTAAGTCGATATAGTCCTTTCAAATTTTGTAAAAAATCGTCTAATTTACATGCTAGAGTCTGTTAGTTCTGACATTTGGTCCTTGAAAAGTGTTTGAAGATAATAAAAAAAAGAACATGTATACAGTACGAGTTTTAATATAGGTACGGTGCGTGTTGCTAAAAAATGGATTAACCCCTGGCTAATGTATATGAATATTGATTAACGCTTGGCTAATGTATATGAATACAAATTAACCCTTGGCTAATGTATGTGCACACGGATTAACCACTGGCTTATGTATGTGAATATGGATTAACGCTTGGCTTATGTATGTGAACACGGATTAACCCCTTGCTTATGTATGTGTATACGGATTAACGTTTGGCTAATGTATGTGATTACGGATTAACGCCTGGCTAATGTATGTGCATACGAATTAACCTCTGGCTAATGTATGTGAATACTAATTAACGCTTTGCTAATGTATGTGAATACGGATTAATGACTGGCTAATGTATGTGTATACGGATTAACGCTTGGCTAATGTATGTGAATACGGATTAACGCCTGGCTAATGTATGTGCTTACGGATTAACCTCTGGCTAATGTATGTGAATACTGATTAACGCTTGGCTAATGTATGTGAGTATGGATAAACCCTGGCTAACGATGTGAATACGGATTAACGCCTGGCTAATGTATATGAGTACGTATTAACACCTGGCTAATGTATGTGTATACGGATTAACCCCTGGCTAATGTATGTGAATACAGATTAACCTCTGGCTAATGTATGTGAATACGGATTAACGCCTGGCTAATGTATGTGAATACGTATAAACCTCTGGCTAATGTATGTGTATACGGATTAACGCTTGATCAAAGATGGACAGACTCCAAAGAAAACAGCATAGTATAGTTATTATAACCAGAAACAAGGTTTGGTATACCGCATGTACACCGAGCGGTCTCCCACGGTGCATTGCCTAATTGGGCGATCATGCTTCAAACAACACGGTCGGTCGATCGTAAACCTTTGTATTATTACTTAAATGTTCTGTCTCATTCATGATTGTGAATTGTTAAAAATACACCTCGTATTTCCTTTGCATTACGTCGGTTATCACACGCGGTCAATGACTCATAGCCGTACGGATATCCGTTAATCTAAATAGACCCCAGCACTTTATTATTATCAGTTCAATACCTGAGCGCCGATATAACATGTCAACAGGTGCTTTAAATGACATATATGTTGATCAATCGTGAAACATCGGGTATTTCCGTATAATCCGTCTATTGCATAACATAAAGGCCTAGGTGATCAGATTGATCTGTAGATATGACAATGTTTAAAGGGACATACGGTAATTTTGATTTTTTCCCGATATTATAATTCTGAAAAATATACCTTTAAATATCTACACGATGCAAATTATATGAAATCCGAATACCTCAATATGTGTGCAGTAACTAGCGGTACACTAGTTTTACAAAAAAATGTTTTTCTTAAATATTATGAAGTTTCAGACGGCCAAACTTGGAGATATCAATTTGTCGACTGATATGCGTCTGTGGGACACTGACTTGATGTGGATATATCAATTTACTGACGGATATGGGTCTGTGGGACACTGACTTGATGTGGAGATATCAATTTACTGACGGATATGTGTCTGTGGGACACTGACTTGATGTGGATATATCAATTTACTGACGGATATGGGTCTGTGGGACACTGACTTGATGTGGAGATATCAATTTGCTGACGGATATGTGTCTGTGAGACACTGACTTGATGTGGATATATCAATTTACTGACGGATATGGGTCTGTGGGACACTGACTTGATGTGGAGATATCAATTTGCTGACGGATATGCGTCTGTGGGACACTGACTTGATGTGGAGATATCAATTTGCTGACGGATATACGTCTGTGGGACACTGACTTGATGTGTGGAACGCTTTCAACATTGCCGCCTGTCCCTTTTTGTTTAATAACTCTTTTCGTCATTATCTAAATACAGATTTTTGGAAAGTAAAGCTGATAAAATACCATATGTAAACTTCTTGGACATGTAGTTGTAACACTTTTCAGCTTTGAAAGAAAATTATTGTATTTGTTTTGTGTGTTTTTTTGTTGTTGTTTCATTTTCATTTTAACAATAAAGGGACTGCACTACAAGTTTATTATCTGACTTCCATATCGCCATATAGGGACTTTAACATTTAACAGGTTAATACGAGACTTTAACGACTCGAAAGTACTGTAGCCTGGTATGACAACACGTTCAATGTAAATCAACAAGTGAACTCTTAAATGCTCACTTACTTATATCAATATCGCTGAATAGGGCAAATTCTTACTTATATTTGTCACTTTTGTTGTTACATAAGGCACGGACCATTTTTTAAGGGGGTGGAGGGGGGGGGGCGGTAGGGGCTTGGATTTTGTTGAAAAAAAATAATCGCGCCCTCAGTTTGCAAGAAAAAAATATCACAGCTCGGCTTTGAAGTGAAAAAAAAATAAACTAGCTGTAGAAATGGTGAAAAAAAAAATCCAGCCTTCACCCATATTCTTGAAAAAAAAAATGCTGCGTGTCCATGGAGAAGGAAAAGTATATGCCCCTGCCCAAGTCTATTCAAACCAGCTCGTTAAAAAAGCCGGAGAAAGACGTGTCCAACAGCACAAAATTGAAAGAATCAAGAACACGACCAAGATGACTTCAGAAGATGTCTGACTCAAAGGTAATGTAAGAATACTTCATTGTATGTGTATATTTGTGTGTGAGTGAGTGAGTGAGTGAGTGAGAGAGAGAGAGAGAGAGAGAGATTTAAGCAGGCATTACTATTGTTTGCAATACCACAACACTTGACATTATATTCTACTTGTATATATTTTCTATTATTAACTTGATTGTGTAAAAACTTATTCAAAGCTTTGAAATTTCATGCACTTTAGTAGCGAAAGTTCAGATAGACTGTATGGTTTATGGTATACATGTAGAACTTGTAGTGAAGATGGTGTTTTCCTGGCTATTCTTTTTGTTGTTGTTTATGTTTCAACAAAGCATAGTGCTCTTGATATCAAAATGAATATGGTTTCATAATTATATAGTGTCCTCCTCCATTTTAGTCTGCTTGTTTACATTTATACTTATCTTTACATTGAACACAATTTCTTTTCAGGTACTCCCATCTGGCAACAACCTACGGCAATGAGGGTCACTTCAACTGCAGCATCAGCTTTATGGTTCATGTTTCCTCTATGATGGACTACGGGAGTACCACAATCCAGGCTCTGGACTGAATAAACAAATAAATCCACATCCACTACCTGGATACAGGCAGAATTATGTTCTATACACCAGAGTTAACATAAATTGAAAAGTATATTTCATACCTTTTGTTCATTGTTTTTATTATTGAAGCACCTATACTATGAATTCTTAAAAAAAGGAAGTTCAATTTTTTATGAAGGGTTATTTTTTAAACTGTAAAATTTGCAACGTGCTTGACATGTTTCTGTGAAAAAAATATTTCTAGCCTGGGTTTATCTTTAAACAAATTATCTAATCAACCTTTCCAGTCAAAAATATATTTTGGCTCTCAAGAAATGAAAAAAATAATTCTGGCTAAAAGGAAAATCCAAGCCCCCCACACACACACAATCGAAATCATTTCTTGTTTCAAATGGTGGTAACCGCAAGCACGCACACATTGATGTTTTGCATAATGATAAGTACGCTCGTTTATTCAATCGCTCAGTCGCTCATTCACTCACATATTCACTTGTGACTAGTTTGTTCATTCCAGTGTCGACGTGCCGTTAAACACCATTCATTCATACATTCATTCCATAAACAATGAATGACGGACGTACCTAGCAGAGCGGAACGACGCCTTAAGAACGCGTACCCCGAGTGTGAGCTGTACAGTATCCGATTACGAACACGAACAATCCACCATCCCGGACATCATGTGATTATTTGTGTAAGTTCGTGGAATCGCAGTACACTTCACGTCATTACTATTGCAAAACGAGACAGGATTATTTTGCAATATATATTGTAGTAGCATTTCACAAAGTTCTTCGCTTCAGTGAGTTTGTACACAATCATTTGTATATGTGTCACGTGTATGTAGTTCTGATATGAGTGTACACTCGATTGTTGTCATACATACATCCGCTAGTCACCAGGACGGATATACTTGGGTCATTAAGAGCAGGTAAGTTTATCGATAATTTTTATTATTAAATTATACTAGTTAATTGTGATTTTCTTCAAATAAAGTTTAAATGTAAAGTATACTAGCCCCGCCATTTGTTTGTAATTATTAGAAGGGGCACTGTTGGTTTAGACACATGTTAATTCAATTGTATAATAAAGCGGTATGTTAAATACATGTATACTATCAAACAGAATTTGGTCAGAGTGAAATATAGAAATGTCATACACGTCTTATCTTAACCAAGGACAGGGCATTTATTAAGTTCTGATATAGAATAGATACACATAATGTTTAATTATTGTTTATTTTGAAATAGTGAAATGTCGTTTATTCTCTTTTATTTAATGACTTGTAAAGATAGTGTGTGACAAGTACTGGTTAGCGGTTATAGGTGCGCTGACTGCCCGGCGTTATATAGCTCCCTGGCGGTTATAGGTGCGCTGTCTGCCTGGCGTTATATAACTCCCTGGCGGTTATAGGTGCGCTGACTGCCCGGCGTTATATAGCTCCCTTGCGGTTATAGGTGCGCTGACTGCCCGGCGTTATATAGCCCCCTGGCGGTTATAGGTGCGCTGACTGCCAGGCGTTATATAGCTCCCTTGCTGTTATAGGTGCCCTGACTGCCCGGCGTTATATAGGCCCCTGGCAGTTATAGGTGCGCTGACTGCCAGGCGTTATATAGCTCCCTTGCTGTTATAGGTGCCCTGACTGCCCGGCGTTATATAGGCCCCTGGCGGTTATTGGTGCGCTGACTGCCAGGCGTTATATAGCTCCCTTGCTGTTATAGGTGCCCTGACTGCCCGGCGTTATATAGGCCCCTGGCGGTTATAGGTGCGCTGACTGCCCGGCGTTATATAACTCCCTGGCGGTTATAGGTGCGCTGACTGCCCAGCGTTATATACCTGCCAGCGGTTATAGGTGCGCTTACTGGCCGGCGTTATATAACTGAAACAATGTTCAAACTGAAGGCGAAATACCCATATACAGATACCCAATATTGTATATTAATATCGGGTCCTCCGTGGCGGAGGTCGTGAGTCAGAACCCAGTCTAAAGCAATTATGAGCGAAAGTTTACTGGTTGCTTGAATGGCAATGTATGGATATGAGGGTTCTCTCCTCCAACTTGAATAACACTTGGTGTGATATATAACCCGTAAAACATTGACAATAGCGTTAACACCATTCAATTGTTTTGTATCTACTGCACAATTCATGGGGATACAAAAGACGAGATGCTACAACAGAAAATTAATAAAAAACATTAACTTTTAATGTGGCCGATTTAATATGGATAATGTCGTTGTTGTTTGGACTGTTCCACTTTTTATTTCTTATTGTTGCATGGGTTGAAATGGAACATAGTGCTTATTTCAAAAATTCTAAATTCATAATTTTTTTATTTTAATGGTATTTTTTCTTCAAAACTTTTTTTTCATTTTCACTCACTAAATAGTACACGTTTAGTCTCCTGTATTAAAGGTTTGCGGGGGTCGGGTTTGGGGCCACTCCTCAGTAATCTGTACACACGTATGTACGTTATCAACTGATGCATCTTACTGAATCTAGCAGAAGTCCATTACTTTTTTTTTACTTGAAATTATATATACTTCCTGGCGTTGCAAATGATTATAAATGTAAACATTGGTTAATGATATCATATATTGCAATGTTGACCACGATTTACTCGTATTCGCGCTTCTAATCAATCCTTACACCTATGGGCATATAAACATATGAAAATATTAAGAATATTTTAATTAATCTTCAGGTAGTATAACCTGGAACAACATAGTGTAGATAGTTTTTTTTATAAAACTAGAGCCACGCTATTTTTGAATATATGAATAAAACTTAACGAAAAGTACAAACTGACATTTCCTTGGAATAAAAACAGAAGCTAACGAAATAACTGCTGTACGTTTTGTCGTCTTTATAAGCGTAACGTTTAATGCTCAGTTTGTGATTTTAAAGTCATTACTGACCATCAGTTTATTTGGATCATTTTGAAAGCATTGTCATATTTGAATTATGAACTTGAATCTTGGAAATCGGGATATTAATACAACATTACTAAAATATACCTTGACTTTATCAACAATGTACACACTAAACAGAAAAAAATCATCTTGGATGAAATTTGACCCCTACTTTTCTAACGATATTTTGGCACTGCAGATGACAACAGACGATAAAATGAAAGTTTGCCTTCTTGGATTTGTTTTTTTCTATGAATGGCAAACATTTAAAATGTTTCATTCACTGTAGAAATAAGAAAAAAAAATTGATGGGCGTATACCAATATATAATATGACTACGAATTAAAATGATTACATAAATTGCTGCATATGTGTAGATTACATATACTCTAGATTTTAGGAAATGATACTCAGACTGTATTCGCATATAGTGTTGCATATGTGTAGATTACATATACTATAGATTCTAGGAAATGATACACAGACTGTATTTGCATATAGTGTTGCATATGGTAGATTACATATACTCTAGATTCTAGGAAATTATACCAAGACTGTATTTGCATAAAGTGTTGCATATGTGTAGATTACATATACTCTAGATTCTAGGAAATGATACCCAGACTGTATTTGCATATAGTGTTGCATATGTGTAGATTACATATACTCTAGATTCTAGGAAATAATACTCAGACTGTATTTGCATATATTGTTGCATATGTGTAGATTACATATACACTAGATTCTAGGAAATGATACTCAGACTGTATTTGCATATATTGTTGCATATGTGTAGATTACATATACTCTAGATTCTAGGAAATGATACCTAGACTGTTGGTAGTAACATGAAACAAAGATGGTATGCATGTCAAAACGCGTGTGTGCGTGCGTGCAAAATTATTTAATTGGAAATCTTTCCAGGAAACAAAAGTAAGAACATTTCCAAACACAAATGCGTCTTTAGCCGTAACTTATCACATCATACTTCCAATGCGAGTTTCATCCACGGATATGCACCGCTTAGTCGGCAAATTATCATAATGTCAGATTAGCAGGAAACTGTCATACATGGTGGTTATGCAGCGGAGTGATAATAAATCATATCACAATTATAAATGCATGCTTAAAAGGTAAGATCATAAAACATTCATCAGCACGGAAATCCCAGTCACATCAAACGGAATAAAAAAGACATGACGTCTACATATAGACTAAGATATAAAGTAAACATTGAGATTAAAATCAATCTACAATGCAAATAAAACAAGATTATTGCATCACAAAGAAATTATAAACACAAAAAGCATCATAAGAACTGATGAAAAAGTCATGAAGTTAAGAGCTGGCTAGATTCAAATATCATCAAATGTCAGTGTTTCTAGAACAGTGTCACTTACCACTGTTACTATCCAATGCAATGGTGTTTCATAAATAAGTGTGTTTTTAACAGTTTCAAAGATTGTACGCCCTGGATATTGCAAGGCAATTCGTTCCATAAGCTCGAAGCAGAATGCTCGAAGTTCCTGTTTCCAAATAGAACAGTTCTATCCCTTGGCACCACTAATGTCAGCGAGCTACTACAGCATAGGTTCCCAACTGGTCTATTCCTTGGCACCATTAATGTCAGCGAGCTACTAGAGCGTATAGGTTCCTAACTGTTCTATTCCTTGATACCACTAATGTCTGCGAGCTTCTAGAGCGTAGGTCCCTAACTGGTCTATAAACCATCAACATGTAACGCCGTGTACGTATGTATAAGGACTTTATGCTGAATCCTGTAAGACACAGGTAACCAATGAAGTTCTTTCAGCACTGGAGTTATATGGCTGCGGCGTGAAGTTCTTGTGATAATACGAGCAGCAGTAGTTTGCACACGTTGCTGTTTATTTAAAATGGAACTTGAAATGCCGACAAGAAGCGCATTACAGTAGTCCAATCTTGAGGTTACTAATGAATTAACTAAAGTTATTGTGGATAATTTGTAAGAAATCGTCTTATACGACCAATACTGCGTAGTTGAATATACGCATATCTACATACATAGTTAACTTGCACTTCTATATCCATATGTCGAGTAAATATGGCACCAAGACTTCTAGCAGAGTCTGTTGACTTTAAAGATTCACCAACTTTCACTGATACAGTTTCAACATATTTGGAATTATGTTATAATGAGAACAACATTACTTCAGTCTTGTCTGTGTTAAGTTTAGGCATATTTCTGTTTATCCAAGAGACAACTTCAGTTAAACAACACTCAATGCGATGTAGAGCTTCAATTTTGATAACAGTGTCTATAGATTTAGATGAAATATAAAGTTGAGAATCGTCAGCGTAGCACTGATGTAATAGTCCATGACTTCGACAAATTGAACCTACTGGTTTTTTGTACATTTAGAAATATATTGGACCCAAAACAGATCCCTGAGGAACACTGTATTTCATAAGTACAGGCTCTGATGGTTCACCATCTACACACACAGTCCGGAAACGTTCACTCAGATATGAGGAAATCCTTGAAAGCGCATTACCAGAAATTCCATAATGATTTTCTAGACGGCTTAACAGTGTATGGTGATCGATAGTGTCAAGTTATATGAAGTTATATAGCGTTTTACATGTTGCACCCGAAGCTCGCATGTCCGACTACGTACATACTCGAGTTACTGGACCATATTTATGATTCACAATGTTATGGTAGTCATACATTCAATATTCGCATTAAGGAACTGGTGAAAAGGAATGAGAAGAAAGCTATGCTAGCTCATATTACTATCTGTGTAAATTCGGACTATCTCGGTGAAATCCATATTATTTACGAAAACATCTGTACTGTCCAAATGGTTCGCCTGTAAGACGAGAATATTTATAACCGAGCGGTCTTAATCATTTCAATAGAGTTTTTATATATAAATGAAAGTCTTATACAACTGTAGATTTTAAAGAGAATATGTCTTCAACAGGCAGCACTACTTCTAATAAAAGAGAATATGCACAACTTAACTTTGATTTTTTTCTCAGCATTAGAAACTCAGAATTTCATCAACTTTCTCAAATAATAGAATTAAGAAATCTCTCCTCTATACGAAATTTGTCAGAATTCCGAGTCTTCAAAATCTGTGTCTGCATTTGACCATCGCTAACTGAAATTTCTGGTTTGACATGTATAATTGTTTTGGATGTGAATAAGAACAAGAACATCAACAATAGCAATAACATAAACAGCAACAGCCGCAGCAGCAGCCACAGCAACAGCCACAGCAGCAGCAACATCAACACAAATAACAGCAGATGCAGCAACAACAATAACAGCAGAACAATAAACACAAAAATGTAACATATGCTCTTGTATTCTGCTGCTGTACAGATAGACAATAGCCGGTGATCTGTTAAATGTCATCAGGCATCGTGAATAATTGATTACCTATCTATCTAATTAACAAAGTGTATAATCAATACACATTTATGTAATTAGTTTTGTCGCATGTGCCAGCGACCGCGCAAAAACTGAACAGAGCAAACGATCATGAAAAGGAAATAGATGCCAGTTCTGTTGGTGGTTTAAGTCAGGTTAAGGATGTAAATAGAAGGTAAAATAGAAATATCTAGAATTATTTTGTAATTCAATTAAAAACCATATTTATTATTTTTAAGATGAAATTGATAACGAAAAAGGTATATCGTCGTGCTCGTTTGTGTGCTACTTAATTTCGAAGACGGTATCTGCTTCGTCAAAATCTAATATTTTGTCAATTTTGATAAAAACGAGGTCATTGAGATAAATTTTATCATTCCATTATACATTTGAAACTGAACTTAAAATGAGCATCTAAATAAAAAAAATGGATCATAAAATATTTTAATCTCTTTCAAAAAATACACTAAAAACTAACTTTTTCTCTCATATATTTTTGCTTTAGAAAATAGTTATTGGCTAAACCCAACATACTTTTTATATGTTTTTAACCAAAAGAATTGTCAATTTTTTTTTAGTTTCCTTTGGTCCAATATTAACACTTTCAGAATTTTTATAAAGAAAAGCATAGACGAAATATTTGTCAAATTATTATAAACAGTGCATATTTTGGTGTTATTTTAAAAATGTTTATATTCGATAACATCTGAAAAAATAATAATCATATTTTAGTAAGAAAATAGTCTAAACACTTGTACAACTGTTTGAAAACTTGAACCAAGTTTTTCTATTTATATGAAAAATATATATACTACCTAAATTTACCCATACTTCCTATTTTTCTTAAGAAAATGATGCCAGTAATTGAAAGAATATCGAAAATGGCCATTTTGTTAAAAGAAAATAGACACTTTTGTTACATTTGTTTCATTCAATGTATCTATATCTGTAAGACTGCAACAAAGATAATGGCTTCTTAAAATAAATGCAGCTTTAATTCAAGATATAAAATAGGCAAACACACCGAATACTTCCTAGCCAACAACATCAGGCACCGTAAACTATTTTGTATGCCGGTAAAGGTAAATAGACAAAATACCAAAAATGACCGTACAATATACGTCTGTTACTTCACGGGGATATTTAGAACTAATTAAGCATCACATAAATAGCACATGCATGACAACGTTCGTAATTCTGACTGACTGTCTACAACACGTGTTCATTAATTAACTTATAACGGTTTTGCTGATCCATCCTCTGCACTCCGCCGCCCCCACCCCTCTCCCTCTCTCTCTTCCTCGTCATATGACATGCACTAAAGGAGCGCTAGGGCAGAACTACGTTTTAGCATAACCTCTCATAGGGATAACCTAGTGGTAAATCATCGTACCCAAGACCGAAGGGTAGGGGGGTCTTAGATCCGATCATCCGTCACGGCTATGTGTGGTGTCGATGAGCAAGATATTTATGCTTAGCACTGGTTCTAATGGGACGTAGCTTCCTGCAAGCACTGTAGGTACGTGCATGCTTACACTTTTTTCCGAGAAATAAAAAAAGTAAAAATGCCCCAAAAAGCGCAATAAAAATCGAACCCTTAGTGGGGTAGGATGGGGTGGGGGGGGGGGGGGGGTGTAAACTATAAACATTGCAACACTGTTGACATGTTAAATGAAAATAGTAGTCACCTGAAACCATGGGATAGAAGGCTGTTTCATTTTTCCATTTATTAAAGTGAATAAACCTTAAAACATTGCATTTATCATCAATTTATTTGGTTATAAAACAGTGAATTCAAGGTTAATATTTAGGATAGCCAGAGCCTTAAAGTCGTAAGAAATATACGCCAAAATGCATCTATGACAGTCTAGCTGAAATAAAAATCGGTGGAGCATGTCCTCGTACCCCTCTACAACTGTGCCTACACATCGTTTTCAGCCGAGCTACGCCCCTGTTGTATACAGGAATACTTCAAGTATGATTTGTCTAAGTTGTAAAACAATCTCATTTAAGCCGCTTAATTTATTTGCCTGTAGTTTTTTTTATATCTAAGACAACGTTCTATACGTCATGCCCTTTGATTTAAAGTAAAGTCTGGAAGAAAATATCAATACCATCTCATATTATAGTTCATACTCATCCGCTTGTAACAACACGCATGCAGCTGATGTTCGTCGCGCATTGACGTCATTATAACTGTGTATCCTACCAGGCTATCTGCACGCCATATGTTAAAAGTCAATAGAGAAGAAGCCGCCACTTAACTATCGCTAATGGGACTTACGACAACCTGGATTAATTTCAAGTTACACTGCTTTGCGAATCTAAAGCTTCATGATTTCAAAATTACTTGGAAAATTCAACATTCGATTCGAAGTTTTATAAAGATTGTAATAAATCCCCCCTTTTTAACTGGGGCAATAAATATAACTCGGATTTACGGCTAACGGTAACATGATCTGGCACGACAATACTATCATGATGTTAGATAGCGCTGAAATGTCTAAACAAATGTTTACTAATTTTAAATTCAATCTTTAAAAATAATTAAACAAATATCAATTTGCATTTCTCCAATTCCGCCCCCGAAACTATTGTATCGCAAGGTTTTACAAAACTGTTCCATAAGTAGTTTTAGATGATAGGTTATCGTGTATGCGTACTTCACGCGGTTTTTGTAGTCGTAGGTGTAAATACTAATTTGATACCGAAACATAAGTAACCCTTTTGCTAATTTATAATACATATATATATATATAGATGTTTTCATTCAAAAATCTTCCTCAGGGAAGTAACCATATTACACAAGTTCAATTTAATTCACTCAATATTTAATTTTCGGCCACCTGGCCTTTATCAAAAATTGAAAATTTAATATTGCAGCTAGGTAACGTCCATTTTCCTTTAGATTGTTTTTCTATAATAATGACGTGACGTCACATCCTGTATGGACAACGTCAAAAGATGTAACGTCATTTCCCGCACTATATAATAATTAAAGAAGTTGAATTCAAATGTTATATTTAACATTGCAACCATGCGGGAATTTTGAGGGGATGAAGGGGATGTAACTGATACAACAAACAGGCACATGTACAAGACAGTTAGGAACGCAAGCTGTATTGACACAAATCTGGTGTATGGTTTACTCTGTAAGCAATGTAACAAAACAGTGTATGTTGGAGAGACAGAACGAATGCTAAAGGAGAGGATAAGTGAACATCTGTGTGATATAAGGCAGCAATCAGACAAACCGATCAATCGCCATTTTGTAGGACATTATGAAACAGACTTGAAAGTTGTTGTGTTGCAAAGGATATACAAAGAAGGTCGTGTTTACAGACAAATAGTAGAGGAGAAATGGATAAGGAAACTGGCAACAAAATTCCCGCATGGTTGCAATGTTAAATATAACATTTGAATTCAACTTCTTTAATTATTATATAGTGCGGGAAATGACGTTACATCTTTTGACGTTGTCCATACAGGATGTGACGTCACGTCATCATTATAGAAAAACAATCTAAAGGAAAATGGACGTTACCTAGCTGCAATATTAAATTTTCAATTTTTGATAAAGGCCAGGTGGCCGAAAATTAAATATTGAGTGAATTAAATTGAACTTGTGTAATATATATAGAAGGTTCTGCATAATTCGGTATGTTTGGATATACTGAATGTTATATACATACGTTCAAATAAAACTGTACTACATTTCTCTTATTGGTGTATGCGGCGCAATCTCTCTCTCTCTTTTTTATTGATACCAGTTGTATTTTTGACGTTTAAAATAAATGTCGTCGTTTGATATACTTACGACGTCATAGCGCTAAAGATTACACGATGTTGTGTGACGTCACGTCAGAGTGACGTTTTCTTTAATAACAACTTTGCGCTTCACATTTTACTCAGCACAGTTTGAATTTTACCGGCGTTTTTCACTGAAAGCACGGTATTTTTCTTATAAATTTCACAATTTGTTTTATATTTTTGTGAAGTATATGCGCGCCTTAAGGCGCACATCATAATTTGTGAACGTTTTCACAATTTTATTAATGTTTATTGTGATTTTTTCACACTTCCATGTTTTTATCATTGTAATCGTTTGACATCATAACATTATCATCATTCATATTTTCATTTTCATCCCCTGAAGAAGGAATAATATATATTCCGAAAGCGCTCGGGTTTTTTAAAATATATTAAAAGAATTCAGTATTGTTTGGGTGTATTAATTAATTTTTAATAATTAATTTATTATCTCTCCCATATATATATATACATATATATATATATATATATATATATATATATATAGAGAGAGAGAGAGAGAGAAAGAGAGAGAGAGAGAGAGAGAGAGAGCAATAACATATGTTATATACTAAACTAAAACCTAAGTATAATTGATGTTATGATATTGATCTACAAGTACATGTTTCTGGACCTTCTATTGAAGATAGTAATGCTATATATAATAAAACTACCGGTGTCACTCTTGATTGGAAAACATGATATAATAAATAAGAAATACATACACATTGCTATTCTTATGAACATTTCTCCATAAGTTTGATTATTATTATTATTCATTTGCTACAGCATATGCTTTTATAATATATGACTACCAATACGTGAAATGTGTCTGTAAAACATGCACGCTCCTTTCCACCCCTACAAAAACTAAAATAAAAAACAAAATGAAAGTACGGTCTGCACGCATATGTGCATCACAGATAGATATATGTAATTTTCAGAAATAGTTTTATGTAAAAACCTTAACGATTATAACTACGAAAAAATAAATACTGCAGTGTATGAAGAGCCTTTATACGACTTCGTTTTGGCAAGGTGTGCATAACTCTGATAAACCGTTAAAAGACATCATAATTCGTACATTTGATGTCATCAAGGTCAAAACTGTTTATTTTATTAGACTGATGAAATAAATCCACGGCAATATCACCCCTCCTAATATTTTCCAAAAACAGTGTGGCAACACTATTTAAAAAAACTATTAGTTATAGTTTCTTGAATATATGGCTAGGAAATGTACAGACCAGACTAGACTACGGCGAGTGCGCCTAGCTACAATGTCTTGGTTATTCACAAATAATTATCTCCATATATATATATCATGCATTGTGAATGCGCATCTGAAAGAATACCAAAAATCGTAAATTCCGTTGTTGCGAATTCAATTATCTCCCTTTTATATATATAAATGTCATCAAATATATTTACTTCTAATGTGACTCCATCTGCCCTGTAACCGGACTGGTGCCAACTGAAGCTAGTCCCTTATTCGGTTTTCAGCATAAAACTAACCATAACACTAACACTACTTACATCTTATACTGAAAAGGGACTTAAATTATTGATTGATGGAATATTTAGTGTCATTTTATGCCATCGAGGGCTGACAAACGATACATTAAACTAACCACTGTTTCCTGGGATCCTGAATGGTTAACTACATGTAGTACTCGAGCACTCCCCATCTCCGCAAGTAACCGCTTGAATGATACACACTGTCGTATATCAATCATCATGGAGATTATGGTCGGGTGCGGATTCGAGCTCACGACCCCTGGATTGATAGTTAGACGCGTTACCGGCTGACTAATCGGGCCCGGCGACATTACTCCTTTCTATCCTCACTATTATATACATTTATCACCTTCAACACGAGTACTTGTCGGATTGATACTTGTTGATACTTGTTTCTGGGGGTAAACTTTATGCGGAGTTCGAAAATTATTTCTAACTAACGGTGATTGGGGAGTTTTGTCGCAAATACAAGATGGTCGTCAAAATGGCAACTATTCATGTTATAATATAAAATCTGACCTAAAACGCTGCAAAATGTTTAACATTAGATACTAGTATATTCTGTTGTTAGTTGAGAAAATACACTACTTTCAGAACCATTTATAAACAAAAAATGCTAAAACATTTGTTTCAGTGGAAGCGCATCAGCCCCAGGATCGGAGGGCCGTAGGTTCACTCCTCCGTCACGGCCATGTGCGGTGTTCTCATGCAAAATACTGTTTCTAGAAGAAAGACACTTTTCCCGCATATGCATAGCACTGGTTCTACCAGGGAAGACTTCGAGCGTGATTTGTCTAAGTTGTAATTGTCGAAGTCAAATAAATATTTTGCAGTGTTTTTCGATCAGAATATATATTATAACATGAATTTCAATATTTAGCGGCCATTTTGGATTTGTTTCAAAAGCCTCAACAGTCCATTGGTTAGAAATGAGTTTTCGGACTTAGCATATATTTCAGTTTAAACAATATTTTATTCACAACACACACGGTAGTCATACAATAATCAATATGCACATTAAACTATAATTGCATTTAGATGTATCTGTTTCCTAGCATACATTTTATCCTATTGAAACAAGTCTCAAACGTTTTGGACAAAGTATATATCCGCCCCGTAGCTCTGGGTTATCATATACGTGACAATTGGGGAAAAAATGGTTCATTCTATCAAGGAATTATATAGAGATATATACTATACAAGTCCTTGATTCTGTATTTAATTTAGCAGAAAAAAACGTGATATTTCAGTGTCATATTTAATTTAATTACCGTTACTGAATACAAGTGTTGTTAATAAGATTTAAACTACACCGTCGCCGTGATGTCATTATCCTTTTGACCAAAATAGCTGCTTATTATGTGAGTAACGCGTCAACTGGTCACGAATTGCCACTCCGTCTGACACCCTAGTCACATGGCTCCTAGCCAAGTTAAAACATGTGACAGTTCTTAGAAATACGACTCCATTATATTATCAGTTTCACCGTTGCTGTGCCACGTCTCAGTGTGTGTAACATTCAATAAATCAAAGCTTATAAATCACATTTATTGATAATTGTACAACGATTTATATGTACATATTGCTTCTATATATTTTCTTTAATTTCAGTTTCAAAAATGGCAACGCGGACTGCGGTTATGAAAACTGAATGTTTAACTAAATATGGAGGCAATGTGAGGGAATTAGCAATGGTTGTACTTGCGCGCATGCGCGATGATGAAACAAAACTGATACGACAGGCAAAGAAACTAATCAAATCACACAAAGCACTAGCTGCGCAGATTCTTACAACGGATATAGATGGGTGGTACCCATTACACGCGTGTGCTCTTAGGGGATCAAAAAAACTTTTAAAAGTATTTCTAAACTCAGGTGTCGATATTAACACTCCAATGGGTGAACCGGAAGGTCTTCCAACCGGATGTACATTACTGCACATGGCTTCATTGAGAGGTGATTTGAAAATATTGGAACTTCTTATATCTAGAGGTGCGTACCTCAACGCCACAGACAGTAATGGTACTACACCTGTAATATATGCGGCAAGAAGGCGCCATAGAAGGGCAGTTCGTTTACTGGAACAACACGGAGCAAATATGACGGGAAGTGAACCTTCGCCGAATAACGAGCTTTATGATTGTGTCACTCCGCAACCGACGCATACTAGTTTTTGTTTCTTTTGGAAATGAAATTTTGACAATGTAATCAATGAATTATATAGAGATTATAATATACACGCCCTGGATGTAATGCAGTTGGCTGTAGACACAAATCTGCCGCCTGGGTCTGTTACATGGCCATGAGATTTGACCACGTTTATTGGTTGGTTGCTTCAGCGAAACTTTAATGACGTCACCGATTGTTAAACGTCGCATAGCTATAGAATTCCCTGTTGGATAGAGCTGATCTGCGAGTTCAGAGACTGGAATAGACTAGTAATACAGCATCGATGTTATACACTGCATTGGCTGTGCAACAACTAAGACTAACACGGGGAGTTTTAAATTTCTGATCTGATCTCAAATGTGATATGTGGATTATATATATATATATATCAAAACGTTGCCATCCATGCCTTATAGTTCTATAAGAATAATGAATGTATATATACTTTAAATTATTCGAAGCTGTGTCGATTTTCATTGAACTGAGATACAGATAATAATACTACGATATAATGTATTAATCAGAATTGCTTGTTAATAATGCTGGTGACGGAACTGGCTTAACTGACGTCTGTTGTTGTCATTATTGACCTACAACCGAACTACCTCGACGAATTCCGTAGATACACTGTTCAGGCGGAGATGTGTATAAAGATTTTAGTATTACGAATATATTATGCATTTACAATTATGTCAAAGATAGTATCAGAGACTGACATTGAATAAAACTAGTTCCACTAATATTTGTATATGCTTTTTGATACATTATAGACATTTCTAAATGTATTATTTTGATAGTTTTACTGAAGTTATTGATGGTAGTTTCGATAGTTTTAATGATAAAAGAGTGAAGTTCAAACCCGAGTACCATCATTTCACCAACATCGTGGTATATACTTACCTAAAACTTAAATAAAAAGAAACGACTGGACTAACTCCAGTTCAATTACATTGATATGCTTTTTAATAACAGACATTTTTCAAATACATGTGAATTGTCATGACAACAAGATCAAGCTGTATCTTTGTTTATACATTATGTATTTTCATTCATTTAACATAGATGTGAAGAATTCCATCAAATCGGTTCGATGCTTTCTCGCGATCGAGCTCAAATATGAATTAGTATAAACCAACTTTAGTTTATAATCTATTTCAGTTCGATTGCGAAGGAAGCACACAGCGTCTCAAGTCCACTCTTAAGTAGAACCAGTACATCGTGGTGTTTTAAGTAGAACCAGTACATCGTGATGTTTTAAGTAGAACCAGTACATCGTGTAGAACCAGGACACCGTGGTGTTTTAAGTAGAACCAGTACATCGTGTAGAACCAGGACACCGTGGTGTTTTAAGTAGAACCAGTACATCGTGATGTTTTAAGTAGAACCAGTACATCGTGTAGAACCAGGACACCGTGGTGTTTTAAGTAGAACCAGTACATCGTGTAGAACCAGGACACCGTGGTGTTTTAAGTAGAACCAGTACATCGTGATGTTTTAAGTAGAACCAGTACATCGTGTAGAACCAGGACACCGTGGTGTTTTAAGTAGAACCGGTACATCGTGTAGAACCAGGACACCGTGGTGTTTTAAGTAGAACCAGTACATCGTGGTGTTTTAAGTAGAACCAGCACATCGTGGTGTTTTAAGTAGAACCGGTACATCGTGTAGAACCAGGACACCGTGGTGTTTTAAGTAGAACCAGTACATCGTGGTGTTTTAAGTAGAACCGGTACATCGTGTAGAACCAGGACACCGTGGTGTTTTAAGTAGAACCAGTACATCGTGGTGTTTTAAGTAGAACCAGCACATCGTGATGTTTTAAGTAGAACCAGTACATCGTGGTGTTTTAAGTAGAACCAGCACATCGTGGTGTTTTAAGTAGAACCAGCACATCGTGGTGTTTTAAGTAGAACCAGCACATCGTGTTGTTTTAAGTAGAACCAGCACATCGTGTTGTTTTAAGTAGAACCAGTACATCGTGGTGTTTTAAGTAGAACCAGCACATCGTGTTGTTTTAAGTAGAACCAGCACATCGTGTTGTTTTAAGTAGAACCAGGACACCGTGGTGTTTTAAGTAGAACCAGTACATCGTGTTGTTTTAAGTAGAACCAGTACATCGTGGTGTTTTGAGTAGAACCAGCACATCGTGTTGTATTAAGTAGAACCAGCACATCGTGTTGTTTTAAGTAGAACCAGTACATCGTGGTGTTTTAAGTAGAACCAATACTTTGTGTTGTTTTAAGTAGAACCAGTACATCGTGTTGTTTTTAAAGGCATCGGGTCGAGCTGGGAATCGAACCCACAAGCTCTGGGACGAGCGGCCAACACTCTTTCCACTGTGCTACCACTTCGTACTTGATATACTTTTTAATTAAGTTTCAAAGATATCGAAAATATACCACCCAAAGGAGTGTTAAGCTAATTACACTTAACTCGGCTCTGTGCTTCACAACACATCAATACATCATCTGTAAAACAATATTTTATATATTTCTGTGCAGAATTAAGACGGATACTAGTATTTAAATAAATAAGTTGCCAGTTATTTATTCTTATTTCACATGGATTCAGTATGATGCTATATTAAATGCCCAAGGAATACAATGTCGAGGTCGCCAGTACTGACCTGTGCTCAAACGTCTCATGGTGAACACTTATGGCAGGTTACAATAAATGAAGCGGACACGAAAATGTGTACCTACCTCTAAATGTATCCTTGACCTTTGAATTATTGACACGTCGCTGATTATGGTGAACAGTTATACATATGTACCATGCTATTTGAAAATCGATGATGGGGTTTACAGCGTATATGAAACGTACACATTTCTGACCTTGAGCCTCTAAGTTTGACCTTGACTTCTGCTATGCAAGACATGTGGGATTTTGAGAACGAGAGTTCGGGTCTCATCTTGGCTATGGAATTAAAGATTGAGTTTGGGATTTAAGTAAGAGCTGATATGGACGGCTATGTAGTAGTTATGGCAACTAGGGACTTGTGGTGTCTGTGTGGACTAACTATCTGGACTGTTATTAACATCTTATATACTAACGTATCACTTACGACATTAAGTTTTAGAAAATTTAAATTATCTTGTGATTAATTTAGTCACCATTCAATGCATAGTGCCACACGATGCTACGACAAACAGCCATCGCAGATATATCGTCCTTTACAGTGTGTAATGTGACGGCTGTGTTAGTAAGTGTTACAGCACGATGTTGATGGGTGACAAGATAGCACGATGTTGATGGAGCGAAGGCACGATGACGCAATGCTACTACAGCACGATGATGACGGTACGACGGCATGTGTTGCATTATGGGACCTGTGCTATGTACTAACACAATGGTCACTATGCTTAACTGCCCTTGACAATGTCATATATGTTTAATCTCTCCCCGTCTAGTTGATTCAATTATGACAGTAACTGTTGTTATATACTTTGATATTGGCAAATGAAATCAATAAGAAAGAAATCGTCAATCAACGGTAACTATAGACGACTTTTTTATTTCACAGCACTGTCCATAAGCAACTGGATCACATCACATCACATGTGATTCTCAATGGAAGGATATAGGTGTAAACCCACCATTGATTTTTGTTCTTTATTCTATAGTAAATAATAAAAGTTTGAAGGCTTGTCATTCATAGAGAGACCTAAATGAAAAAAATGAAACTTACATTTTACTATTTGTCAACCTCTGCACTATCAAAATATGATGAGATAAGTAGGGGTCATTTGTAATATAAATGATTTTTTTCTGCTCAGTGTGTACACTGGTGACAAAGTGAAAGTAGACTTCCGAAATCATGTATTCATACCCCAATTTCCAAGCATCATTTTATTTTTCTAATTTCACAATTCAAACATGACAATGCTGTCAAAATGTTCAAAATACATCAATAATGCCACTCAAATATAAAAATGAGCATTAAAATAAGGAAAATTCATTTTTAAAGAAAAAAAAAGCGAGGATTATTTATAACCCCACGGAAGCACATTCTTTTTCCAATGGTGGTAATATGCCTATAGCACATGGTGATGAGGACTGTCATTCATGCTCCTCAGTATGTATACGAGTTGTTTCCCCTGGTAATATAACGTCACACATGATGTTTTTGTACACCGTGTGTACAGAATTGAATACACAACAACGTTAGAAATAATGATTACAGTTTTTATTTATATAAGTGAATTCTTTCACATTTGCATATCACAGTACAAAAATAAAAGTCAACGTTTCAACAAATTATATGCTTGATTTACCCTTATGATCTATATATGGCCAGTTTATACATATTACTGATTTAGCCAAACTTGGATAAATAGCACGCTCCAATGAAACATAGCTACTTTGATGTTGCAGACATCTATATATCTACTAACACTATATATATAATGAGCATAAACGCACGTATTTTTGTACAACCTTCAGCTTTCTACTATATATTCCTACTAAGATATTAAATTCTGCTTTCGGACATTTTATTTCAACTACTATTTCAACTACGGATGTACATATGTGTCAACGACGGACACACACACACGTGTCAACGTTCATTTCATTATTGTAATTACCAGAAGCTTAAACAGTTGAAAACGACTGCTTAATCAAACATTTGATATATATTTTTTTCAAATTGATTTGTGCGTACGATTAGATGTTTAAAACTGATTTATTTTATATCGTTTGTGAAACAAGTTGTCAAATTCTTCCTGTGTATAATCAGTACTAAGCATACGCGGATAAAGTGTCTTGTTCAGGGAGCCGTGGCGGAGGATCGAACACACGACCCATCCCCGATCCTGGGTTCCACACGATGCAATGTTGGCTTTGTGTAAAGTGTAAATGAACACTAAGACTGAAGTTTGATACCAGGTGTTGGTGGAAATGAATGGATCACAATTGTCAGCCTTAATTAAACTTGAACTATAAAATAAAATAATTTCATTTGACTAATTGTCATATTTTGTTCATACACATCCTGTTATACATGGTTATGAACAAATAGATAATACAGCATATCAATCTAAAATAAATCATCGCGCAGATGAAGGTCTGTTTCATACAGAAAATCTAGAGTATTTGTTCATGTTTTTATTGATAAAAATTGGCAGACAGTTTATATTCGACTTAGATATACACTGGGTATAGTTCAGTTTATTTTTTATTTTTGTTTTATTTCAAACTTGATCGTTTAGCTTTTTCCGCCTTCATGGTTCTTGTAGACTAATATATAGTCATGGAGTCCTCGAACAGCTTCGTCATGTCTTCTTCACGCACTTCCCTCGGCGACAACTTCACCAGACGATGCTGAAACATGAACAACATGCCGATAACTCTGATGCGGTAGACAAACTCGGTTCACACTTTATATCGCATAATTTCACAAAATATCTTAAATATTTCTGATTTTTTAAAATAATAAATTGCTGTACATACAACCTTTTTCACTGGTCTAAAATTAAGAATGATTGATGGATATATACTTAGATTAAAGGGCGATTAATGGATACATTCAAAGATTAGGGATGATTAATGGATACATACTAAGATTAAGGATGATTAATGGATATTTATACTAAGATTAAGGATGATTAATGGTATACTAAGATTAAGGACGATTAATGGATATATACTAAGATTAAGAGTGATAAATAAATGCATACTAAGATTAAGGATGATTAATGGATACATACTAAGATTAGGGATGATTAATGGATACATACTAAGATTAAGGATGATTAATGGATACAAACTAAATATTAAAGATGATTAATGGATACATACAAAATGTTAAGGTCGATTAATGGATACATACTACGATTAAGGACGATTAATGGTTACATACTAAGATAAGGGATGATTAATGGATACATACTAAGATTAGGGACGATTAATGGAAACATATTAAGATTAGGGATGATTAATGGATACATACTAGGAATAAGGATGATAAATGGATACATACTAAGATTAGGGATGATTAATAGATACATACTAAGAATAAGGATGATTAATGGATACATATTAAATATTAAGGATGATTAATAGATATATACTTAGATTAAGAATGATTAATGGATATATACTAAGATCAAAGATGATTAATGGATACATACTAGGAATAAGGATGATTAATTGATACATACTAAGATTAAGGATGATTAACGGATACATACTAAAGATTAAGGATAATTTATGGATATAAACTAAGATTAAGGATGATTAAATGATACATACTAAAGATTAAGGATGATTTATGGATATACACTAAGATTAAGGATGATTAATTGATACATACTAAAGATTAAGGATGATTTATGGATATACACTAAGATTAAGGATGATTAATGGATATATACTAAGATTAAGGATGATTAAATGATACATACTAAAGATTAAGGATGATTTATGGATATACACTAAGATTAAGGATGATTAATTGATATATACTAAGATTAAGGATGATTAATGGATATATACTAAGATTAAGGATGATTAAATGATACATACTAAAGATTAAGGATGATTTATGGATATACACTAAGATTAAGGATGATTAATTGATATAAACTAAGATAAAGGATGATTAATGGATATATACTAAGATTAAGGATGATTAATGGATACAGACTTAGACTAAGGATGATTACGTGATACATACTAAGATAAATAATTACTTTGACATTAGCAAAATCAATGCTGACATTTAAATCCCTGAGTGTCTTTGTAACGACAATAATTGACAAAACCTGTTTTGCCGATGAAAGAATAATTTCTGATTCAAGAACATGAACAATTGTTCTGTCGCCAATACACGTTTTCGGCACAATATATAATGGTGTTGCCTATATTGTGATACAGGTTATGGAGATGTCCTGTCGTCAAGGTCTAATATTAGAATACAAAAGTAGGGCTGGTCACCGAAACCAAAACTATCTAAATTAAGGATTTCTTTCAACAATGTTTCGTTCTATAAATACGTTTTTTTTTTGTTTAAATGTTCGTTCGTATAAAATTGCATGACTCAGGTCCCCTTATATATTATATCTTATACTTATAACAACATATTTGCCTTATTGGATGGCATTTCCTGGAAGATTTAAATTAAAAAAACAACTTTGCTTGTGTGTCTATCATTTAAGGACCACGCTCCTGCATATCCCAAATATTTATTTATTCCAACTCGAGCTACGTAAACAAAATCTGCATTAAGCAAAATGACGGATATTCAGTATTTAACTTCGTAGATATTTTTATTATAACTAAACCCTTTAAAGGAAATTAATCATTGTTATCCAATTAAGCATTCATGCCATTGCTAAATTACGAGAAAAAATACTGATTCCTTCAATAAGTTTTAAGCTCTGTGATTAATCGTTCATCTTTCTCGTCTGTGTTGATATATTTTGTTATTGTATTAATGTAGTTAGTTCGATGCTGTTCTTTGTTAATATGTTGAGGGCCCTATGAAACATTGCATATATTCACTTAACATCATTAATAAAAGACTCCATTATTATCCCATACAGATAACAGTATTATGTTTTAACAAACTGGTGTTTTATGTGCATATTAATACCTGTGGCATGGCACCGGCCACCATTGTTGGAACGTCGTCCTTTGTGTAGCCAAGTGCATTGAGACCGTTTGGTACCTTCAGTTCCGTTAGAATCTCCCGAAGTTTATCCGTAAGAATTTTTCCGGCGTCGTCTTTGCGAGCGTTACGAATATCAACACCTGCAACAGGAAATGATTTTTGAAGGCATTTTATTTTATTTTTATTATAAGGCAAATGACACAAGCCGATATTAAGTGTTATCAGTGACAGAGACGTAATTAAGCCATTGGTATTAATTGGTGTTTGTTATTGGTCGTAATAAGATAACTCAAGAGTGTTCACCTGGAAACAGTTCCGTTCTTTTATGATAAAAATTACACTTAATCAATATCAATATGCTTAGTATTCACTTTACCCCCCGACCAACAACTTGCAATTATAACATTCTTGGAATAAAAGTTTGTAAATGAAGTACCTCAGCTCACTAAAATACTTACATTCGATATTGTATGCTTTATATTTCGTGGTGTCTGAACCGACCCATCAGAGTTTTAATCCAGGTCCTATGCCAATAGCCTTACTTACAATTATGTCGGTGTTATCAAGCGATGCAGTCTTTATCACCGTTAACAATACCATACACGACGGGAACTATTTTTTATTTCTCGCAATTCATTTTTTCATAAGAAACGATACAATGCATTGTGGTTATTGTATTATGTCATTTTTAAAGAAAAGGTTACATAAAATAAACCACACGCTACAATAATATCAATCAAATTAGGCAGGCGCTTGACTCTCAAGGTGATTCAAGCCCGCCTATCAGTACTTGTAATGCTTTGATTTGATAAAGGCAACATGATTTTCAGCTTTAACGAAAAACAACAACAACAAATTGACAACAATTCTCTGTTTTATAACACATATAAGACATAATGCACGTCACGCATGATTAAAAATGGACGTATAGACAACCGTTCTCCTTGCGTTAAGTAACGGTGAACGTATATATATATATATATATATATAGAGAGAGAGAGAGAGAGAGAGAGAGAGAGAGAGAGAGAGAGAGAGGGAGAGAGAGAGAGAGAGAGAGAGAGAGAGAGAGTATATTATCAAATTTTATATCACTGAACACCGGCTTGTCCTCAAATTACCACGGTATTACACGATAACTGCGGGATACCAGTCAGCAAAATGTATTACCAGTTCGATGTAAGTGCACGCAGTCCTGCTCTTAACGTGAAGCATGCTATTGAAATGATAAGCCAATAACACAAACTCGTACCTAAAGCTTCTGCCGCCTCCAAGTGGCGCTCGGGGCAAGCTTGGGCTGTGAATTCGAACACTGCTGGTGCAGATATGATAACTGAGAGCCCGTGTGGCTGTAATTTAAGAAAATTAAACATAATTTATTCAATGATATACTGCATTACCACATTTAAAGAGCAAATATATCCAACATAAAAAAACACAACATCTCTAACATATCACTAACATTAAACAAGAGTTGTCAGAAGACAACAAAGTTCGCCTATGGGATAAAACTCACCACCCATGCAAAGATTGAGAATGGAGGCAAACACCAAAACTTAAACGTAACTTAACGCAAAAGTTTAATCTGGATGTTTACAGACGACGACGACGCCGACGACGACGACGCCGGGGTCATGGCAATAGCTCTCATGGACATTCCTCCCGGCGAGCTAAAAAAACAAACATTTCTAACATAAAACCCCCATATTTTTCTAACAAAAAAGCGGATCCTTGACTTAATACTTTGGATCCGCCTATGTCTAAAAGAAATATGTGTTGGATGTAGTTAAATAAATACGAACGATTCTCACAATCAATGTGCACCAAACTATATAATAATTTACAAAGGCTGATAAGAAATCATCTGAAATTCTATATAAATGTTGACACATATGTCCCAATGAGAGTCACCCGTATCACTTTCAGTTTAAAAGTTCGCATGTAGTTGTAGTCGCATACTATTTGTGTTGTTTTTGTCTATACGATATGAAACGTAGCTGCTTCCGGCACATGGAAGTTTACGTTTTACTTACAATTAATGGGAATTCTTGTTCATAGCCTTTCTCCTTGTAAGTTCGTACATTTCCCGATATGGGATACGACATACCGTGACTGTAAAAAAAGACGCAAATATCATTAGTATAAACATCCAATATTGTATAAAACATAGTGCATATATTTTCCCGCTTAAAACATTGTGTACATAGCCTACATACACAATAGTATATAAACGATGAACGGACATGGCGAGATCAGTATAGACCCGAAAATGTCGTTGCGGGGTATTCGACAAATTCATGGCAGTGATACAATGACAAAACTACAGACTCATTAAAATATCATTAATTCTACATATATATTTGACCTCAGGGTATGACCTTGGCCTTCGGACCTAGGTCATATGCACAACAGTCTTGCGCGTATTACATATTCATGGTATAGCAACATGTGTGTCAAGCTATTTAAATAACCGGACACGAATAGGGCCATTTTCGTTTATTTGATCTGTAGGCGTGACCTTGACTTTAAATGAGCAAGGACCTCGGTCTTGTACGCGAAACATCGTCAAGTCATGGACAACAGCTATAGAATATGGGGTCAGTATATATATAGGTATGGTAATTTGAAAAAAATGTTTTAGCCAATTGTAAATTTTGAATAAAATCCTGATAAATATCCTAACCACTTACTTTGGCATTTGGAGCAATGATTCGGTATTAAACATAGAATTTCAAGTTGATAACAGTAAATGATATCTACCATAAATGACAGCCAGCATTCCCAAAACCCACACCGGCGTACGCACTAGCCAAATGCATCGATGACCGAGCCTCAAAGTCATCGGCGTTGAAAGTAGCTCTGAAAAATAAATAGATACAAAACATTATGGATTCAGTAAAGTAACTTACTAGTACACTGACCCAAAATGAAAACTTTACACTTTATATGTTTGAATATTCCTTTTGTTAACATACATATTCCAAAAGTGTTATAAATGGCTATCAGAATTTAATTGCGGATAATTATTATACAATTTAGTTTTCAGAAATTACGAAGTATTAATGCGTCCGAGCACAAAAAAAGTTTTCCTTACTGTGCACGTGCGCAACATCCGGTTTTTCACTTACAGGTTTTACACCAGCAAGTACTCATTCGTTGCTAAGCGCAGATAAAAAAAAGGTAAATTTGTTTTAAATTTTTTTTTTATTTAGCGGTGCCATGTCTTTCGGAAACTGAGAGAAATCATGCCCTTTATATGCTCCTCAATGGTAAATACCACTGTACGTCATTTTGGCTGTTCCAGATGGACTATTTATATTCTTGTAAACCGGTACAATACTACTGGATATGTCAGAGATCGCGTCAGACCGAAATGCTCTTCTGTTGGAATGGCAACGTATTCCAAACACGCTCATTTAGCGTTACGTAAGTTCACAGAGATGATGTAATCAGGAATGCATTCGTAAAAAAACGGAGTCCACACTGGTTACTGACGTTTTAAAAAAGTCAGTTATTGCACTAAGCCAGCACTTTATGACTTTTTCAAATATTACATGACCATTTTCATTTTTCTCGAATTATCATTTTGACCCTTTTTCACTGAATTGATCCGACAAAAACATGCGATGTCTGATTTTCCCCAGTAAATTACACAGAAATATTTATATAGCCATGAAGCTCCAATGAAAACCTTTTTTAGCCCTGAAATATATTTATCAGCAAAAGAGACACTTTTGAAGTCGATGTAAAGTTTTCATTTTGGGTCAGTGTAGATTTCTATATGACCAGCAATACCGAAGACAATGGATGTAAGGTTTGCTTTCTATAAATCATTTAGGATTTCTAGACTCGTGTGACAGGAGGCCCAACACGAAGCTGTGTACTTCACTTACACTCGGAAATTGGATATTTTAAAGTGCTCACTTATCCCAATAGAGTTTGACTTGTTCATCTCATCAGTTAAACGAAACTCTGCTGCAGGATTTACCGATTTAGCCAATGTACTCGACCGCGGTAAAACGAGACACAAAACTAAACTAAAACAGAATTATTTAAATATGTTTTATTTCACATCATCACAATGCAATAAAATCATCACAAGTATACAAATACGTTAACGAATCTAAAGTATGATTGATTGATTGATTGAATATTAAGCGTCATTTTTATGCCATCAAGGGCTAACGGACGACCAGTTAACCTAGCCACTGTTTCCTGGGATTAACCAATACTCGAGCACACCCCATCTCCGCAAGTAACTAATAACTTTCCCACTTGAATCAGCGGTGAGCGACGAATGATAATGAAACACATATTGTATATCAATCATCACGGATACTGTCTAAAGTTTGTCTAAGTACAGTGTGGGTGAAGATTGTAAAATTATACATGTACAAGAGAGGTAACGCATGTTGACTGATTTAAAGTTAGATGTAAGAGTATCCTCCCCGCGGATGGTGTTGTAGCAAAACAAAGAGGTCTAAGAAAAAAATCTATTTTTTCAGTACAGTTTATATTTTCTATAGTTTGTCGTCACGTGATGGTTTGGTTGCAATGATATGGTTGAGATATAAATTATATAACAAGATAGATAAAAGATAATTAAAAAACAACACATCACTATGGATCTTTCCAACATCACCTTGTCACCAATATGACCACGGGTCGATCTGGACATTTTGGTCAGGTGGGGTCAACCACTTTCCAGGTTGGGCAGGAGTGGCTCGAAGATAGTAAACTTTGAAATAGTGACTTTAATACTATCAGCAATATTTCAGGAATCCTATATTGGGTCTGGATCCACTGCCCTCAACCCTGGATCCACAGGTGACGGCGCACTCATTTCAGACTGTTGCTAATTACTTTAGGTCAAATAAAGGATTTTAAAGTTTACTAGCTTGTATTTACACTCCAGCTTTCAACTGCTCATTTTAATAAGTATTGAAAATAAAACATTATACTGAACGAACCGTTTGATATATTTTGCTGTCATGCGTAATGCGTGCAGTGACCAGATATCACTGATGGGATTACAGCCCTGGTATGCAGGCCTCAAATTTGGGTTTGTAGGGGGTGGTCCTCTCTCTGTGTACGGTTTAGCTGTGAACGACTCTATTGCATGGCTGAAAAGGCACATATCAAAAGTGACATCTTTTCACAAAGATATTACTCACAACACATTTTCACACATGTTACTGGATATCGCGGGTTTATTTATATCGATATTTGTTCATTAACACCACAACCCGTCACCGTTTATAAGATATCAAAACTACACTTGTAAACCAGACATCGATTCCGACTTCTACCATTATTTAATAGTACATTTGTAAAGTTATGCAATACATCAACATCCATATATATAATACATGTGTCATTTAATGTAAATCTAAGATAAAGTGTCGTTATCGATATATATCGTGAGAACATATGTAAACATAAGACACGATATCGATGCCGATACAACACTTTATATTTTTATACGATATATATGCCATGTCATGTTTTTTTCTCTCAATTATTTGTAATATTTTAGGGGGAGGGCTTTATGCGGCCAAACCCCATTGCTGCTAATATAAATGCAATACAATATGATTAAAGCAATCGTATTGTTTCAACATGTAGGCTAATTCTCCAATAAAATGTGAATATTGGTTGATACGTACCACAACACGTCAATACCGGTATAACACGTGACTCGTTCCGGAGCTGTTATGAGATGCTCCGGGTCGACTATTCCTAATAACGGTCGTAACGCCCTGTTTGCAATACCTTTTCAATAAAAAAAGTATCAATCTACATTTTCACAGTCAATTTGTCATGCTAATACTAATAGCTACCAGAATGAAATACTAACGTAAATATCACAGAAATGTTAGTAGCTGCCATAACTATCAATGAAATGAACTTATATCAAAGACTACCTATAACTAATAACATATTTCACAAGTCGGTTGTTATGCATTCAATACTGTTACACATCCATATTTAGTATATGAATATGTTTATTTTACAACGCTTCTTCGGTTAAACAACAGCGAAAATGGTAATTAAAATACCATATTTACATATGTGTAACATGTTGAACATATATTATAGTTCGAACATATGTATCTTACTTCAATTGTTAATTACAACTTATACAAATCACACTTGAAATCATCATAAGTAGAACCAGTACTACGCATATGCAGATAAAGTGTCTTGCTCGAGGACACCACACATAGCCTTGGAGGAGGAGGATCGAACTCACGACCCTCCGATCCCGCTCTACCGCTGGACCATGCACTTTATACACTTAGAAAATATTGAAAAAATAATTGCATTTCAAAGGACAAAAACAAGACAACATCAAGAACAAATGTTAAAATCTAAAAGGTGGGGCAATAGTGTAGTGGATAGAATGCTGGTCGCTTGCGCCAATTGTTACGGGTTATATCCAAAGATCGACCCGAGACCTCTTAAATAGCAGTACTGGTTCTACCCAGGAAGCGATATCGAGCGCGGTTCATAGTAGCTGTTTGCTTTCTTCACAATCTACCTGAAATGAGCTGGTACAAATTGATGGTGAAAATTACACTTATGTTATGAATCATATACTTATATCAGAAACAGATATTCTGAAATGAAAGAAACAAATAGCATACATGTATATGGTCTGAAACAACTAATGTAAGTTTACCTGTCTTTGCTTTCATGGGAAGATAATCAAATACGGAGACACCGGTTGTTTCACTTCCGGTCCCAGCAGTAGTCGGTACTAAAAACAAATCAGAAATAATAATAAAGATGCACTTCTATTTCTCAATAAATAAAAATAACACAATTTATCTTCATTTAAACTGATGCAAAACCGTTTCCCTATATTTGAAATAACTTCCACAGTTCAAGGAAAGAAATCTGAATCTGTATTCATCAACAGTATCAATCTAAAATTCTTCTTTTACGTAAACCGTGCAATTTAAATTTTGTTCACAAAATACGATTTTCGATAAATTGTTTCTTCCCGCGTGAGACGGCTACATAATAGTAACTTTCGAGCACGCTGATTGGTCAAGGCGAAATACGTGACACTTATGTAAACAAGAAATGTCACTGGTAAGTGTCGCATGCCCCCAAATGGTCTGTGAAAATAACAATATATGTTATAATAAGTAGCGATGTATCCATGAATATCAAAAGTAATGGACCGACGTTCAGACTAGACATGCAATTTCATGTTTTTTTACATTGCATAACCTTGGCCTTTGTGTAACCTTGACCGTAACATCTGATGAAATGATCTGGGTATTTCTACAAGTAAATAAGGTGACAAATCATCATATCACTTTTGTCAAGCTATTTTAAAATCCCTCCGTGTAAGACAAAGTTACAGACCATAAATAAAATATCAAACAAACTGAAAGTGTGAACTTGCGGTAAGGTTCTGGGTCTTAACGTGACACGTAGTCATGTCATGTTGATCAATTGATAAAATTATTCAAGTGCATTTGAAATCCATCCATGTATGAGGTACGGGTCTGGGTCTTACGTGTGACTCGTCATCGTATCTTGATCAATCGAGCCAAATTATACACTAAGTTACAGGCCAGAAAAGCAATATCAAAAAAATTGAAAGTGTGACCTTGACATTTAAGGAAAGGTTCTGGGTTTTACATGCAACACTTAATTATGTCATGTTGATCAGCTGAGCCAAATGTTTTTGAAATTTATCCATAAGTGACAAAGTTACAGACCGGACACGAAATCTCACAGACTCAAAGTGTTGTCAAACAAACCTTAAGTGTGACCTCGACCTTTGAGGTATGCGTGTGGGTCTTATGCGTGACACATCGTCATGTCATGCTGATGAATTCAGCCAAGTGTTTTTGAAATTTATCCATAGGTGACAAAGACCGGACACGAAATCTCAATCAGACTGAAAGTGTCACCAAACAAAGTGAAATTGTGACATTGAACTTTGAAGTGGGAGTCTGGTTGTAACACGCGACACGTCGTCATGTTATGTTGATCATTTGTAGCAAGTATTGATAAAATCTATCTGTACATGACAATATTACAGGCCGGACACACATTTTCACACAGACACAAAGTGTGACCTTGACCTTTAAGGTACGGGTGTGGGTCTTACTCGCAACAAATCGTCATGTTATGTTGATAATTTGTAGCAAGTATTTATAAAATCCATTTATGCATGATAAAGTTACAGGCCGGACACGAAATATCACACAGGCTCAAAGTGTTGTGAAACAAACTCAAAGTGTTACCTTGACCTTTGAGTTACGGGTGTGGGTCTTACTCGCGACACGTCGTCGTGTTATGTTGATCATTTGTAGCAACCATTTATAAAATCCATTTATGCATGACAAAGTTACATGCCGAACACGAAATCTCACACAGACTCAGTGTTGTCAAACAAACTCAAAGTGTGACCTTGACTTTTGAGATATAGGTGTGAGTCTTACTCGCGACACGTGGTCATGTTATGTTGATCAATTGTAGCAAGTATTAACAAAATCCATCTACGCATGACAAAGTTACAGGCCGGACACAAACTCTCACACAAGACTCAAGGTGTTGTCAATCAAACTCAAAGTGTGACCTTGACCTTTGAGGTACGGGTTTGGGTCTTACACGCGACCCGTAGCCATGTTATGTTGATCATTTGTAGCAAGTATCAACAAAATCCATCTATGTATGACAAAGTTACAGGCCGGATACGAAGTACCGGACGGAAGGACGGACGGACGCTGCGATTACTATATGCCATCCCCAATTTTATTTTCTTTGTGGGGTGGGAGGGGGGGGGTAGGCATAAAATGCATGCAACTACATTTGAGTTTTACAGACCCAAATTGCACGCTATTACATTAGGGTATCACAGACCCAAATTGTAAGCTATTACATTAGGGTATCACAGACCGAAAGTGTACGCTATTTCATTGGGTATCACAGACCCAAATTGTACGCTATTACATTAGGGTATCACAGACCCAAATTGTACGCTATTTCATTAGGGTATCACAGACCCAAATTGTACGCTATTACATTAGGGTATCACAAACCCAAATTATACGCTATTGCATTAGGGTATCACAGACCCAAGTTATACGCTATTACATTAGGGTATCACAGACCCAAATTATACGCTATTACATTAAGGCAGACCCAAATTGTACACTATTACATTAGGGTATCACAGACCCAAATTATACGCTATAACATTAGGGTATCACAGACCCAAATTGTACGCTATTACATTAGGGTATCACAGACCCAAATTATACGCTATTACATTAGGGTATCACAGACCCAAATTATACGCTATTACATTAAGGCAGACCCAAATTGTACGCTATTACATTAGGGTATCACAGACCCAAATTATACGCTATAACATTAGGGTATCACAGACCCAAATTGTACGCTATTACATTAGGGTATCACAGACCCAAATTATACGCTATTACATTAGGGTATCACAGACCCAAATTGTAAGCTATTACATTAGGGTATCACAGACCCAAATTGTACGCTATTACATTAGGGTATCACAGATCCAAACTATACGCTATTACATTATGGTATCACAGACCGAAATTGTACGCTATTACATTAGAGTATCACAGACCCAAATTGTACGCTTTTACATTAGGGTTTCACAGACCCAAATTGTACGCTATTACATTAGGTCATCACAGACCCAAATTGCACGCTATTACATTAGGGTATTACGGACCAAAATGCCATCCATGGTAATTAACCCGTTTACTGTAACAGTCAGGTTTAATGGGAATTGAAATGTTGTTTAAGGTCTCGGACTAAAATTCAAATGTTTAGAGGATTAGTACTTTAGCCACACCCTTTACTCCATGCATCTGTCAACTCTTTTGCGTGCAGACATTCTTGAAGCAGGTACATAACTGTATATGTCCATAATTATGAACGAGTAAATCCCCGATGAGATTTGGGTCATTGTACACTTTAGTTGTATCCTGTATTATTTTGTAGAAATTGACAACAAGCGAGTCTTCCTACATTTCCGCAGTGTGTGCTACATGCGAAGAGTTGACAGCTTCTTGGATATAATGGTTGAATATATGCAAGTATGCGCATGTGTAGATTGTGCTGTAGATGGTATCACTGGTCGTCTCGTATTGGCTACCAAACGTGCTACTAAAATTCATTAGATGTAGTCCTAGTTTCTTAGCAAATGAAACCGCTCATTTTGCTTCAAAATAGAACGTTCGATTTCACACATAAATTCACTTTCGTACCCAGTTAGAACACGCACCATAGAGCTTTTGTATCACACGACATTTAGGAGGAGAGGCACGAAACGCTGGTACATGAACGACAGGGTAGATCGGAAAGAAGTTGCATGCAATGTTCTAATGGCGCAGAAAAGTCTATACAACTTCTAACTCTTTATAAATTGACAGGTTACCTGCAATCAACGGCTTCAGCTCGTGCAAAACAGGCAGACCTTTTCCTATTGGTGCATTTACAAAATCTAGAAGCTCGGCATCCGGCTTTGTTGAATACAGATTGGCGGCTTTGCACGTGTCGATTACACTACCGCCACCTACTGCCAAAAACATGTCGAAGTTACCGGCTTTCGCAAAGTCGATGCACTCTTTAAAACTGTCGGAAACGAGAAATAGCAATAAAAGCATAACGTTGCTGTACTAGTATTTGGAAAAAAATGAATGAATTAGCAGTGGATTACATCATATTTATAAATAAACTGACGTGATACATGCATCAGTATGTGCAGTAAACAAAGAACAATGCTGCCACAAACAACCCGAGAATATACGTAGTAATTGAAATACTTCAGAAAATACTTAAAATTGAGATGCTGTATGTTGAGCCATTGGATTCTTTATAACGAGTACAATGTATTGCCACAGGACCACCCAACCCTTATTTATCAGTTTTTATAGACGTGTCGACGTTCAGTTATATAGGCATTGCTCGTTTTTATAGATCTGTCTCGACGTTCAGTTATATAGACATTGCTCGTTTTTATAGACGTGTCGACCTTCAGTTATATAGGCATTGCTCGTTTCTATAGATCTGTCTCGACGTTCAGTTATACAGACTCGACTCGTTTCTATAGCCCTTTACTTCATATAGACACCTTTGGACACCTCTAGTATAGACGCCTTCGGACATCTAATATAGAAGGCTTTTGAATTATTGGGTGAATTATGTTTATATTAACTGACAGAGTGGAAAACAGTGCAGGAAGTGTTCAGATTGCTCGTTACGAGCAATCATAACTCTTCCTGCACTGTTTTCAAAGGCCTTCTGTGATTGGTGCACGAAATCTATGGAGTAAGCATGGCTCATTTTTATAGATCAGTCTCCACGTACATTTATATAGACATGGCTCATTTTTATAGATCAGTCTCCACGTACATTTATATAGACATGGCACATTTTTATAGATCAGTCTCCACGTACATTTATATAGACATGGCTCGTTTTTATAGATCAGACTCGACGTACATTTATATAGACATGGATCATTTTTATAGATCAATATAGATATGGCTCATTTTTATAGATCAGTCTCCACGTACATTTATATAGACATGGCTCATTTTTATAGATCAGTCTCCACGTACATTTATATAGACATGGCTCATTTTTATAGATCAGTCTCCACGTACATTTATATAGACATGGCTCATTTTTATAGATCAGTCTCCATGTACATTTATATAGACATGGCTCATTTTTATAGATCAGTCTCCACGTACATTTATATAGACATGGCTCATTTTTATAGATCAGTCTCCACGTACATTTATATTGACATGGCTCGTTTTTATAGATCAGTCTCCACGTACATTTATATAGACATGGCTCATTTTTATAGATCAGTCTCGACGTACATTTATATAGACATGGCTCATTTTTATAGATCAGTCTCGACGTACATTTATATAGACATGGCTCGTTTTTATAGATCAGTCTCCACGTACATTTATATAGACATGGCTCGTTTTTATAGATCAGTCTCCACGTACATTTATATAGACATGGCTCATTTTTATAGATCAGTCTCCACGTACATTTATATAGACATGGCTCATTTTTATAGATCAGTCTCCACGTACATTTATATAGACATGGCTCATTTTTATAGATCAGTCTCCACGTACATTTATATAGACATGGCTCATTTTTATATATCAGTCTCCACGTACATTTATATAGACATGGCTCATTTTTATAGATCAGTCTCCACGTACATTTATATAGACATGGCTCGTTTTTATAGATCAGTCTACACGTACATTTATATAGACATGGTTCGTTTTTTATAGATCTGTTTCGATGTGACTCAACTTAAATTAATCATGAATATTACAAATACTTTTTGTAATAATTTAAAATCACCTCTCGTCTGTCGGCTCTACTGCTGTTTTATCATAAAGTTTGTACGGCACCTTCTGGTCCTCCAGGGACTGTATGACCGTCTGAACGGGTTTCATTTTTGTCAAACGTCCATCCGTTACCACCATGACGTTCTTGGCACCAATGTTTTTACAATCCTAAAATGGATGATAGAGAAGTTGCAATGTTCATTGTTTTTACAAGCCTGAAATGGGTGGTGAAGAAGATGCAATGTTCATTCCTGAAATGGGTGGTAGAGAAGTTGCAATGCTCCTTGTTTTTACAAGCCTGAAATTGGTGGTAGAGAAGATGTAATGTTCATTGTTTTTACAATCCTAAAATGGGTGGTGAAAAAGTTGCAATGTACATTGTTTTTACAATCCTGAAATGGGTGGTGAAGAAGATGCAATGTTCATGCCTGAAATGGGTAGTGGAAATGTTGTAATGTTCATTGTTTTTACAATCCTGAAATGGGTGGTGGAAAAGTTACAATGTTCAATGTATTTACAACCCTGAAATGGGTGGTGGAGTTTTTACAATCCTGAAATGAGTGGTGGAGAAGTTGCAATGGTCAATTTTTTTACAATCCTGAAATGGGTTGTGGAAAAGTTGCAATTCTAATTGTTTTTACAATCCTGAAATGGGTGGTAGAGAATCTGCAGTGTTCATTGTTTTTACAATCCTGAAATGGGTGGTGGAAAAGTTGCAATGCTCATTGTTTTGAAGGCCGATAAAACTGTAACGTAGCGACTATCTGTAAGTATTTTAAAAGAAAACGTACAGACCCATGTACTCAACACAATGAAACATACTCACGCATGCGCACATTACCCATACACGGATGTTATTACTTGCACACAAACAGACATAAACGACAGCGCGCATGCTTTATCATAATTATTTTGATAAGGTTGGTAAAAAACAAATACTAGAAGTAAACAACGATGGACAACAACTTGAAAAATTATTGTCATATGTAAAACATACCATTCCCACCTCCCTGGTGACACCAGGTCCGTACCGTATGTTGGAACAGGCCATTTCGATCGCAGTTTCGTTCTCGGCGGAGGTACTGTACGCTGTAGCTAAAATGAATACAATATTATATATGCATTCGTGACATCTTCGTTGAACATTATACGTAGAAACATATATTTCATATCCATTGAACGCATGCACGATACCGGCTAGTTTATCTTCGGACACGTGTTACGATATAATAAGTATAAACGATATGAAGAGACTGGTTCCTATTCCTACTCCAATAGTTCAGTTTAACTGTAATGTACGTTGGGACACAAGGTAGGCATACACGGTTCCGGTTGATCAGTTATGAATAGGAAATGTTGGTTTAGATGCTGGTATTAATGGAATAATTCATGATCATTACATAAACTTACAACAAGTATTGGTTTACAACACTTACTTTGCACGTGGTGCAGTAATGTTTATATTGCATGAATTTTCAACACATAAAATAAATTAAACATTTAATTTTTGACATTTATGATGCAGTTACCATCTTCACTCCACAGTACCACTACAGATACGTTTTTAAACAGCCAACAACACTGTTGTTTTGAAGACATAAACACGGCAATGTGTAATAGAATAATCGAGTACAATTCATCAACAAAGAGTTTGTTTGTTTGAATATTCAGCGTCATGTATATGCTATCGAGTGCTAGTGGACGATCGGTTATCTTAACCACTCTTTCCTGGGATCCTAGTAGGTTTACCAGAACTTAAGCACACTCATCAGCGCAAGTAACTGATAACTTTCCCACTTGAATCAGTGATGGGAGACGTATGTCAATGAGACGCAATGTCGTTATATCAATCATAACGGAGACTGTGGCGGGGCGGGAATTTAAACTCACGACCTCTGGATTGCTAGCCGAGTGCTCTATCGACCGAGCTAGTCGGGTCTGGCATCATTAAAGATTTTCAAGTTTCCTTTAACTATAACATTGTATTAACCATAATGGTCTAAACAATATTTTAATAAAACGAAATGAGACATTTAACCATTCCTTCAGTTATAAACATAAATTATACACGTTCTACAACATGTCCGTTATATGGGACACTAACCTTGAGTCGGAGATTGCATTCGTGAGAGGAGACATCTGGAATTGAGAGAATGATATTATTGAGGTAAGCAATGTTAATACACAAAACAAAAAGTAAACATTTTATCCTGAAATGTTAAAAAAAGTATTGTATACAAATACAAGACTGTCGGAGGTATAGTAACAGCCATTATTATATAAATATATAAACATAATCTTACATATTCACACAAAAAAGCGTTTCGTGTTTTTAATAAAGGCCCACAAACGTTGTATTTACATACAGCATCGTATCGTCATATAATAAAGTAAATGTTTTAAACAGATATTAAATCATCGATGGATAATTGCATTGGCCGGTGTAAAACGGCGCTTTTATCAATCTATCAGCTAATCCATCTACCGTAATGCTATGGTGTCCTTTGTGGGATAGTGCATTCAACTGTGTAGCTTGATAATCTCCATAAAACTGCCCTTGATTTCACCACCACCATAGCTAAACAAAAGTTGCTTATTCAGTCATTCAAATGTATGCCAGTTTATTATTTACACAACGGCGTGCCACAACTCGGCATCTCCGCCACTACCTACAACACATTTACTGCTAGTAATACAGCTCTTAACACAATACCAGCTTGATTATATGTACATCATAAATCCGTCCTTGACTACACATATTGTGTCGGGACATCTCTTTACACAATGCCATATCTTAAGTACCTGACGTATCTTCAAGGCACGTATATTATTGTATGGGCTTTACCCATAGAGGAACTAATAAATGTCAACGCTTAGACGGAAATTGCTGTCATTCAACAATATTTTGGGAATCCCAGAGGGGAAGGGGTCCGGATTCCCGACCACCCACATAGCTGGATTGTTGCGTAATATATAAATTGCTCAATATACGGCTATAACTATATAAACGCTTATCGTCGTCTAGACAGGAAGTTGTTGGCCCCTTACAGAGTTATAATGATCATACGCGTACATGGTTTCTGACCCCAGCATTGTAAAGCATATTACATCAATGTATTGCATTCAACAAGACCACAATGGCTAACGAAACCGCTGATCTACACATTCCCCTGTATCTAGTGACCAGCCGGAACGTTTTATCTGCAAGCCTGTCCTTGAATTCTTGAGTAGAGAAGGTATAAGTCGACAAGGTCATAATACTTTATCTAAGATCCCAGCCTGTGTCTATTCAACGTTTCAGGTAGCATTCCAATAAAATGGTTCGAATTCTACAGTTAATAGTCCAAACTTGAAATTTCAAGTGCATTTGTCGTCAAACAACTCAGACGATTGCTTAATAACATGAGACAGACAAATATTAATGTCAAGTAGCCATATTCAGAGATGCCACGAATTATTAAAATTGGCAATCGCATTAGCCTATTACTGTTACAGAAGTTTGCAAAATACAATATAGGCCTAATAGGTCAAGTAGTTAAATATCGCCCCATCCAACAGAGATAACCAACATTGTGTGTAACGTGCTTGCATTAGCTTATCTATAATAGTCTGTATGCATGATTAGGTCAACGCATGTATTATGTGCACGGGTGATCCAATGTTACAAATACATAAAACATTCGTTCATTGGTGGGGCATTAGTGTAATACGGTTAATAAAACTGCAGCGGTAGTTTAATGAAACGTCCGCCTCCTATGCGGAAGGTGGTGGGTTCGATCACCGGTCGGATCATGTCAAAATACTTCAAAATGGTAATAGGGACTTCCTTGATTGAGGCTCAATTTAGAGGAAATATCAAGGTCTGGTCGGTCCGGTGTCAGTTTAATGTGACCGGGTGGGGTATCATACCATGCGTCTGTGGCATAATACACAAGTGTGGCAGCGCTTAGAAAACTGTCTCAAGTAAACACTGTTGTGTTGTGAAAGTGTTGAAAACAATGCTAAACATCATACACATGGGCGTAGGAAGTTTTAGGAGAAATTGGTTAATCACACCAGTGTGAGAGGGGGTGCCCCCTGCTGGTGGCGCTTCAGGGGTCTACCCTGGAAACAATGATAGATGAAACACCAAATGCTGAATTTAAGTGAGTTTCCAGGATAATATATATGGTTGTCATTTACTGCAGTATGGCCTTGGAAGGGTTGTCCTCTGCTGGTTGAGGTACCTAGAAACTTTTATGAAGTATTAAACATTTTTATCGAAATATTGTGGGAGGGGGTGGGGGCTGTCAAAGTATAAGCTGGCCCCAAACCTGAACATTGTGGGGACCCGCCCCGCCCCAGCTCCCTACCCCAGCTGCTCATACGCAAAAACAACAACAATAACACCATCACCACCACCACCAACAACAACAACATTTTAACGGCTTCTGAACACAGCGTGTACACCGGTCTGCCCCTGGACTTGTATTATAGTTTCATCATTTATATTTGCCTGACTTGGGCAATACAACTGTGCGGTATGTATAATCACCATGATTATCAAACATAAACAACAATAATTTACAATTAACGTGCCTTACCTCGATAGCTGACCTTTAATTAACCCCGCGGCGTCCGAGGACACTATCTTTTTCAAAGAAGACATCTTCTATTACTACTATTACTTATAAAAGTGTTTATGTTCTAAACATGTATATGCAGAAACGAACGTAATTCGCTGGCCGATATCTAAAAGCTGTGTGCAGAGTTATACTAGGTCAAATCTGTTTAAATAGTGTAAACTAAACAGCATATTCACTGGCGGATCTGCCGCGAGGGGATCCATTCCGGTGTAACTTTTATTCTGTGCTCCTATCGATCCACTGCCTACATATTATAAAACACCTTTTTTAAAGTAACGATGTCCATACATTTGCATCTAAAACGAGAACTACATGTACATTGTATTCCTTGTATGTTTAAACAAAATAATTAGTGGTCCAATAAGGTGTGGTCACATAGCCGTTTGTGGACGTAGTGATCCGGGTAGATTACCGTGGGTCAGACGTGGTGCAAGTACGTTAAACTAGGTTAAACTACTTTGAACTACGTTAAGGTACTGCAGAATTTCGGTGATGAACCACAGAAGGGTATGGATAAGTACGTTAAAGTAAGGTAAACCACATTAAAGTACGATAAACTACGCTAGACTACGCTTATTCGGGTGCGGTTCGCCCACGGAGATGTAACGAGTGGTACATCTGACTACGCTTGAGTACGGTAGACTACGGTAGTCTCTACGCTAGACTACGCTAAAGTACGTCCAACTACGCTATATTGAGCAACACCCCACGGAGTATAACAGCCAGCCCGCGGCGCGGTACGGCCAATGTGTGCTGTTTTGAAACTGGTCAGATATTTGTCAGGTTTTGTGCGGAGTGAAGGACGTTAGAGTACGATAGACTACATTAGAGTACGCTACAGTACGTAAGAGAACATGTCCAAAAATTAAATCGACAATCACGGCTCACCCAAGTAATACCAAGTTAGCATCACGGACAACTACGGTTCGGTACGGATGCCGGTACGTTCAACTACCTTCAACTACGTTAGCCTCCGCTACGTTCAACAACGTCCACTAACGGCTATGTGATCACACTTTAAAACACAAACTACACGGTAAATCATGCCGCACGCAGTTGCAGCAAAGTTACACACAAACATCACGGTTATATAATAATATAAGTATTACTCGGTCTGGTATGTCTCGAATGAGTTGTGAATCGGTCTGGTATGTCTCGAATGAATTGTGAATTGGTCTGGTATGTCTTGAATGAATCAGTCTGGTATGTCTCGAATGAATTGTGAATTGGTCTGGTATGTCCTGAATAAATCAGTCTGGTATATCTCGAATGAATTGTGAATCGGTCTGATATATCTCGAATGAATTGTGAATCGGTCTGGTATGTCTCGAATGAATTGTGAATCGGTCTGGTACGTCTCGAATGAATCGTGAATCGGTAATGTCTCAAATATGCCTCAGATGATTATGGATCGGTCGATAATGTGTTGAATAATTAAGACTAGTAAGTTTCTCGGATTATGTTAAAGATGATAGTATGGCTATTTTCTCACTTAATCAACCAGGCTGACGGGTAAATGAAATCTTACCAGGTCATTTATTTGGATCTGCAAATGTACCTCTTCAGGCAGTACATATTAATATCACTAGGGTCAGAATTTAGGACTTTTTGCGCCAGGACCAGTAACACATATTTTGACATTAAAGTTAAAACAAACTTCTAAACCTTTTTTTTTAATATAAGCATGACTTTTCTATTACATTTCAAAATAACAAGAAGAAATATTTTATACAATTGTTGGTGCGGGTTAGTAAACCATACTATGTTCCCTCACAGCTGACGGGGTGTGGAATGGGGAGAACGCCCCCCTCACCTTCCCCTCTTTTAACTTTCTTGACTATAGTTACTGACTATATAATTTATGGAGCACGTGGTCAAGACTCAAATACTGGGTACAACTAGTTATTGAAAAGTGTATAGATTTGCATGTAATGAAAACGTATGTGTGTATATATGTGACGTTTCAGTTCTGTTTATGTTTTTATATGTTTTGTATTATAACATGTCGCTCTCCCTTCAGTGGAGGTAATAAAGATATCTAACCTCCCGTAACTTTCTCGACTATAGGTACTGACTATATAATTTATGGAGCGCGTGGCTCAGTGGTAGGGCATCGCGATCATGATTAAAGGGTCTTGGGTCCGATCCTTCGCAACGACCATGTCTAGTGTCTTTGAGCAAGACACATTATCCGCATATGCCTAGTACCGGTTCTACCCAAGAAGATTCGAGTGTGAGTTGTCTAAGTTGTAAGAACTTGTTTCACAATCGTGGTAAAATTAATAAGTTTAAAAACAAAAACAATATCCTGTATATATATAAGAATTTTTTAAAAATTATGTAATTAAAAAAAGTAATGTACTTTCAAATACACAAAAAAAGAGTATAATAATGCAATAACAATTATTGTACTTCTTTAAATGTCGCGTAAACCTCATTGAAAATAAGATTTATAATGAGAACTTAATGAGTTCACCCTCTCTAAATAAAGACATTATCGGGCGCCGCCATGAGGCGGGCCCAGTAGGAATGCTTCTAGAATTTGAGCATGGGATTGCGTTAGCGTATTGGGGAGGCATTTGTACGAATTCTACTATGGAAATGTACAAAAAGTAAAATAAATTTGGTGAAATGTACAAAATGTAGTATCATAAATTTGGTGAAAATTGTCTAAGTATTTTAACTGTATATTTTGTATTTTCATTTGTATGTAAGAAACCTCAATTATTTTGAAGGTAGAATACTTTTTTTTGTAATGACAAGTGACACATCAAGAGATCGAAAATTAAATAATCAAGAGATCAAAAATTAAAATTAGGACTTGGAAAACTTATTTATTCACCATTATTACAGGTTAGAACATAATAGGTTAGTTCTGATAACATGTTGTAGTTGTATTTAAAACAAAAAGAACAACGCAAGTATTTTAGATTTGTTCTCCAAATATCTGAAAAGTCATTATTCTAGCTTATCCCAACAAATGTAGTCTGGTACTCTGCCCAAGGTCCTTCGTAATGGAGAGTAATGGAATGAAGTTGGGCAGGGTACCAGACTACCACAAATTTTGCACGAAATTTCAAGCAACCAATCAAAGGTGCTGACCTCGTCACATGATGTTTATAGTTATGCATAGGGTTCCACAACACACAACGATATTTCAATCAGCCAATCAAAAGTGCTAATCTTGTCACGTGATGTTTACGTTATTTGCATGTTGGTTGTCCGATATATGCTAGCAGGAAGACGCGTGGAAAAGGAAGCGTAGATGAATTAAGGCAATGCCCACCATGCGTATGATTTTTTTGCGCCTTTAAATTGTTTGCAATGTACAATTATGTCATTAATTGTGTTATTTCCTTTTTTCAGCTCTGTAATGTCGATTCAGCAGATTCGACATTCAATGTAAGCAGATTTAGACGTAATTTTGCGGAAATAAATGAAGTTAGTGACCAAGGTCACAGGGATGTGATTTTACATGAAAATTGGACTAAAATAGGTGATAGACATGTTTTACCTGAAATGTTGCTTGTAAAGCAACTGGTCGAGATAAAGTTGCACATTCAAATCATGCTTACTTTGGATAAACTAAAAAAACGCACGTACAAGTAAATTTCCTGCATTGACATGTTAAATCGAGTTACCAAGTGTAACCTAGTTTATAATAATTTATTTTAGCTTGATTGCGTTGAAAGCTCAGAACTTATATGAACCGCTCTGAGTCCGTTTCCTGGGTGGAACCAAACCATTTTCGATGTTGGTTTAGTCTGTGATTTACTCACATCCAATGATCTATTTCATCAATTGCACAAGTGACCAAAGCCATGTACATACTAATGAAAATAGTATACGGAAGAAATCCAACAGCTTTTGTCATTCATGCAACTGGTTTTTATATCCAGATCAGGTTAAAGTTCTCTGTTCGAAAAATATTTTGTATTAAATTTGGCTTCATAAATGCCTTGTTATTCGTGTTTCATAAAAGGTGTCATAACACAATTTTTGAAGTGGTGACTTAATTCTATTTTGTTTACTCTGATAAATCGACAGAACTCGTTTATCTTTCGCTTATATATTTTTGACTTTCCTACATCTCATTTATTTTATCCATCTCAAGCTAGTCTTACATGTTCAAAATGATTGTTGTGACTCTTAAGAACGTTTAACACTAACCGGTCATTCTCTGTTGGTACATATTCATAAAATAAACATACAAAGCAAACTCATTGTTGTTTCTTTAAATCAAACTTGCGGCGCCATCGATGTCTTGCATCAATCTTTGTCTTGTGTTAATTATGAGTTACAGATACTAACGTACAGCATGTAATGAGACTGAAGCAGCATGGCTTTCTATCGGTGCAGACTGTAAGCTGTGCAATGGGGGGCGGGTGGTCTCACTCCTCTAGGAATGTGTCAATGCGTAGGCCTCCCACATCGTAGAACATTTTTGATTATATCTTGTTTGAAAGTTTTATTTAAGGGATTTAACAGTTATTACCAAGATGTACGTAACAACATTTAAGCTCATTATAAAAATGTAAGAATGTGATTTATTATTGTTGGCATCATATAATTCCTGCAAATGGTGGCGTGACTGTGTAGTTTTACTTTATAAAATTTTCCTTTTAAAAAATGGCTTGCCTTTTTGAGTAATTTATTGGAGAAAGGCGTCCTGGGGATAGTGTGTGGGAACGGTGGTGGTGGTAGTTCTTCTCTATTCCTGCTAAACACACACGCACGCACGCACGAACGCACGCATACAGACACGCAATATGAGATCAAAGGTAAGACACTAATGACAATAAAACGCAATGTCGCATATCAATCACCTCCTTAAAATAAAGAATGATTGATAATTGGCGCTGTATATTACGTTGTCTGTCTGTATGTCTGTCTCCGTCCGTCCTTCCGTCCGTCCGTCTAGACTTAATAGAATATCACAATAAAAATGCTTTGATACAAAATTCATGAGTTACTATTGTTTAAAAAATATAAAAATGTAAGGGTACTACCTAAGGCACCGCCTCAAGACACATTTCTTGTTTAGTCACATTTTACCTTAGGGAATACCACTTGTGTGCTGGTTTTAATACCTCTGCACACGTACATGTACTAACGGCAATTTTCCTGTTATTGCAAGCTATTATTTTCTTAATTGGTAAACACAGTAATGCAATTCACAATATTTAAGCTACTTGAGAATGGCATGTCCATGTGCTTTTGGTAGTTATGCTACATCTTGTACATAATGAAATATGAATATACAACACAATATCAGACAATTGTTCTTCTAGTATTATTTCTTTGTTTTATGTCACCCTTACCGGAACTATATGTTTGCCGGCACCAAGCCGATTGATTTCTGTGTCAATGTCAATATGTGTTTGGACCATCTGCAGAATGGCATACACTGTAGCAGATGTTTCATCTAACAGTTAGCAAAGAATTCTTCCCACACGCTCACTTTTCAATTCTGTTGTAATCGCCAGTGCAAAATTGTTTTCATCGACACATATTCTATTCAATTGCTTTGAATTGCCTTAATTCGTTGAAAATGATTTCATTTCTAAAAGGTTTCACTTTTCCACAGATATCGCAATTGTTGTCTCCATACCTTTATTATGTAAATGTTATGACCGCCATTTATCTCAGTTCCTGTTTCGTGATATTTTCTGTACCATGTCAGAAATAACATGACATTTTCCTCAAAACGAAAACAGCTCCAGGTCCAAGCTGGTCCCCACACTTTGACATACCAGATTTGATGTGCACATGCATTATGAACTTTCAAGCCACATCATATAGGACCATAACAGTCTTTAAATTCTTGATAAATTTGTTAGAAGAACAACTGTTCTGTCTAATTTTTGCTGGGTTATGTTGTCATCTAACCCCACGTAGATTGTCCCCAAAAAGCAAGCCCAATGCTTCAAATATACCAAAGGCAATATGTTACACAAGCAGGGCAGGGAATAAAATAGCAATCCACCTTGTAGTTATGTTGCTGTAAAGTGTTGGTACTGCTTCTCTGAATCAAGTGGTAATCTCTCTATAAATGGACGTGGCATGATTTTATACAGTCATTTTGGTATTGTTTTATGCGTTTTCCAATAAAGTATGGTTCCCCACTTTGTGATGGTGAAAATCACTTGCATAACAAAGGATAATTCTTATTTCAAATTATGGGTAACCGTTGATACAATCAGGATCTATGCCCAAAGATATATTTATTGCTTAAAAGATGAGTAAAGAATCATCAGTTTTAAAATGAGCACATTTTCTAAACTGGGTGATTTCAATGCAAAAGAATATGAGTAGGTAAGTTCAAAGCTTTGTTCATTCACCAACTATTTCTTAAATGTAAATTAATACTCATAATGGTAGGGATGTAAATCATACTCAATTAATCCAACCATAGCAACCCTTTAAAGTGTTGAAAATAGATCACTTATGCAACTGCTATCCCAAATCATCAAAGAAATAAAGATGTCAAATTAACGACCACCCCAGGGAAGCATTTCCTGTTAGCAATGTACGTGTTATCCGCCTATAACAAACTGTATTAGTGTTATTGAAAAAAATGTGAAGGACACATTGATCAAGATCTCAATAATATGTTTTTCTTTTGCTAGTAAATCAAAATTTTAAACATAATTATACTTTCAATATATTCGAAATATAGCGATTTTGTAATTTAAATAACACAGTTACTATGACAATAAAGATGAAAACACCTTGGTAACTGAAAATGAAAACAAAGATTGTATGACAGCAATTATACACTTCCTGTCTCTCGAATGATTATGTCATGCCTATGTGCATGTCGTCTATCAGATGCACTCCGTATGAACCCATTTTACGACATATGTTTGAAATACCGAGATTCAATTAATGTCGTTTTCATTATCAATAACTACTCAATAAGAGGAATGATCTGCTCGATAACGAATTTTCATCTCTTCCGGTAATTTAAATAACCACGTGCCACAAAGTATAATACGTAATGTCTAAACGGATAATACCGAAACTATTGTTACTCTCATGAAATGAACCCTAGCAAATATTAACACTGATTTATACATCAGCCGACGGGATGTGTGCGGTAATGCTCTGCACCGAATGACGTTCTGTACAAATATTATACCAACGTTCCATGTCCGTTAGTGAAGCAATTTTCAACCTAGATTATAAAATTGTTAAGGAAAGCGTGAATTGTATCCTGTGTTTGGTTTCCAAGGGATAATGGTTGCATATTTCTATTGGTCTTGGAAATAACAATATTGGTTTCAATTACAAATTCAATCAAACTGATTCACGTTTTATTTCGATGACATTCGAGTTTATGCTATAGAAATATACGAATCCTTTTAATGGACACCGTGCTCCTGTTCTTGCGTAAGCGTCTGGCAAATTTTCTTACATAAAGTATTTTGAGCTTGGCTCGAACCACATCGGTGTAAGTGGTCATTACAAACTTATTATATGTAGATGTTTTGCAGAATCACCAAAGTTATACAGGTACACTGTGTAAATTATGATGTTTAAATAAAAAGTGATGTCATTTGCAGTAACAACACATTTGCTGTTTTGTGCAAATGCCATGTTAAAAAATAATCATTGAAAACAATCAGCTTGACTGGTAACGTTTGGTAACATTAGGGAGTGTTACTGAGGATGTTCTATGTTTCAGTATCAACCACAAACCGATCCAACAAAATCGAGTCTGCTATAGTTCTCTGATCCTTTATCACATACTATTTATTCCACATGTTAATGGTTCCAGTAAGGCGATGCTGCATATAGACACGTTTTTGTTTCAGTGATCATGAACAGACATGAAGTAATTAAGTTCGGGTTTCCCATTATATTATAACAGAGCAGAACTATCGTTCTATTATTCTGGGACGTAACAAGTTATAATTTTTTTTTAATTGTATTAATCAAACACAGTTTCTGCTGCATTCACATTAGTTTTATTTCATCTTTGCAGCAGGAAACCTTAATGCGTAAATGACGACGGATGAACTGCATTGCTAAATGAACATAGATGCGATGGAATGAATAATTCAAACAAAATAAAAGTAATAAAGAATTGAAAACTACTTTCATATTGAATAAACGCTTTATAAATTAGTTTTGTACAATTTAGCCAGGGGACATACGGTAAGTTTGATACATGCTCACATAAACATTTTCTGAAAGTTATATATCTACATGTTTAAACCATGAATATTATATATCTACATGTTTAAACCATGAATATTATATATCTACATGGTTCAACTATGGAAATTATATATCTACATGGTTCAACTATGAAAATTATATATCTACATGGTTCAACTATGGAAATTATATATCTACATGGTTCAACTATGAAAATTTTATATCTACATGGTTCAACCATGAATATTATATATCTACATGGTTCAACTTTGGAAATTATATATCTACATGGTTAAACTATGAATATTATATATCTACATGTTTAGACCATGAATATTATATATCTACATGGTTTAACTATGAATATTATATATCTACATGGTTCAACTATGAAAATTTTATATCTACATGGTTCAACCATGAATATTATATATCTACATGGTTCAACTATAAAAATTTTATATCTACATGGTTCAACCATGAATATTATATATCTACATGGTTCAACTATGGAAATTATATATCTACATGTTTAAACCATGAATATTATATATCTACATGTTTAAACCATGAATATTATATATCTACATGGTTCAACTATGGAAATTATATATCTACATGGTTCAACTATGAAAATTATATATCTACATGGTTCAACTATGGAAATTATATATCTACATGGTTCAACTATGAAAATTTTATATCTACATGGTTCAACCATGAATATTATATATCTACATGGTTCAACTATGGAAATTATATATCTACATGGTTAAACTATGAATATTATATATCTACATGATTCAACTATGGAAATTATATATCTACATGGTTTAACTATGAATATTATATATCTACATGGTTTAACTATGAATATTATATATCTACATGGTTCAACTATGGAAATTATATATCTACATGGTTCAACTATGGAAATTATATATCTACATGGTTAAACTATGAATATTATATATCTACATGGTTCAACTATGAATATTATATATCTACATAGTTTAACTATGGAAATTATATATCAACATGGTTCAACTGTGGAAATTATATATCTACATGGTTCAACTATGGAAATTATATTTCTACATGGTTTAACTATGAATATTATATATCTACATGGTTTAACTATGAATATTATATATCTACATGGTTCAACTATGGAAATTATATATCTACATGGTTCAACTGTGGAAATTATATATCTACATGGTTTAACTATAAATATTATATATCTACATGGTTAAACTATGAAAATTATATATATACATGGTTAAACTATGGAAATTATATATATACATGGTTTAACTATGAATATTATATATCTACATGGTTCAACTATGAAAATTATATATCTACATGGTTCAACTGTGGAAATTATATATCTACATGGTTTAACTATAAATATTATATATCTACATGGTTAAACTATGAAAATTATATATCTACATGGTTAAACTATGGAAATTATATATCTACATAGTTAAACTATGAAAATTATATATCTACATGGTTCAACTATGAAAATTATATATTTACATGGTTCAACTATGAATATTATATATCTACATGGTTCAACTATGAAAATTGTATATCTACATGGTTCAACTATGAATATTGTATATATACATGGTTCAACTATGAAAATTATATATCTACATGGTTCAACTATGAAAGTCATATTGCTTGATGGTTAAACTATAAAAGTTATATAGCTTTATGGTTAAACTATGAAAATTATATAGCTTAGTGGTTAAACTATGAAAATTATATAGCTTAATGGTTAAACTATAAAAGTTATATAGCTCAAATGGTTAAACTATAAAAGTTATATAGCTTAATGGTTAAACTATGAAAGTTATATATCTATTTGGTTAAGTTATGAAATGAAAATACGTACTTCTGTATTGATGCCGACCATTTATTTCTTTTCCAGTTTTTAAAGAGAGAAACTCATGTAAACTGTCAGTGACTTAATTACAGAGACTGGCAAGTCAATAGCAATATTATGTACACGGTTTTAATAACTCTTTGAGTCTTATTCTGAATGAAATAAAATTGGTATCGACGTTAAGCTCATAAAACTGATGAAATATCTAATTATCAATTATTTAATAGTTTTCTTCTGTATTTAAAATATTATGAATTAAAAATGAAAAAATTGTTCAGATTTTCGCGAGATATTCATTGAAAAAAAAACAAAAACAAAAACGGTAGAGCACGTGATTTAACAAATACGTTTTAACAACATACAATAGAAATAAGAAAAAATATGTAGAAATATGAAGAAGTAAGTTTTCATTGGCTGCGAAAATGTCATATTGATATCTTAAGACATCATATTTCGTACATTTGTGGTCATCTGTTATAAAAAGTGTTAGTTTTATTTATTTTGATAAGTTTAACTTTGGGTAAAGAAAACAAATAATCGGAGTCAAATCATTTTATATTCCAGATATCTTTATCTATATTCTCTGAACCTGCTCGATCCCACGAGTCTCATGAAACGATTGATATCCACTTAGAATAATTTCAAATAGTGATACTTTCAGACTAATATGTGTTTACAAGTACTGATAAATCCATGCTAGTGACCCAAACAAACATATACCAACTTTTATAACAGGTCCGACTTAATTTAAGAAATAAAATATCCTGAAAAGAAAGTAATTATTTCAAATGAAACAATACAGTTACCATTGCTGAGTACCGAACCGAGTCTTGATATTCCCCCAAGTTTTATAAATATTATGAAATAGTTTTATAAGCAATAAATGGATTTATGGTATCGTAAATATAATAATTGATGTGTTATCATGTAAAGTCTCAATTTATCATCAGTTTCATTTTATCTATTATTTATTGACCTAACACACAAGTATATTTTGAAATAACAAATACAAAGAATGATACAATATTGGTAATTTTCGCAGATATTGAAATAAACTGTCATTCTGACTACTTCTTATTTTTCTATTAAATTAGTGTCCAATATACTGCGATTGAAACCTACATAATTTTCAATACAAAGCGTCGCCTAATTATTGTCTTTTTTTTAAGTGCCAATTTATTTTTTAAAAGGCGTTCAAAATTTCAACTTTTTAATTGTTGACGGATTTTGACAATTTTACAATTTATGAGGATATTTAATCAAGGACTATTGCAGACGTTTCCAGTTGAATAAGATTTTCGTTTGCAAATTGATTAAAAAAGAAAATAATCATGAGACATAGCACATTATTTTTGTTAAAATATAAATGAATAACTTGACATAGAACAGCACATGTTATATCAAAGTAAGCCATTGTGGTTCCGGCTAAAGAGTATGCGCATATGAGTGATGGCAAAAGTAGGATCACTGTGATTCATGCATGTCGTATGAAGCGATAATTTCAGTAATTCGATAGAATTTGGTGAAACATTGCAGTTCTGCAGGTATCAAGGTTCTAAGTTTATTGTTGATGTATTCTTTTAATCTGAATGTTAATTTGTTGTTTTTTTAACCTGGAATCTTCCTACCTGTTGGTCTAATAACCTATAAACCCTGTTCAACAATTCAACCATATATCAAAGTCAGCGTGTAAAGCAGTATTTTGTTGTCAGTGTTTTATTTTCTGTTTAATATTAACATATTCGTTTGTACGGTTAACACATACGTACAATATCATTATGCAAAGTTCAGGATGTTTTAGTACAAGTTATTTTTTTAATTGGAAAATAACCATTGTCACTAAAAGAACATATCTGGACTTTATAATCGAACATATTTTGAAAATTTCTCAAAACATAGAGACAGAACAAAGAAAATGTACTGAAGGTTCTTAACTAAGGTTCATAAGTTGGCGTCAGTTGGTGTCAGTTGGCGTCAGTCCAATCCCTAAAATATCGTTTGACACCTTGTACAAATTAATTCAAAGTATAAAACATATGAAACAAAATTTCATTCAAAGCCGACTCGTAAATCTGTTTATTTTTTTGGCTTTTGAATACCCCATGTGTGATGTAGACCTGCTCAATAAACTGTATACCTCAAATTGGTTTAACTGCTTATCATTATGAGAGTGGATGATATCAATTCCTTGTACTGAACAATGGCTAGAAGTATCAACTCCTTGTACTAAACAATGACTAGGAGTAACATTTCCTTGTACTGAACAATGACTAGGAGTATCATGTCCTTGTACTGAACAATGACTAGGAGTATCAATATTTTGTACTGAACAATGACGAGGAGTATCACCATGTTGTACTGAACAATGAGTAGGAGTATCAACTCCTTGTACTAAACAATGACTTGGAGAATCAGCATGTTGTACTAAACAATGACTAGGAGTATCAAAGTTTTGTACTGAACAATGACGAGGAGTATCATCTTCTTGTACTGAACAATGACTAGGAGTATCAACATTTTGTACTGAACAATGACGAGGAGTATCAACATTTTGTCCTGAACAATGACAAGGAGTATCAAAATTTTGTACTGAACAATGACAAGGAGTATCAACATTTTGTCCTGTATCAACATTTTGTCCTGAACAATGACAAGGAGTATCAACATTTTGTCCAGAACAATGACTAGGAGTTTCAAAATTTTGTACTGAACAATGACAAGGAGTATCATCTCCTTGTACTGAACAATGACTAGGAATATCAGCATGTTGTACTGAACAATGACTAGGAGTATCAGCATGTTGTACTGAACAATGACTAGGAGTATCAAAATTTTGTACTGAACAATGACGAGGAGTATCATCTTCTTGTACTGAACAATGACTAGGAATATCAACATTTTGTACTGAACAATGACGAGGAGTATCAACATTTTGTCCTGAACAATGACAAGGAGTATCAAAATTTTGTACTGAACAATGACAAGGAGTATCAACATTTTGTCCTGTATCAACATTTTGTCCTGAACAATGACAACGAGTATCAACATTTTGTCCTGAACAATGACTAGGAGTATCAAATTTTGTACTGAACAATGACAAGGAGTATCATCTCCTTGTACTGAACAATGACTAGAAGTATCAGCATGTTGTACTGAACAATGACTAGGAGTATCAGCATGTTGTACTGAACAATGACTAGGAGTATCAAAATTTTGTACTGAACAATGACGAGGAGTATCAACATTTTGTCCTGAACAATGACTAGGAGTATCAACATTTTGTCCTGTATCAACATTTTGTCCTGAACAATGACAAGGAGTATCAATATTTTGTCCTGAACAATGACAAGGAGTATCAAAATTTTGTACTGAACAATGACAAGGAGTATCATCTCCTTGTACTGAACAATGACTAGGAGTATCAGCATGTTGTACTGAACAATGACTAGGAGTATCAGCATGTTGTACTGAACAATGACTAGGAGTATCAAAATTTTGTACTAAACAATGACGAGGAGTATCAGCCTGTTGTACTGAACAATGACTAGGAGTATCAACATTTTGTACTCAACAATGACTAGGAGTATCATCTCATTGTACTGAACAATGACTAGGAGTATCAGCATGTTGTACTGAACAATGACGAGGAGTGTCAGCATGTTGTACTGAACAATGACTAGGAGTATCAACTCCTTGTACTCAACAATGACTAGGAGTATCATCTCATTGTACTGAACAATGACTAGGAGTATCAGCATGGTGTACTGAACAATGACGAAGAGTGTCAGCATGTTGTACTGAACAATGACTAGGAGTATCAACTCCTTGTACTGAACAATGACTAAGAGTATCATCATGTTGTACTGAACAATGACTAGGAGTATCAACTCCTTGTACTAAACAATGACGAGGAGTATCAGCATGTTGTACGGAACAATGACGAGGAGTATCAGCATGTTGTACTGAACAATGACTAGGAGTATCAACTCCTTGTACTCAACAATGACTAGGAGTATCGTCTCATTGTACTGAACAATGACTAGGAGTATCAGCATGTTGTACTGAACAATGACGAGGAGTGTCAGCATGTTGTACTGAACAATGACTAGGAGTATCAACTCCTTGTACTGAACAATGACTAGGAGTATCAGCATGTTGTACTGAACAATGACTAGGAGTATCAACTCCTTGTACTGAACAATGACGAGGAGTATCAGCATGTTGTACTAAACAATGACTAGGAGTATCAGCATGTTGTACTAAACAATGACGAGGAGTATCAGCATGTTGTACTGAACAATGACGAGGAGTATCAGCATGTTCTACTGAACAATGACGAGGAGTATCCACATTTTGTACTGAACAATGACTAGGTGTATTAACTCCTTGTACTAAACAATGACGAGGAGTATTAGCATGTTGTACTGAACAATGACTAGGAGTATCAACATTTTGTACTGAACAATTACTAGGAGTATCAACATTTTGTACTGAACAATGACTAGGAGTATCATCTCATTGTACTGAACAATGACTAGGAGTATCAGCATGTTGTACTGAACAATGACGAGGAGTGTCAGCATGTTGTAATGAACAATGACTAGGAGTATCCACATGTGTACTGAACAATGACTAGGTGTATTAACTCCTTGTACTAAACAATGACGAGGAGTATCAGCCTGTTGTACTGAACAATGACTAGGAGTATCGATTTCTTGTACTGAACAATGACTAAGGGCATCATCTCCTTGTACTAAACAATGATTAGGAGTATCAACATGTTGTACTGAACACTGACTAAGAGTATCGACTTCTTGTACTGAACAATGGCTAGGAGTATCAACTCCTTGTACTGAACAATGACTAGGAGTATCAACATTTTGTACTGAACAATGACTTGGAGTATCAACATTTTGTACTGAACAATGACTAGGAGCATCAACATTTTGTACTGAGCAATGACTAGGAGTATCAACATTTTTTACTGAACAATGACTAGGAGTATCAACATTTTGTACCGAACAATGACTAGGAGTATTAATATTTTGTACCGAACAATGACTTGGAGTATCAACATTTTGTACTGAACAATGACTAGAAGTATCAGCCTGTTGTACTGAACAATGACTAGGAGTATCAACATTTTGAACTTATTTGGCAACTTGCCTAAGGCACAATTAAAACTTTCGAAGAGTAAAAGACTTAAAATTATTCATATTCTTCGTTACGCAGCAATCTGACCAAGATTATTGCATATGTGGATGCTGCTCGAATACATTGACCAGTCCCAAGATACGAACGCTCGAGATTTCATAAGAACCACTCCCTGCGACGACTCAATTTGTTGATTTGCAGTCTTATCTGCCGATCAATGGGCTGTAAGATTAAAGACATTTAGTCCTTATAGAAAAATTCGAGACAGCATTAGCTCTTGGACAAGTGATGACGTATTGCATGTCAATATATACAACTGCGTCAGTGTTTACATGTCTCTATGTCTTAGACGTCTCTGTGTCTTACACGTCTCTATGTCTTACACGTCCATATGTCTTACACGTCTCTATGTATCTATGCCTACACTATATGATTTTCATATTTTTTTCTTCTGACGCAAACATAGCTTCCTTACTGTTGACACAATTTCATATCACATTGGAAAACATCTAAATTATATACCTTCTGTACCGATATACAGTCTAAGGCACTTTGCTACCTTTTCTATGGTCATCATCATACATATATCGCAGTTTTATATACCTTCTGTACCGATATACAGTCTAAGGCACTTTGCTACCTTTTCTACGGTCATCATACATATATCGCTGCTTTATATACCTTTTGTACCGATATACAGGCTAAGGCACTTTGCTACCTTTTTACGGTCATCATACATATATCGCTGCTTTATATACCTTTTGTACCGAAATACACGCTAAGGCACTTTGCTACCTTTTCTACGGTCATCATACATATATCGCTGCTTTATATACCTTCTGTACCGATATACAGGCTAAGGCACATTGCTACCTTTTTATGGTCATCATACATATATCGCTGCTTTATATACCTTTTGTACCGATATACAGGCTAAGGCACTTTGCTAACTTTTCTACGGTCATCATTATACATATATCGCTGCTTTATATACCTTTTGTACCGATATACAGGCTAAGGCACTTTGCTACCTTTTCTACGGTCATCATCATACATATATCGCTGCTTTATATACCTTCTGTACCGATATACAGGCTAAGGCACTTTGCTACCTTTTTACGGTCATCATACATATATCGCTGCTTTATATACCTTTTGTACCGATATACAGGCTAAGGCACTTTGCTACATTTTCTACGGTCATCATCATACATATATCGCTGCTTTATATACCTTTTGTACCGATATACAGGCTAAGGCACTTTGCTACCTTTTCTACGGTCATCATCATACATATATCGCTGCTTTATATACCTTTAGTACCGATATACAGGCTAAGGCACTTTGCTACCTTTTCTACGGTCATCATCATACATATATCGCAGTTTTTCGTTACAGAAAGTCCTCATTCAAAATAATCTTTGCTTGTTGAAGGTTTATAGACGGTAACGTTATAGTTGGACACACTTTATATGTGATCTTAAAAAATTCCTCACCTGTTGAAAGATATCTCGTTCTTACTGTTGTGTCCCTATTATTTTCAATTTTTTTTTCTTCTATGAAACCATTAAATACGCCTTATATCACCACCTAAGTTAACAATACAAGTTTGCTTTTGACATATGCACGCACTTCACACAGTTATTGATACCGGTGAACAAAGTTATCACGTCCTTTTAAAGTCCCGTATGCCACATATCATCATTGTCTTCATGGTCCGAGTCTGTAAGTGCAGTTTCACAATCTTCAATCATTGAAACAGTTGTTCAACATATAATCTTATACCCCTTTGTATTCAACTCTTGTTTTGATGTACTGCATCATACATGTTGGAGAAGCAAAATTTGGTGTGTGTTTTTTTTTATTTTGACCATGTTTTATTATTTTTTTAACAGATGTTTTTATTACGTCCCTATGGAGTCTGACAGTCTTAACACAATGATTTGTATTTATCTTATATATTTCTTGATTTATAGTCCCAATGTCTTTTTCTAAAATTTTCTGTTGTATTTCCACAGTTGTTAAGTCTGTTTCTGTAAGTCTGTTTTTAAGAATGTGAAAAGATGAATATTTTTGAATAGAGGCACTTGGAATTGTTGCAAGAAAGAGTGTTGTTGTGTCATGCCTCAGTTTCCTTGACATTTCGTGTAATTTTGTTATAAATGTTTGGACTTTTTGTTGAATTATATGTAATGTATGCTCCATTTCGGCAGGTCACTTTTTCTGTCAAATAATTAAGGCCAGCTGCTATAAAAATGACTGTTTGCTCAGCAGGATAAGAAGACATTTTATTTTGAACAGCATGATAGACCTGTGATATATTACCACCAGGAAAGACCGTCAAAGATACATGATAGTGATCAGGAAATGGATGGAATTTGTTTTTGTGTTGACACAGATACCTCCCTGTAGAATCTGTTCCAATAATTATATGGTGATGCATGCTGTATGAATAAAACAATACAAAAAAAGATGAATAAGCTTTTGATACAACTAACGTGGTAGCTGTCAATGGAAGTTGAAGAAATTATTTTCAAGTTCATATACGAGGGGTTATCCAGAAGTTCGTGGACAAATCTCATAATATAAACATGACATGTCTGATTCATTTGGAGTTTTACGTGTATTATATTTAATCTAACGACACACTGTATGCAAAGTATGAAGAAAATATATATTCAAACAAAACAGTAACATGTATTTCAAATATGTCATGTACGCCTATCTGCCGCAGGCCAGATTTACGTTACGTCGTTGCGACGTCAATTTACTTTACATGTAATTTTCCTACTCTTACTCGTTGCTCCATTTATACTCGTTTAGCAACTGGGGAACCCAGCGAGCACTTAAATGCATGCTATTGTTTTCTTAATTATCGTGTGCAATGTATTGTAACCTATACTTAGTTCGCAGCATAGTTCATGAATTGAATTATGGCAATCCTTATTAACTAAAGGCAGTTTTTACCATGTTAACGTGACATTGACGCGATTTTGACACAGGGCGACCACATATATTATCATCCATTATTGTTTCTCGTTCCTCACTGTATCATTTGTGTCATCTGTAGACTACAAATACATTTCTCGGAGCTTTACTATACATATATATCGTCTGAATCAGTGTTTTGCTAATATTGACTTAAACTGTATTACTGCTCGTTGTTTTACCTTTTCATCAGATGCACTATTTGCATATGAATGCATCTACATTTTCAAAAAAAGTTGATTTAAACTCCTAACACCTGCGTGCAATGCTGGAATGACATTGTCATGCTGACATTGATGCCGTGTCCTTAATTATATATGATTTACCGCGAGTGTTACGGGAAAATGATTGTTATTATTCACATATTTGTCTGTGGAATTTATCATGTATGTATGTTGCTATGGATACCATAACATTATTTTAACATAAGAAATATACTAAAACAACGTACATCGATGACAAATACACCAATACTTAAGTGAAAAATATAGCTATGTACTTGCATATATACAGATTTTATTAAATTTGTCCACGAACTTCTGGATAACCCTCGTATGTGCATAAATACCAAACATATCAATATGTAAAAACTGTTTTAAGGGTTAGCGATTATCATATCACCCGCCGCCAAGTTTGATGTTATAGAAGTGTGACAACCATTTTGTTGTTTATTTTGTTTATTTAAAGAATATGCAGAATGTTTACTCTGTGTGTATGTTTGTGCGGGACAAGTTTATATTTCATACAAACCAGAACAGTAGTGAAACAATTTAACACAAGTTTTTACTAAATTAATTTAAAAATGATATAAAAATCTTTTTTTATGTTAGCGATTATCATATCACACATTTAAATAAGGAATATACAACAAAACGCAGTGGTTTCAAATATTGACTCGTTAAAATTTCATAATTTTGTTAATTTTCATGCACTTACTCACTGTTTGGGTCAAATTGACTCAAAATGGTTGTACATACTCAAAGCAACAACATTTTAAATACAGATAAATGGAAATATAATACTTTGATAACATGATAGTGCTTTATATGTATATAGGTTATATCTGCTAGTATCTTAATAGATAAGATATACTTAGTACTGACTTGATACCTTAATCTTATTAGAGGGGTTAGCGATTATCATATCACCCACCACTCTAAAAGTACCAAAAATTACAAGCTCAGTAGCCCAGCTGCACATATGAAGTATTTTATCATATCTATTCGTCTAAGACAACAAGGTTCTGTATAAAGTCTATTTTGCTTTCATTGCAAACATACTTTTCTGTGGTTGTTTGTGAAAGTTTTAAGATTCTTTCAATTTCTTGTTTTCACTTTGTCAACATCACGATGACATCGTTTACAAAAGTTTTGTGAAGACATTGGCATATCAGTGCGTCTTTCGTGGCAAATAATACAGTTTCGGATCTTATAAAACATTTGTTTTAGCTTAAATGCCCTTATTGAATCCATTGCTTTATGAAAATCTTCATTATTTGTTAATGGTGCTGTTTCTGGTATAAGACTTTCATCAATTTTATTTATTTTCATTTGTGTAATTTTTGTTGTCAAAGATGTTTTGATTTTTTTTATTAGTTATTGTTTTAGTAGGATCCGATTTTATCCAAAGTGTTTTGCAAATGGATAATACATTTTGAAAACCATAATTTTTAGTTTTGAGGTTGCTTTTGTTATGAAAAGACTAACCTATCAGTTTTGGCCTTAAGTGGAGAAGAATTTTGTGATGAAGTGGTATTTTTTAATTTGTTTGACCCTATTCTTCTTATTTAATTTGATTTTGGAGAATAGAAAAAAAAATTACCAATTCTTTTTCTGCTTTCTTTTTTCATGGACACTGACTTAGTTTGGACAGGACATAAGTTTTGGCCTGTATTTGGTCGAGATCGAACAGAATAAGTATGATCGTCTGTAAATTTGATGTCTTCTGTACTGTTATGTTGAAACACGGTTTTTTTTTTTTTCATTTTGTCCATGTTGCAATGTTGAACTTTTATCATGTGAGGACATTTTCGGTTATAAGGTCTGTGCAACATAGTTATGCTCTGATAAGAAAATATTTAAGCGTGTGTTTATTGATTATTAGTGAATATAAGATACATTAACGTTTTGATAAGAACTTTAGGCCGGTTTTTCTTGTTCAGTTAAGCCTTTGGTTGATTGGTTTACCTCGTTTGCTATTGGCATTGGTAACAAAATTTGAAAATGACCATTGTCAAGCAACATAGTAATTGGCCATATTTCTTCATTTTCAATTTGTGGAGGTTCATATGTACAAAGTGTAAACGTTTCTCTTGCACCTTTCAGCCAAACTTTAATTTTGCAGTTGTACAGAAGTGATGCCGCCTCAATTTCACAAGCTGTGGACCATCCATTCAGTTTCAACATTGAGGTCCAATAGGATCTTTTGGTTATTGACAGACTACTGTTCCCAGTTAAGGTATATATTGCTGCAGATTGCATGTCTGTGATGCATTGCGAGAGAAAAATACCCACTATATGTATGCAACTGAGACAGTGAAAAAAAACAATATCAATCACCAGGTACATTTTTACAACGAATTTATTGTTGCAAATATTCATGCATTGAATGAAACTTATATTATTCATTTTTTCTTTACTTCAATTGATTTGATTTAACACATACATCTACATAAATAAATATCTCAATAAACATTATTTATGTTTTTAAAGCAAAAAGAAAGAAAGAAAAAAAGAAAGAAGAAAACTCATTTTGCAACTTGTAGTTTTACTTAAACTTATTGTTTTATATTTAGGTCTACATTATGTTCAATTTTATGGAATATAGTGGTGACTAAAGCATTAATAACCTGCAGAATATGGAGTGAAATACCCTCTTAACAGTTGTTGTTAACAAACAGATCTCAGACGGTGTTTGTTTACTAAATATGCATTGTCTAATTCCGCTTCTTTTCGATTGGCTAACTTCTAATCATATCCATTTGCATACGTTTTACCTTGTCTGGTTCCCTTGACCTACTTGATAAATCGACTATTTTGTAGGTCAATGAACTAGACTAATGTTCTATTTAACTACGTCATCCGGTAAATTTCCCTATAAGCAGAAATTTATTTGCGAAATAAATGAATTATCATAATGAAAGTTTTGTGTATATTTTAAGTGTTTTTAAATATATTATATTTTGTACATAATTATAAGGAGAGATTTGAAATATCTTTCAATATAAAAAGGTGATTTTGTAAACGCGGATTTTCGTAAGAATTCCTGTATTTCATGTAATCAAATTAAAAAAAAACAACCTACGTAGCTGAGTGTTCCAAAATACGCATGAAAACAGTAGTATATGTTTGTAAATATATATGTTTTCTTTAATCTTACGTAAGACCATATTCGGTCGCATACTCGCGAATGCATGGCTTCGCCGCGCATTCGCTCGTATTCGCTCACTATAAACATTCTATGTCTCACCTTCACGTAATAAACTGTGTGGGGAAAGGCAATAACCTTTTTTTATCTTAACTAAAATACATTAGACCAGGTTCTGTCTTGCAATTCACTGCTTGGTGCAGGTATATTTAATTTTAATCTTTTAATATACCCCGCTTTTTAAATTGATTTCTAACAGATAACCCGTTGTCATAATGTGCATAAAATAAAGTTCGATACCTCAAAGGGAAGTAACTGTTCGCTATCTGTTTTAGGGGCACGCAGTTGGGTTTATAAACTGCGATATTAAATCATAGCTAATCTATATATATAAATGAAATAAAACAAAGTAAAATAAATATATTAATAATTAAATAAATAAATAAATTTGATTATTTTTTGATAATGTATTTATATAGTAACACATGTCATAAAGAGGTTATTAAATGGGATCGGTGTGACCCCTTGGTGATATTGGCCCATATCGCTTTCATGGGTCAATATCACCAAGGGGCACACCGATCCCAGTTAAAAACCTCTTAATATTTTACTAAACACTGTAAACTGATCTTTTTTATTCTATACCTCAAAATCTGAAAGAAATTTATCGAAAGAGTAAAGTAAAATCAAGATCCTTTCAAATAAATAAACCGTTTGTTCAAAGCAGCAGACGAATAGCGGAAGTTGCGGTGACATATATTCGGATTTTCTCAACGTTTTTGTCATTCGGAACATTTTGTCGGTTATTTGTTTTTATCTTTAAAATTTTTACTAAATTTATTTCCTTTTTATTAAGACACCAACATAAACTTTGAACTGTAAAATATAAAGTTTATTGGATTCAATAAACTTCAACATATTGCACGGTCACATGGTAACATCTGGAGTAGGTGATTGGCTTGACTCTTACAGGTATAGAATAATACAACATATTGCATATAATTTAAATGTAGATTATCGGGACAACTTTAAATACACACACGTTTCCCAATTGTGTTTAATCGAACAATCTGTGTTTCAACTTACATGACGAAGTGTTTATAACTGAATTGTTTTTCAACGTGTATACAAAAGTTCGTTTTGTCGTTCCTCTGAAACAAATTTCCACAACACGATGCCTGGTACGTGTCACAAAAACAATCAGTTCTGACATTGCCATTTCTTATACAGGAAATCAGGAATTATACTGTCCAATTATCATTAGCGCAGTTTAGAGATAATTTCCTCTGTCACGTTGTGTCTGACTGAAGTCATTAGTGCATCACATCATTTAGACACTCCTTTCAGAATAAAGACCCCAAAACTGACAGAAATATTTCTTGTAAACAAGTTTTGATTAATGCCTAGCAAATGCCTTTTTCATGTTAAAGGCACATAATGGTGAAACGATATTACACAGCACATTCATGTTCTATAGGGAATGTTTTGATAATGAAATTAATTAGTTCCTACTAGTAATGAATATGTTCGTCACCATACCGTCACAATTTGTTATAAAAATACATTTCAATTAACTTGTGAAGATCATGCAGATGGACTAATAAGGAGAAACATTTATTGTTTGATCAATTGCGGAGAAAGCCCAAAGCTCATATGGACAATTTCGAGTCCATTTCCTGTGTAGAACCAGTACTGAGTATTGTTTTGGTAGGTCTCCTGTTCAGCTGTGGCTCGAACCGGAAACCACAGGCGTGAGTGGCCAATACTCAATCGATTTTACAACCGTCCCACCGTTTTGTTTGTTTTGATAATTAGCGTCACTGGTATACCATCGGGGAATTAAAGACGACAAGTTTAGCCGACCACTATTTCCTGGGATCCTTAAAGGTTAACCAATACTCGAATACATCCATCTCTGCAACTAAATGATAACAGTCAAACGTATATCACCGAGAATACCAATGAGATGCAATGTCGTTTATATATGATTCCTAGACTGTGACATGTCGGTAACTCTAACTTACGACTCCTAAATTGTTAATCAGAAATGATATGTGTTTATTCTCACGAGGGTCCTCCGTGGCTGAGTGGTCTAAGACGCCATCTTAATATCACTTACCTTTCACCGAGAAGGGCGTAAATTCGAATCCCACTCGCTAAAAAAACTTGATTGAGAACAAACCGAAATCAGGGGCTCTAGGGCATGCCCCTCATGGGATTTTTTTATGTGTATAATGGCACTTTAGCGTTTTGATAATTAAACACAAAGTATCATTGATATATAGATTTCAAACGGTTGATTGCATGAGTCTAAAATGCAGATACTACTTAATATTTCTATATCAGGTGAGGTCCAAGTGCGGACTGCACCAGTATATGCGTCTAAAATGTTGATACTGCTATATATTTCTATATCAGGTGTGGTCCAAGTGCGGACTGCACCAGTTAATGGGTCTTAAATGCAGATACTACTATATATTTCTATATCTGGTGTGGTCCAATGGTAGATTGCACCAGTAAATGGGTCTGGAAATGCATATACTACTATATATTTCTATATCAGGTGTGGTCCAATGGTAGATTGCACCAGTAAATGGGTCTAGAAATAAAGATAATCCCATATTTTTCTATATCAGGTATAGTCCAATGGCGGATTGCAGCAGTGAATTGATCGGTCTGGAATGACGATATTACTATATATTTCTATATCAGGTGAGATTCAATGGTGGATTGCGCCAGTGAATTGGTCGGTCACGAAAATTAATGAAGATACTATGATATATTTCTATATCAGGTGAGGTCCAATGGCGGATTGCACCAGTGAATTGATCTGAAAATGAAGATACTACTTTACATTTCTATATCAGGTGTGGTGTACAATGGCATATTGCACCAGTAAATGGGTCTAGAAATGCAGATACTACTATATATTTCTATATCAGGTGAGTTACAATGACGGATTGCACCAGTGAATTGATCTAAAAATGAATATACTACTATATATTTCTATATCAGGTGTGGTACAATGGCGGATTACACTAGTGAATTGATCTGAAAATGAAGATACTACTTTACATTTCTATATCAGGTGTGGTGTACAATGAGAGATTGCACCAGTAAATGGGTCTAGAAATGCAGATACTACTATATATTTCTATATCAGGTGAGTTACAATGACGGATTGCACCAGTGAATTGATCTAAAAATGAATATACTACTATATATTTCTATATCAGGTGAGTTACAATGACGGATTGCACCAGTGAATTGATCTAAAAATGAATATACTACTATATATTTCTATATCAGGTGTCGTACAATGACGGATTGCACCAGTGAATTGATCTAAAAATGAATATACTACTATATATTTCTATATCAGGTGTGGTACAATGGCGGATTACACTAGCAAATGGGTCTAGAAATGAAAAAACTACTATTATATTACTATATCTGGTAATGTCCAATGGCGGATTGCACCAGTAAATTGACCTAAATTGCAGATACTACTATACATATCTATACTAGGGTGGTACAATGGCGGATTGCACCAGTGAATTGATCTGAAAATGAAGAAACAACTTTATATTTCTCTGTCAGGTGTAGTACAATGGCGGATTCAACCAGGGAATAGATCTAAAAATGAAGATACTACTATCTATTTCTAAATTAAATGTGGAACAATGGCGGATTGCACCAGAGAATTGATTTAGAAATGAAGAAACTACTATATATTTCTATATCAGGTGTGGTACAATGGCGGATTGCACCAGTGAATTGATCTGAAAATGAAGAAACTACTATATATTTCTATATCAGGTGTGGTACAATGGCGGATTGCACCAGTGAATTGATCTAAGAATGAAGTTACTTCTATATATTTCTATATCAGGTGTGGTAAAATGGCGGATTACACTAGCAAATTGGTCTAGAAATGAAGAAACTACTATATATTTCTATATCAGATGTTGTACAATGGCGGATGCACCAGAGAATTGATCTGAAAATGCAGATACTACTATATATTTCTATTTCAGGTGAGTTCCAATGGCGGATTGCACCAGTGAATTGATCTGTAAATGAAGATACTACTTTATATTTCTATATCAGGTTTGGTACAATGGCTGATTGCACCAGTAAATAGGTCTAGAAATGCAGATACTACTATTTCTATTTCAGGTGTCGTACAATGACGGATTGCACCAGTGAATTGATCTAAAATGAATATACTACTATATATTTCTATATCAGGTGTGGTACAATAACGGATTACACTAGCAAATGGGATTAGAAATGAAGAAACTACTATTATATTACTATATCTGGTGATGTCCAATGGCGGATTGCATCAGTAAATTGACCTAAAATGCAGATACTACTATATGCTTCTATATCTGGTGAGATCCAATAGCGGATTGCACTAGTGAATTGATCTGAAATGTAGATACTACTATATATTTCTATATTAGGGTGGTACAATGGCGAATTGCACCAGTCAATTGATCTGAAAATGAAGAAACTACTTTATATTACTTTGTCAGTTGTGGTACAATGGCGGATTACATTAGCAAATGGGATTAGAAATGAAGAAACTACTATTATATTACTATATCAGATGTACAATTATAGCGGATTGCACCAGTAAATTGACCTAAATTGCAGATACTACTATACATATCTATATTAGAGTGGTACAATGGCAGATTGCACCAATGAATTGATCTGAAAATGAAGAAACAACTTTATATTTCTCTGCCAGGTGTGGTACAATGGCGGTTTCAACCAGGGAATAGATCTAAAAATGAAGAAACTACTATCTATTTCTAAATTAAATGTGGAACAATGGCGGATTGCACCAGAGAATTGATTTAGAAATGAAGAAACTACTATATATTTCTATATAAGGTGTGGTACAATGGCGGATTGCACCAGTGAATTGATCTGAAAATGAAGAAACTACTATATATTTCTATATCAGGTGTGGTACAATGGCGGATTGCACCAGTGAATTGATCTAAGAATGAAGTTACTTCTATATATTTTTATATCAGGTGTGGTAAAATGGCGGATTACACTAGCAAATTGGTATAGAAATGAAGAAACTACTATATATTTCTATATCAGATGTTGTACAATGGCGGATGCACCAGAGAATTGATCTGAAAATGCAGATACTATTATATATTTCTATTTCAGGTGAGTTCCAATGGCGGATTGTACCAGTGAATTGATCTGAAAATGAAGATACTTCTATATATTTCTATATCAGGTGTGGTACAATGGCGGATTGCATCGGTGAATTGATCTGTAAATGAAGATACTACTTTATATTTCTATATCAGGTTTGGTACAATGGCGGATTGCACCAGTAAATAGGTCTAGAAATGCAGATACTACTATTTCTATTTCAGGTGTCGTACAATGACGGATTGCACCAATGAATTGATCTAAAAATGAATATACTACTATATATTTCTATATCAGGTGTGGTACAATGGCGGATTACACTAGCAAATGGGGTTAGAAAGGAAGAAACTACTATTATATTACTATATCTGGTGATGTCCAATGGCGGATTGCATCAGTAAATTGAACTAAAATGCAGATACTACTATATGCTTCTATATCTGGTGAGGTCCAATAGCGGATTGCACTAGTGAATTGATCTGAAATGTAGATACTACTATATATTTCTATATTAGGGTGGTACAATGGCGAATTGCACCAGTGAATTGATCTGAAAATGAAGGAACTACTTTATATTACTTTGTCAGTTGTGGTACAATGGCGGATTACACTAGCAAATGGGATTAGAAATGAAGAAACTACTATTAGTAGTACTATATCTGGTGATGTCCAATGGCGGATTGCATTAGTAAATTGACCTAAAATGCAGATACTACTATATGCTTCTATATCTGGTGATGTCCAATGGCGGATTGCACCAGTGAATTGATCCTCAATGCAGATACTACTATATATTTCTATATTAGGGTGGTACAATGGTGGATTGCACCGGTGAATTGATCTGAAAATGAAGAAACTACTTTATATCACTTTGTCAGTTGTGGTACAATGGCGGATTGCACCAGTGAATTGATCTAAAAATGAAGATACTACTATCTAATTCTATATCAAATGTGGTAAAATGGCGGATTGCACCAGTGAATTGATCTAGAAATGAAGAAACTACTATATATTTCTATATAAGGTGTGGTACAATGGCGGACTGCACCAGTGAATGTGTCTAGAAATGCAAATACTACTATATATTTCTATATCAGGTGTGGTACAATGGCAGATTACACCAGTAAATTGATCTTTAAATGAAGAAACTACTATATATTTCTATCTCAGGTGTGGTACAATGGCGGATTGCACCATTGAATGTGTCTAGAAATGCAAATACTACTATATATTTCTAAATCAGGTGTCGAACCATGGCGTATTGCACAAGTGAATTGATCTAAGAATGAAGTAACTACTATATATTTCTATATCAGTTGTGGTAAAAAGGCGGATTACACTAACAAACTGGTCTAGAAATGAAGAAACTACTATATATTTCTATATCAGGTGTGGTACAATGGCGGATTGCACCAGTGAATTGATCTGAAAAAGCAGATACTACTATATATTTCTATATCAAGTGAGTTCCAATGGCGGATTGCACCAGTGAATTGATCTGAAAATACAGATACTACTTTATATTTCTGTATCAGGTATGGTACAATGGCGGATTGCACCAGTAAATGGGTCTAGAAAAGAGATACTACTATATATTTCTATTTCAGGTGTGGTACAATGACGGATTGCATCAGTAAATTGATCTAAAAATGAAGTTACTACTATATATTTCTATATTAGATGTGGTACAATGGCAGATTACACTAGTAAATGGGTATAGAAATGAAGAAACTACTATTATATTACTATATCTCGTGATGTCCAATGGCGGATTGCACCAGTAAATAGGTCTAGAAATGCAGATACTACTATTTCTATTTCAGGTGTCGTACAATGACGGATTGCACCAGTGAATTGATCTAAAATGAATATACTACTATATATTTCTATATCAGGTGTGGTACAATAACGGATTACACTAGCAAATGGGATTAGAAATGAAGAAACTACTATTATATTACTATATCTGGTGATGTCCAATGGCGGATTGCATCAGTAAATTGACCTAAAATGCAGATACTACTATATGCTTCTATATCTGGTGAGATCCAATAGCGGATTGCACTAGTGAATTGATCTGAAATGTAGATACTACTATATATTTCTATATTAGGGTGGTACAATGGCGAATTGCACCAGTCAATTGATCTGAAAATGAAGAAACTACTTTATATTACTTTGTCAGTTGTGGTACAATGGCGGATTACACTAGCAAATGGGATTAGAAATGAAGAAACTACTATTATATTACTATATCAGATGTACAATTATAGCGGATTGCACCAGTAAATTGACCTAAATTGCAGATACTACTATACATATCTATATTAGGGTGGTACAATGGCAGATTGCACCAATGAATTGATCTGAAAATGAAGAAACAACTTTATATTTCTCTGCCAGGTGTGGTACAATGGCGGTTTCAACCAGGGAATAGATCTAAAAATGAAGAAACTACTATCTATTTCTAAATTAAATGTGGAACAATGGCGGATTGCACCAGAGAATTGATTTAGAAATGAAGAAACTACTATATATTTCTATATCAGGTGTGGTACAATGGCGGATTGCACCAGTGAATTGATCTGAAAATGAAGAAACTACTATATATTTCTATATCAGGTGTGGTACAATGGCGGATTGCACCAGTGAATTGATCTAAGAATGAAGTTACTTCTATATATTTTTATATCAGGTGTGGTAAAATGGCGGATTACACTAGCAAATTGGTATAGAAATGAAGAAACTACTATATATTTCTATATCAGATGTTGTACAATGACGGATGCACCAGAGAATTGATCTGAAAATGCAGATACTATTATATATTTCTATTTCAGGTGAGTTCCAATGGCGGATTGTACCAGTGAATTGATCTGAAAATGAAGATACTTCTATATATTTCTATATCAGGTGTGGTACAATGGCGGATTGCATCGGTGAATTGATCTGTAAATGAAGATACTACTTTATATTTCTATATCAGGTTTGGTACAATGGCGGATTGCACCAGTAAATAGGTCTAGAAATGCAGATACTACTATTTCTATTTCAGGTGTCGTACAATGACGGATTGCACCAATGAATTGATCTAAAAATGAATATACTACTATATATTTCTATATCAGGTGTGGTACAATGGCGGATTACACTAGCAAATGGGGTTAGAAAGGAAGAAACTACTATTATATTACTATATCTGGTGATGTCCAATGGCGGATTGCATCAGTAAATTGAACTAAAATGCAGATACTACTATATGCTTCTATATCTGGTGAGGTCCAATAGCGGATTGCACTAGTGAATTGATCTGAAATGTAGATACTACTATATATTTCTATATTAGGGTGGTACAATGGCGAATTGCACCAGTGAATTGATCTGAAAATGAAGGAACTACTTTATATTACTTTGTCAGTTGTGGTACAATGGCGGATTACACTAGCAAATGGGATTAGAAATGAAGAAACTACTATTAGTAGTACTATATCTGGTGATGTCCAATGGCGGATTGCATTAGTAAATTGACCTAAAATGCAGATACTACTATATGCTTCTATATCTGGTGATGTCCAATGGCGGATTGCACCAGTGAATTGATCCTCAATGCAGATACTACTATATATTTCTATATTAGGGTGGTACAATGGTGGATTGCACCGGTGAATTGATCTGAAAATGAAGAAACTACTTTATATCACTTTGTCAGTTGTGGTACAATGGCGGATTGCACCAGTGAATTGATCTAAAAATGAAGATACTACTATCTAATTCTATATCAAATGTGGTAAAATGGCGGATTGCACCAGTGAATTGATCTAGAAATGAAGAAACTACTATATATTTCTATATAAGGTGTGGTACAATGGCGGACTGCACCAGTGAATGTGTCTAGAAATGCAAATACTACTATATATTTCTATATCAGGTGTGGTACAATGGCAGATTACACCAGTAAATTGATCTTTAAATGAAGAAACTACTATATATTTCTATCTCAGGTGTGGTACAATGGCGGATTGCACCATTGAATGTGTCTAGAAATGCAAATACTACTATATATTTCTAAATCAGGTGTCGAACCATGGCGTATTGCACAAGTGAATTGATCTAAGAATGAAGTAACTACTATATATTTCTATATCAGTTGTGGTAAAAAGGCGGATTACACTAACAAACTGGTCTAGAAATGAAGAAACTACTATATATTTCTATATCAGGTGTGGTACAATGGCGGATTGCACCAGTGAATTGATCTGAAAAAGCAGATACTACTATATATTTCTATATCAAGTGAGTTCCAATGGCGGATTGCACCAGTGAATTGATCTGAAAATACAGATACTACTTTATATTTCTGTATCAGGTATGGTACAATGGCGGATTGCACCAGTAAATGGGTCTAGAAAAGAGATACTACTATATATTTCTATTTCAGGTGTGGTACAATGACGGATTGCATCAGTAAATTGATCTAAAAATGAAGTTACTACTATATATTTCTATATTAGATGTGGTACAATGGCAGATTACACTAGTAAATGGGTATAGAAATGAAGAAACTACTATTATATTACTATATCTCGTGATGTCCAATGGCGGATTGCACCAGTAAATAGGTCTAGAAATGCAGATACTACTATTTCTATTTCAGGTGTCGTACAATGACGGATTGCACCAGTGAATTGATCTAAAATGAATATACTACTATATATTTCTATATCAGGTGTGGTACAATAACGGATTACACTAGCAAATGGGATTAGAAATGAAGAAACTACTATTATATTACTATATCTGGTGATGTCCAATGGCGGATTGCATCAGTAAATTGACCTAAAATGCAGATACTACTATATGCTTCTATATCTGGTGAGATCCAATAGCGGATTGCACTAGTGAATTGATCTGAAATGTAGATACTACTATATATTTCTATATTAGGGTGGTACAATGGCGAATTGCACCAGTCAATTGATCTGAAAATGAAGAAACTACTTTATATTACTTTGTCAGTTGTGGTACAATGGCGGATTACACTAGCAAATGGGATTAGAAATGAAGAAACTACTATTATATTACTATATCAGATGTACAATTATAGCGGATTGCACCAGTAAATTGACCTAAATTGCAGATACTACTATACATATCTATATTAGGGTGGTACAATGGCAGATTGCACCAATGAATTGATCTGAAAATGAAGAAACAACTTTATATTTCTCTGCCAGGTGTGGTACAATGGCGGTTTCAACCAGGGAATAGATCTAAAAATGAAGAAACTACTATCTATTTCTAAATTAAATGTGGAACAATGGCGGATTGCACCAGAGAATTGATTTAGAAATGAAGAAACTACTATATATTTCTATATAAGGTGTGGTACAATGGCGGATTGCACCAGTGAATTGATCTGAAAATGAAGAAACTACTATATATTTCTATATCAGGTGTGGTACAATGGCGGATTGCACCAGTGAATTGATCTAAGAATGAAGTTACTTCTATATATTTTTATATCAGGTGTGGTAAAATGGCGGATTACACTAGCAAATTGGTATAGAAATGAAGAAACTACTATATATTTCTATATCAGATGTTGTACAATGGCGGATGCACCAGAGAATTGATCTGAAAATGCAGATACTATTATATATTTCTATTTCAGGTGAGTTCCAATGGCGGATTGTACCAGTGAATTGATCTGAAAATGAAGATACTTCTATATATTTCTATATCAGGTGTGGTACAATGGCGGATTGCATCGGTGAATTGATCTGTAAATGAAGATACTACTTTATATTTCTATATCAGGTTTGGTACAATGGCGGATTGCACCAGTAAATAGGTCTAGAAATGCAGATACTACTATTTCTATTTCAGGTGTCGTACAATGACGGATTGCACCAATGAATTGATCTAAAAATGAATATACTACTATATATTTCTATATCAGGTGTGGTACAATGGCGGATTACACTAGCAAATGGGGTTAGAAAGGAAGAAACTACTATTATATTACTATATCTGGTGATGTCCAATGGCGGATTGCATCAGTAAATTGAACTAAAATGCAGATACTACTATATGCTTCTATATCTGGTGAGGTCCAATAGCGGATTGCACTAGTGAATTGATCTGAAATGTAGATACTACTATATATTTCTATATTAGGGTGGTACAATGGCGAATTGCACCAGTGAATTGATCTGAAAATGAAGGAACTACTTTATATTACTTTGTCAGTTGTGGTACAATGGCGGATTACACTAGCAAATGGGATTAGAAATGAAGAAACTACTATTAGTAGTACTATATCTGGTGATGTCCAATGGCGGATTGCATTAGTAAATTGACCTAAAATGCAGATACTACTATATGCTTCTATATCTGGTGATGTCCAATGGCGGATTGCACCAGTGAATTGATCCTCAATGCAGATACTACTATATATTTCTATATTAGGGTGGTACAATGGTGGATTGCACCGGTGAATTGATCTGAAAATGAAGAAACTACTTTATATCACTTTGTCAGTTGTGGTACAATGGCGGATTGCACCAGTGAATTGATCTAAAAATGAAGATACTACTATCTAATTCTATATCAAATGTGGTAAAATGGCGGATTGCACCAGTGAATTGATCTAGAAATGAAGAAACTACTATATATTTCTATATAAGGTGTGGTACAATGGCGGACTGCACCAGTGAATGTGTCTAGAAATGCAAATACTACTATATATTTCTATATCAGGTGTGGTACAATGGCAGATTACACCAGTAAATTGATCTTTAAATGAAGAAACTACTATATATTTCTATCTCAGGTGTGGTACAATGGCGGATTGCACCATTGAATGTGTCTAGAAATGCAAATACTACTATATATTTCTAAATCAGGTGTCGAACCATGGCGTATTGCACAAGTGAATTGATCTAAGAATGAAGTAACTACTATATATTTCTATATCAGTTGTGGTAAAAAGGCGGATTACACTAACAAACTGGTCTAGAAATGAAGAAACTACTATATATTTCTATATCAGGTGTGGTACAATGGCGGATTGCACCAGTGAATTGATCTGAAAAAGCAGATACTACTATATATTTCTATATCAAGTGAGTTCCAATGGCGGATTGCACCAGTGAATTGATCTGAAAATACAGATACTACTTTATATTTCTGTATCAGGTATGGTACAATGGCGGATTGCACCAGTAAATGGGTCTAGAAAAGAGATACTACTATATATTTCTATTTCAGGTGTGGTACAATGACGGATTGCATCAGTAAATTGATCTAAAAATGAAGTTACTACTATATATTTCTATATTAGATGTGGTACAATGGCAGATTACACTAGTAAATGGGTATAGAAATGAAGAAACTACTATTATATTACTATATCTCGTGATGTCCAATGGCGGATTGCATCAGTAAATTGACCTAAAATGCAGATACTACTATATGCTTCTATATCAGGTGAGGTCAAATGGCGGATTGCATCAGTGAATTGATCTGAAAATACAGATACTACTATATATTTCTCTGTCAGGTGTGGTACAATGGCGGAATGCACCAGTGAATTGATCAAGAGATGAAGATACTACTATTTATTTCTATATCGGATGTGGAACAATTGCGGATTGCACCAGAGAATTGATCTGAAAATGAAGAAACTACTTTATATTACTTTGTCAGTTGTGGTACAATTGTGGATTGCACCAGTGAATTGATCTAAAAATGAAGATACTACTATCTAATTCTATATCAAATGTGGTAAAATGGCGGATTGCACCAGTGAATTGATCTAGAAATGAAGAAACTACTATATATTTCTATATAAGGTGTGGTACAATGGCAGATTGCACCAGTGAATGTGTCTAGAAATGCAAATACTACTATATATTTCTATATCAGGTGTGGTACAATGGCGGATTGCACCAGTGAATTGATCTAAAAATGAAGAAACTACTATATATTTCTATCTCAGTTGTGGTACAATGGCGGATTGCACCAGTGAATATGTCTAGAAATGCAAATACTACTATATATTTCTAAATCAGGTGTGGAACCATGGCGTATTGTACAAGTGAATTGATCTAAGAATGAAGTTACTACTATATATTTCTATATCAGTTGTGGTTAAAAGGCGGATTACACTAGTAAATGGGTCTAGAAATGAAGAAACTACTATATATTTCTATATCAGGTGTGGTACAATGGCGGATTGCACCAGTGAATTGATCTGAAAAAGTAGATACTACTATATATTTCTATATCAGATGAGTTCCAATGGCGGATTGCACCAGTGAATTGATCTGAAAATACAGATACTACTTTATATTTCTATATCAGGTGTGGTACAATGGCGGATTGCACCAGTAAATGGGTCTAGAAATGCGAATACATATATTTCTATTTCAGGTGTGGTACAATGAAGGATTGCATCAGTAAATTGATCTAAAAATGAAGTTACTTCTATATATTTCTATATTAGGTGTGGTACACTGGCGGATTACACTAGCAAATGGGTCTAGAAATGAAAAAACTACTATTATATTACTATATCTCGTGATGTCCAATGGCGGATTGCATCAGTAAATTTGACCTTAAATGAATATACTACTATATGCTTCTATATCAGGTGAGGTAAAATGGCGGATTGCACCAGTGAATTGATCTGAAAATGCAGATACTACTATATATTTCTCTGTCAGGAATGGTACAATGGCGGATTGCACCAGTGAATTGATAAAAAAATGAAGATACTACTATCTATTTCTATATCTGTCGTGGAACAATTGCGGATTGCACTAGTGAATTGATCTAAAAATGAAGAAACTACTATATATTTCTATATCAGGTGTGGTACAATGGCGGATTGCACAAGTGAATTGATCTTAGAATGAAGTTACTTCGATATATTTCTATATCAGGTGTGGTAAAATGGCGGATTACACTAGCAAATTGGTCTAGAAATGAAGAAACTACTATATATTTCTATATCAGATGTACAATGGCGGATGCACCAGAGAATTGATCTGAAAATGCAGATACTACTATATATTTCTATTTCAGGTGAGTTCCAATGGCGGATTGCACCAGTGAATTGATCTGTAAATGAAGATACTACTATATATTTCTATATCAGGTGTGGTACAATGGCGGATTGCACCAGTGAATTATTCTAAAAATGCAGATACTACTTTATATTACTATATCTGGTGATGTCCAATGGCGGATTGCATCAGTAAATTGACCTAAAATGCAGATACAACTATATGCTTCTATATCTAGTGATGTCCAATGGCGGATTCAACCAGTGAATTGATCTGAAATGCAGATACTACTATATATTTCTATATAAAGGTGGTACAATGGCGGATTGCACCAGTGAATTGATCTGAAAATGAAGAAACTACTTGATATTTCTATATCAGGTGTGATACAATGGCGGATTGCACCAGTAAATGGGTCTAGAAATGAAGAAACTACTATATATTTCTATATAAGGTGTGGTACAATGGCTGGTTGCACCAGTAAATGTGTCTAGAAATGCAAGTACAACTATATATTTCTATATCAGGTGTGGTACAATGGCGGATTGCACCAGTGAATTGATCTAAAAATGAAGAAACTACTTTATATTAATGTAGTGATCTGGTACCCCACCCACTGTTTTAAATATTAATATATTGTCTGTTCGTAAATAATGTCTATCGGTTCTGCTATTTATCGCAAATAACAATAACGTTCATCCTACCTTGAGGGTTAATTCATGTTCACCATTCTGTTGTTTATTTACATTGTGGTTAACCCGGATGTAGATTTAATTCTCGTCTCGTGTTTGGCGATGATGTCATTTTAGTCTCGTTTACGAGATTTTCTGCTGAGGCGCAGGCAGGGTTTTTATATAGTTATATAGTTATATGGCGCCAGTATTTGAAATGTTTAAAATTACATTCTTGAAACTAGAAGTTGTTTTGTACAAATATATTTAAATTTATATTGGTGAGATTATTTTTATCTAATTGTTAAAATAATATCAGTTACAGGATTGTCGTTTAAACGGTTTATTTTAGTAAATATCCTATGCACACACACTGGTGTGCAAACGGTTTTTGCGTGGGCATCCTTAAGGTTCCCTGCACACATTCTGTTTATGCACATAGCATCTTGTGTTCATTGGCACTATATAAATCTCAGCGTTCGAGTCTTTCGAGGACTTCACACCCAAACTGTCAGAAACAAACTACAGCAAATTATTTAAAGATATCTATACATTATTTAATTATTTTTTGGATACAGACTTTATACAAGGTAGCTATTGTTTTCTTTTAAGAGTTAATAATCTTTTAAAACAAAAATAAGTTATTGTTTTAAAGAGCAAATGTTTATGATCTAAATCTAACTGTTTTTTTAACTCATTTTATAGTGAATATTTGTTGTTATGGTCACGAAGCCCTGGGGTACATTGTTAAACAAAAATATTTGTTTCTTAGGTAGGAAATAAGATTGTGAGACAGTATCTGTACATAATATTCTGATCATTGAATTTGTTTTGGTATTGGATCTACTTAAAAATAAAATTGTAAATATTATTTAGCGTTATCCTGCTTTATTTTCCTTGACACAGTGAAGTCCATTTTATTTTTCATCATTTTTTTATTATGAAGTTTGTCTCCAGGCATAAATTTGTAGTCTGCTGCCTGTGACTTTACTCGCACCGGCGAGTAAATCACCGTCGGTTACCGGCTCGCAACATTTCTTTGTCAGGTGTGGTACAATGGCGGATTGCACCAGTGAATTGATCTAAAAACGAAGATACTACTATCTACTTCTATATCAGGTGAGGTCTTATGGCGGATTGCACCAGTGAATTGATCTAAAAATGCAGATACTCTATATATTTCTATATCAGGTGTGGTGTGGTACAATGGCGGATTGCACTAAGTAATGGGTCTAAAAATGCAGATACTGCTATATATTTCTATATCTGGTGAGGTCCAATGGCGGATTTCACCAGTAAATTGATATAAAAATGCAAATACTACTATATATTTCTATATCAGGTGAGGTCCAATGGTTGATTGCACCAGTAAATTAATCTAAAAATGAAGATACTACTATATATTTCTATACCAGGTGAGATCTAATGGCGGACTGCACCAGTGAATTGATCTAAAAATGCAGATACTACTATATATTTCTATATAAGGTGATGTCAAATGGCGGATTGCACCTGTGAATTGATCTAAACATGCAGATACTACTATTTATTTCTGTATCAGGTGTGGTCCAATGGCTTATTGCACCAGTGAATTGATCTAAAAATGCAGACTCTATTATATATTTCTATATCAGGTGTGGCACAATGGCGGGTTGCACCAGTAAATGGGTCTAGAAATGCAGATACTGCTATATATTTATATATCAGGTGAGGTTCAATGGCGGGTTGCACCAGTAAATGGATCTAGAAATGCAGACACTGCCATATATTTCTATATCAGGTGTGGTCCAATGGCGGGTTGCACGAGTAAATGGGTCTAGAAATGCAGATTGTGCTATATATATCTTTTTCAGGTGAGGTCCAGGTGCGTATTGCATCAGTTAATGAGTCTAAACATGCATATACTACTATATCTTCTATACCAGGTGTGGTCCAATGGCGTATTACACCAGTAAACAGGTTTAAACATGCAAATACTGTTATGTATTTCTATATCAGATGAAGTTCAATGACGGACTGCACCAGTAAATGGGTCCTGAAAATGTAAGTTATCCCAAGACACAATAGAAACATCGGTTATCCTATATGTTTGCATATCAGCAGATGTAGAATGGAGGACTGCATCAGTAAAAGTGTTTAGACATGGACGTAATGCTTTATGTCTGTATATCAGCTAATGTTAAATAGTGGATTACACCAGTAAATTAATCTCGAAACGCAGGTGATACTACATTTGTCTTTATCAGCTGATGTAAAATGGGGGATTGCACCTGTAAAAGGGTTTGTAGCAATGCTTTATGTAAAATTATATAAGTGGAACTTAGCATTAATTATGGTGGGTGGTGGATACAGACCATTGTTTAAAATACATGGATTGATAATAAAAATGTCGAGAGTGTGTAAGGAAGTAAACCTACTCATACAACCAAAATCTGTGCTAAGTTACACTTAAACAAAGTAATATCAATGATGGCGGCATACAAAAAACTTACATTCCTTAATCTTTAAGGTTTAAATTTTTTATAATAGATGTTTTATTGCCACCATTACATGTCAGATTTACTGGTGCAATTCGCCATTGCACATCAGCTGATAAACAAACATGTAAGATTACCTACATTTCGAGTCCCATTTACTGATGCTATCCGTCATTGTTCATCAGCTGATATACAGACATGTATAGGATTACCTTCATTGCTAGACCCATTTACTGGTACAATCCGTCATTGTACATCAGCTGATATACAGACATATATAGTATTACCTACATTTCGAGTCCCATTTACTGTTGCTATCCGTCATTGTGCATCAGCTGATATACAGACATATATAGTATGACTTTAATTGCTAGACCCATTTACTGGTACAATCCGTCATTGTACATCAGCTGATATACATATGTATGTAGTATTACCTACATTGCTAGACCCATTTACTTGTACAATCCATAATTGTACATCAGCTGATCCATTTACTGGTACAATCCGTCATTGTATATCAGCTGATATACAGACATATATAGTATTACCTACATTGCTAAACCCATTTACTGGTACAATCCGTCATTGTACATCAGCTGATATACAGACATATATAGTATTACCTACATTGCTAGACCCATTTACTGGTATAATCCGTCATTGTACATCAGCTGATATACAGACATATATAGTATTACCTACATTGCTAAACCCATTTACTGGTACAATCCATCATTGTACATCAGCTGATATATAGACATATATAGTATTACCTACATTGCTAGAGCCATTTACTGGTACAATCCGCCATTGTACATCAGCTGATATATAGACATATATATAGTATTACCTACATTTCGAGTCCCATTTACTGTTGCTATCCGTCATTGTGCATCAGCTGATATACAGACATATATAGTATGACTTTAATTGCTAGACCCATTTACTGGTACAATCCGTCATTGTACATCAGCTGATATACATATGTATGTAGTATTACCTACATTGCTAGACCCATTTACTTGTACAATCCATAATTGTACATCAGCTGATCCATTTACTGGTACAATCCGTCATTGTATATCAGCTGATATACAGACATATATAGTATTACCTACATTGCTAAACCCATTTACTGGTACAATCCGTCATTGTACATCAGCTGATATATAGACATATATAGTATTACCTACATTGCTAGACCCATTTACTGGTATAATCCGTCATTGTACATCAGCTGATATACAGACATATATAGTATTACCTACATTGCTAAACCCATTTACTGGTACAATCCATCATTGTACATCAGCTGATATATAGACATATATAGTATTACCTACATTGCTAGACCCATTTACTGGTATAATCCGTCATTGTACATCAGCTGATATACAGACATATATAGTATTACCTACATTGTACATCAGCTGAAATATAGACATATATAGTATAACCTACATTGCTAGACCCATTTACTGGAACAATCCGTCATTGTACATCAGCTGATATACAGACATATAGAGTATAACCTACATTGCTAGACCCATTTACTGGAACAATCCGTCATTGTACATCAGCTGATATACAGACATATATAGTATAACCTACATTGCTAGACCCATTTACTGGAACAATCCGTCATTGTACATCAGCTGATATACAGACATATATAGTATAACCTACATTGCTAGACCCATTTACTGGAACAATCAGTCATTGTACATCAGCTGATATATAGACATATATAGTATTACCTACATTGCTAGACCCATTTACTGGTATAATCCGTCATTGTACATCAGCTGATATATAGACATATATAGTATTACCTACATTGCTAGACCCATTTACTGGTACAATCCGTCAATGTACATCATCTGATATACAGACATATAAGATTACCTGCATCTCTAGACCCATTTACTGGTACAATCCGTCAATGTACATCAGCTGATATACAGACATATATAGTATTACCTACATTGCTAAACCCATTTACTGGTATAATCCGTCATTGTACATCAGCTGATATATAGACATATATAGTATTACCTACATTGCTAGACCCATTTACTGGTATAATCCGTCATTGTACATCAGCTGATATATAGACATATATAGTATTACCTACATTGCTAGACCCAATTACTGGTACAATCCGTCATTATACATCAGCTGATATACAGACATATATAGTATTACCTACATTGCTAAACCCGTTTACTGGTACAATCCGTCATTATACATCAGCTGATATATAGACATATATAGTATTACCTACATTGCTAGACCCATTTACTGGTATAATCCGTCATTGTACATCATCTGATATACAGACATATATAGTATTACCTACATTGCTAGTCCCATTTACTGGTACAATCCGTCATTGTACATCAGCTGATATACAGACATATATAGTATTACCTATATTGCTAGACCCATTTACTGGTATAATCCGTCATTGTACATCAGCTGATATATAGACATATATAGTATTACCTACATTGCTAGACCCAATTACTGGTACAATCCGTCATTATACATCAGCTGATATACAGACATATATAGTATTACCTACATTGCTAAACCCATTTACTGGTACAATCCGTCATTATACATCAGCTGATATATAGACATATATAGTATTACCTACATTGCTAGACCCATTTACTGGTATAATCCGTCATTGTACATCATCTGATATACAGACATATATAGTATTACCTACATTGCTAGTCCCATTTACTGGTACAATCCGTCATTGTACATCAGCTGATATACAGACATATATAGTATTACCTACATTGCTAGACCCATTTACTGGTATAATCCGTCATTGTACATCAGCTGATATACAGACATATATAGTATTACCTACATTGCTAGACCCATTTACTGGTATAATCCGTCATTGTACATCAGCTGATATACAGACATATATAGTATTACCTACATTGCTAAACCCATTTACTGGTACAATCCGTCATTGTACATCAGCTGATATATAGACATATATAGTATTACCTACATTGCTAGACCCATTTACTGGTATAATCCGTCATTGTACATCAGCTGAAATACAGACATATATAGTATTACCTACATTGTACATCAGCTGATATATAGACATATATAGTATAACTTACATTGCTAGACCCATTTACTGGAACAATCCGTCATTGTACATCAGCTAATATACAGACATATATAGTATTACCTACATTGCTAGACCCATTTACTGGTACAATCCGTCATTGTACATCATCTGATATACAGACATATATAGTATTACCTACATTGCTAGACCCATTTACTAGTACAATCCGTCATTGTACATCAGCTGATATACAGACATATATAGTATTAACTACATTGCTAGACCCATTTACTGGTATAATCCGTCATTGTACATCAGCTGATATACAGACATATAAGATTACCTGCATCTCTAGACCCATTTACTGGTACAATCCGTCATTGTACATCATCTGATATACAGACATATAAGATTACCTGCATCTCTAGACCCATTTACTGAAACAATCCGTCATTGTACATCATCTGATATACAGACATATAAGACTACCTGCATCTCTAGACCCATTTACTGGTATAATCCGTCATTGTACATCAGCTGATATACAGACATATAAGATTACCTGCATCTCTAGACCCATTTACTGGTATAATCCGTCATTGTACATCAGCTGATATACAGACATATAAGATTACCTTCATCTCTAGACCCATTTACTGGTACAATCCGTCATTGTTCATCATCTGATATACATACATATATAGTATTACCTACATTGCTAGACCCATTTACTGGTACAATCCGTCATTGTACATCAGCTGATATACAGACATATATAGTATTACCTACATTGCTAGACCCATTTACTGGTATAATCCGTCATTGTACATCAGCTGATATACATACATATAAGATTACCTGCATCTCTAGACCCATTTACTGGTACAATCCGTCATTGTACATCAGCTGATATACAGACATATATAGTATTACCTACATTGCTAGACCCATTTACTGTTACAATCCGTCATTGTACATCAGCTGATATACATACATATAAGATTACCTGCATCTCTAGACCCATTTACTGGTACAATCCGTCATTGTACATCAGCTGATATACAGACATATATAGTATTACCTACATTGCTAGACCCATTTACTGGTACAATCCGTCATTGTACATCAGCTGATATACATACATATAAGATTACCTGCATCTCTAGACCCATTTACTGGTACAATCTGTCATTGTACATCAGCTGATATACAGACATATATAGTATTACCTACATTGCTAGACCCATTTACTGGTACAATCCGTCATTGTACATCAGCTGATATACAGACATATATAGTATTACCTACATTGCTAGACCCATTTACTGGTATAATCCGTCATTGTACATCAGCTGATATACATACATATAAGATTACCTGCATCTCTAGACCCATTTACTGGTACAATCCGTCATTGTACATCAGCTGATATACAGACATATATAGTATTACCTACATTGCTAGACCCATTTACTGGTACAATCCGTCATTGTACATCAGCTGATATACAGACATATATAGTATTACCTACATTGCTAGACCCATTTACTGGTACAATCCGTCATTGTACATCAGCTGATATACAGACATATATAGTATTACCTACATTGCTAGACCCATTTACTGGTATAATCCGTCATTGTACATCAGCTGATATACAGACATATATAGTATTACCTACATTGCTAGACCCATTTACTGGTATAATCCGTCATTGTACATCAGCTGATATACATACATATAAGATTACCTGCATCTCTAGACCCATTTACTGGTACAATCCGTCATTGTACATCAGCTGATATACAGACATATATAGTATTACCTACATTGCTAGACCCATTTACTGGTACAATCCGTCATTGTACATCAGCTGATATACATACATATAAGATTACCTGCATCTCTAGACCCATTTACTGGTACAATCCGTCATTGTACATCAGCTGATATACAGACATATATAGTATTACCTACATTGCTAGACCCATTTACTGGTACAATCCGTCATTGTACATCAGCTGATATACAGACATATATAGTATTACCTACATTGCTAGACCCATTTACTGGTACAATCCGTCATTGTACATCAGCTGATATACAGACATATATAGTATTACCTACATTGCTAGACCCATTTACTGGTATAATCCGTCATTGTACATCAGCTGATATACATACATATAAGATTACCTGCATCTCTAGACCCATTTACTGGTACGATCCGTCATTGTACATCAGCTGATATATAGACATATATAGTATTACCTACATTGCTAACCTATTTACTGGTATAATCCGTCATTGTACATTAGCTGATATACAGACATATAAGATTACCTGCATCTCTAGACCCATTTACTGGAACAATCCGTCATTGTACATCAGCTGATATACAGACATATAAGACTACCTGCATCTCTAGACCCATTTACTGGTATAATCCGTCATTGTACATCAGCTGATATACAGACATATAAGACTACCTGCATCTCTAGACACATTTACTGGTATAATCCGTCATTGTACATCATCTGATATATAAACATGTAAGATTACCTGCATCTCTAGACCCATTTACTGGTATAATCCGTCATTGTACATCATCTGATATACAGACATATATAGTATTACCTACATTGCTAGACCCATTTACTGGTATAATCCGTCATTGTACATCAGCTGATATACAGACATATATAGTATTACCTACATTGCTAGACCCATTTACTAGTACAATCCGTCATTGTACATCAGCTGATATACAAACATATATAGTATTACCTACATTGCTAGACCCATTTACTGGTACAATCCGTCATTGTACATCAGCTGATATACAGACATATATAGTATTACCTACATTGCTAGACCCATTTACTGGTATAATCCGTCATTGTACATCATCTGATATATAGACATATATAGTATTACCTACATTGCTAGACCCATTTACTGGTATAATCCGTCATTGTACATCAGCTGATATATAGACATATATAGTATTACCTACATTGCTAAACCCATTTACTGGTATAATCCGTCATTGTACATCAGCTGATATACAGACATATATAGTATTACCTACATTGCTAACCTATTTACTGGTATAATCCGTCATTGTACATCAGCTGATATACAGACATATAAGATTACCTGCATCTCTAGACCCATTTACTGGAACAATCCGTCATTGTACATCAGCTGATATACAGACATATAAGACTACCTGCATCTCTAGACCCATTTACTGGTATAATCCGTCATTGTACATCAGCTGATATACAGACATATAAGACTACCTGCATCTCTAGACCCATTTACTGGTACAATCCGTCATTGTACATCAGCTGATATACAGACATATAAGACTACCTGCATCTCTAGACCCATTTACTGGTACAATCCGTCATTGTACATCATCTGATATACAGACATATAAGATAACCTGCATCTCTAGACCCATTTACTGGCGAAATCCATAATTTTTTCATCATCTGACAATTATAGTCATTTCTAATATTTGGCAGGGATATTCAAATTTTGCCTTATGAAGTAGGGGTAAAAAAGTAATGTTGTCAAAATTCAGAATATTGTGCAACATACCACCACCCAACCAACTCACTCCGGCTCCTACGCCTACGGTAATACAGAGCTCTTGTTTTCGATACATATCTCTTATATACGAGGGGCATTTAAAAAAATAATGCAACTGGGGTAATATAAAGCGCGCGTTTGATAGAAATTAAATTATTTACGCGTCATACCCTCAATGTAATCCCCCTTGTTACGTACACAAAGTTTCAAACGTTTAATCCAGTTCTTAAAGACATCTTCATACTCATTTTCAGGTATACTCAGCATACACTGATTAACAGCAGACCCTAGGGCCTGTAGGGACCTATACCGTCTACCAGCTAAATGTTTTTTCAGTTAAGGGAACACGAAATAGTCACACGGGGCAAGGTCAGGTGCTTTAAGCCAGTGTGTGGGCGACGTTTGAAACATTGTTTTTTAAGTTTCTTCAACACTTTTTCTTTATAAAATATACCTGTCACAGATTTTCTATTTGGTACAACCAGTTGCATAATAGGACCACGAATATCAAAGAAAATAACAAACATTGCTTTCTTAACACTGATCAATCTTTTGGCAATTGTGGGGCGGCGACAGTTTTTTGTAGCCCATATTTTGTTGTTAATTTTTCTGGTAGGCTCGAAAAAGTGTACCCATGTCTCATCTCCAGTAATAATGTCAGAAAACTGCTTTCTTTGATATTTTGGAAACATTTTAAGCAGTTTTCTGGCGGTTTCAAGTCGGACACGCTTTTGCTTGTCTGACAACAAATGAATGATCCGTCTAGCTGTAATACGTCTCATTTTAAATTACGTTTTAGAATGCGGAATACGCTTGCGGCTGAAATACCAACTATACTAGCTATCTGATGAACAGTTAGTCTGGCGTCAGACTTAACCACATCACATACTTTGTTAACCATAATATTAGAGGTAGCACTACAAAAGGACGTCCTGATTTTGGTGCATCATTAATGAATTTCAGCTGCCTTTACACTTCTTTTGCCAACCATTTTACTATGGTGTCAATGACTATATGTTGCTTTTATCACTGTACTAGCGATAATACTGCGTGTACACCTGTAAACTTGGTATGTATGTGTAGAAAATGGATGTCTCGCTACATCGGTACAATTTTCACGAAAATCCCGTGCAAGGCGAGGCCGCACGATAATCAGTTGCATTACTTTTGAAATGCCCCTCGTATATAAAATATATTGCATTAGTTTGTTTTTTTAATTCCATTAGAGACATATATAAACAGAGACAGGTGACTGCAGATGCTTGTCTAAATTTCGGTAATTATATTTGGCGTTTTCCAATTCATGGAAACACAACTTCCCCTGAATCAACAAACACATTTTTGTTTTGGTTTTTGTCACACCAAAAGAAAGGGCTTGATTGTAACTGCGAGTGGTAAACTGTTCTTTTTTAGATTTAAAGGAATGGGGATTTTTTAAGCGTACAGTTACTTTATGTGACCATTCTCTCATGTTTTAGCCCATTTTTAAAGTAAGAAATAAGAAAATCTTCTTAAAATATTCATACCAAATATTTGCCACCATGTTTAACTTACTTCTTCATCTTTCTACATAAAAGTCATATTTTAAGGATGTGTTATTAAAATGATTTTGTTAAATGAGTAGATTCTACACTATTTGTTTTGTTAAAAACCAAATATTTCGTAAAAATTCAAATATTTTTCGTCTTCAACCCGGAATATTTTAAATTCAGCAGAAAATGTTAAATAATTGATAATTGGAAAAAGTCAACATTATTTACCATTTTTATCAGCTTTAATTTGGTACCAAACTTATCAAATTCAGACCAAGGTTCAAAGAGTTATTAAAGATACGCTTACAGAACAAGATGATATGACTTTATTCAATCATGTTTGGTTGGAATTTCAGTAAGGACACAAAACGATTTTGTAAATAATGAGTAGCTTGTTATGCAGACACTTTCCAGGCTTTTAACCCTTCCGTTGATCGTACCTCTTTCCTTAACTATTTCATCAAATAATCATTGCATATCTTATTACTTTAAATATGTTCAAAGTATTGTAATTCATATTGATCAACATCTGTGTACAGATGCTTTGTCTGGAAGGGTCTCAATTAATGTTGTTAGAACTTTTAGCCCGACCCTTTTGCTAAATTCTGAGATATACAATTATCAAATATGTATTAAATCAAATAACTGTTAAAACATACCCGGAATTTCAGCCGTGTATGTTGAATTTACTGTCAGCCTCTGTAATTAAGTCACTGATTACATGCACAATAAGTATTTTAATAACCAAATTATATTCCTACACTAATATAGTTATAGTTTATATTTTCCATCTCCCCTAAAGACCCTCTAACAATTATCTTCATGTATTCAATGCTCCGAAAACGGGCGCAAGCGTCTGGATAAAACATGACAACAATCAATGACGTGTCTCTTTCTTAGAGGTTCTTTGCAGGTACTGCAGCCTTGGGTTCGATCACGGATAATATCTAGGTCTCCCCTAAACAAACAGGTGGCGTGCATCGTTAAGCGAGTGCCGAGTTAACGCGTATAATTTACGTGTTTTGCATCTATTTGTCTGTTGTAATGTTGCATGCAGAATTGTTTTATCAATAAAAGTCATCAATAATAGTTGAAAGGTTTTCATTAGTGCCAGGTTAAAATGAATGTTTTAACGCATGCAATAGTGTGTAGGATCATTTCGAATATGAAATTTTAGCAAAATTAAACAGTCCAAAGACAGCAACGATTGAACGTGCTGTAAATGGATCGATTATGTGTCATGGAATAAATAAAGTAGATGGCTAACTAGCGACCGACCCGAAGAAGCATTTCCTGCTTCCAGCATGTCTTACAAACTGCTTAATTACTATTTATGATATTATTTTTTTTCTAAATCACAATTTTAAACATGATAAATCTTATAAAATATTCCAAATATAGCACTAATGTAATTTAAAGAACAAAATGAAAATAAGGAATAAAATATTAATTTGGTAACAACCACGAACACGAGGATTATCAGGACAGAATTCACACACTTCCTGTCTCTCCAATGAATGTGTCATGCCTATATACAATGCCGTCTATCAGAAGCACTCCGTGTGATTCCACTTTTGAAATGCCGAGATTCAATTTATGACATTTTCATTATCAATGAATACTCATTTTTAACGTCAAACATTGTCAAGTAATTCAAATAAGTTTCAATGAAATTTCAACTATAAATAATATGAACTATATGAACACTCAAAATCTAACCCAAATAATGTTTACACATGTCCATAATATTAATAGCAGTACACTAAAAGTTATTTATTTGATAACGGTTTAATGTAAACACATGGCAGATTATACATAAACATAGGCCTGTATAGAGAGAATTTCCATTTTACAGTGCTAAAATTTATAACTAAATTACTATAACTAAAACTAATAAATTCTTAGCTAGCTTTCGGATAAAAACAAAAACAACAAAAAAAAAACAAACAACAACAACAACACAAAAACAGACAATTTTCTGTATATACAATAGTGAAATGACTGACTGACGATACTGCAGATAGACTAAGAAACATTTTATAATATTAAAACATAAGGAACATAGGGAAGTTGGACACTTTGCAGAGACTACAGATATCTGACTCGTAGATACTGCCTGTTCTTACCTCGACATTCGAACTCTTAAAGGACTGGGTTGCCCCATTAATAACTTTTGGCAGAAATAAGGCTAGGTGAGTGCCCGACTTTGAGTTTAATGTTGAACAATTTCCTTATCTAAGGTATAGCCCAATTGTAGATGGAGTATTTTGTGCCCAATGCTTTGTATTTTGTAGAACTGAAAACGCTCTCGTAGCTCGGCCTTTGACTGACTGGAGTAATACAAGAACGATTGTCTATAGCCGTAAATGCTCACAAGATCCTCTAAATGCTCTTACAAAACCGGACCATTTTGTCAAAATAGGCCATTAAAAGCACAGAATATCGATAAATTGGGCTCCACAGCCTATAGCAATGGAGTGCAAAAGAACAGAGGTGTCATGTCTTCATAATTAAAACTGTTATTCTAGTTAAAAAAAAACAGACATCAAGAGCAATTTTCGAGCACTGATTAATTTTAAGGCAACAAGAGACAATGCTCTTCAAGACCATGTTGCTACCGCTCCGAAACATGCCACTTATTTTAGTTCTGAAATTCAAAATGAGTTTATTTCACTAAGTGCCCCGCAAATTGCTCACTCTATTATTCAGCGTTGTAATGACGCAAAATGTTTTACTATTTTGGCTGATGAATCTGCCGACGTGAGTAACATGGAACAGTTCGCATTTTGTGTGCGGTATATAGACAGGCCAAAGTCAGGTACTCACAGTGTCCATGAAGAGTTTTTGTAATTTGTACCTACAGACAGTACAAGCGGCGATGCACTGCGTACGCTTCTAGCGGATCAAATGTCCGGTAGATTCCGAGGGGTACAGGCTCGATTTGCCGTAGAATACCCAAATGCGTGCACTGTAGAAAACATCACCTGAACCAGCCATATGCAATGCATGTAAGATTGTCTTGGTTCAGACTAGCAGATATCGTATTCTGCCTGACTATCTCTCCAAAACGATTGGGTGTTTACCGTCGACGCAGTACAAACGGTGAACAGATAAGAAAACTATGTCCAACAAGATGGTCGCAACATTTTAAAAGTCTCTCTGCTTTTTATTCAGAAACTTCTCTACTATAACAACAGTAACAAAAGTGCAGGTCGGCATGGACACAAAGGTAATGTCAACAGCAAAGATAAATGTACAAGAACACATAAAAATGTACACCAAAACATGATAAATGCACATCAACACATAATAAATGCACATCAGAACATAATAAATGCATATCAACAAATAATACAAACACATGAACACATGAACACATGCATATCAGCATATTATACATACACATGAACGCATAATAAATGAACATCAAAACATAATAAATGTACATCAACACATAACAAATGCACATCAACATATAATGAATGTACATGAACACATAATAAATGCACATGAAAACATAATACATGTACATCAACACATTACACATGTACATCAACAAATAACACATGCACATCAACACATAATACTGGTACATCAACACAAAATAAATGTTCATTAACAGATAACACATGCATATAAGCATATAATACTGGCACATGGACACATAATAAATGCACATGAAAACATAACTCATGTACATCAATACAAAACACATGCACATCAACACATAACACATGCACATCAACACATAATATTGGCACATCAACACATAATAAATGTACATTAACACATGCACATCAACACATAATACTGGCACATGAACACACAATAAATGCAAATCAACACAAAACACATGTAAATCAGCATATAATACAGGCACATGAACACATAATAGAGGCACACGAACATATAATACATGCACTTGACCACATAATACAGGTACATGAACACATAATACAGGCACATGAACACATGCTACAGATACATCAGCACATAATACAGGCACATGAACATATAATACAGCCACATGAACACATAATACAGGCACATGAACACATAATACAGGCACATTATACATGTACATCAACACTTAACACATGCACATCAACACATACTACTTGCACATCAACACATAATAAATACCCATTACCACATAATAAATGCACATCAACAAATTATACAGGCACATCAACACATAACGCATGCACATTAGCATACAAAACATACACAGGAACACATAATAAATGCAAATGAACACATAATAAATGCATATCAACAAATAATACAAACACATGAACACATAACAAATGCATATCAGCATATAATACATACACATGAATGCATAATAAATGTACATCAAAACATAATAAATGTACATCAACACATAATAAATGCACATCAACACATAATCAATGCATATCAACACATAATAAATGCCCATCACCACATAACAAATGCTCATCAACAGATAAAACAGACACATTAACACATAACACATGCACATCAGCATAAAATACACATGAACGCATAATAAATGAACATCAACACATAATAAATGTACATCAACACATAATAAATGCACATCAACACATAATCAATGCACATAAACACATAAAAGATGTCCATTACCACATAATAAATGCATTTCAACACATAATACAGGCACATCAACACATTAACCATGACCATTACCACATACCACATGCACATCAACACATAATACAGGCACATCAACACATTACACATATCCATTACCACATAACACATGCACATCAACACGTAATACTGACACATCAGCACATTATACATGTCCATTATCACATAACACATGCACATCAACACATAATACTGACACATCAACACATTACACATGTACATTATCACATAACACATGCACATCAACACATAATACTGACACATCAACAAATTACACATGTCCATTATCACATAACACATGCACATCAACACATAATACTGACACATCAGCACATTAAACATGTCCATTATCACATTACACAGGCACATCAACACATAATACTGACACATAAACACATTACACATGTACATTACCACATAACACATGCACATCAACACATAATACTGACACATCAGCACATTATACATGTCCATTATCACATAACACATGCACATCAACACATAATACTGACACATCAACACATTACAGATGTACATTATCACATAACACATGCACATCAACACATAATACTGACACATCAACACATTACACATGTACATTACCACATAACACATGCACATCAACACGTAATACTGACACATCAGCACATATTACATGTCCATTATTACATAACACATGCACATCAACACATAATACTGACACATCAACACATTACACATGTACATTATCACATAACACATTTACTTCAACACATAATACTGACACATCAACACATTACACATGTCCATTATCACATAACACATGCACATCAACACATAATACTGACACATCAACACATTATACATGTACATTATCACATACCACATGCACATCAACACATAATACTGACACATCAACACATTACACATGTACATTATCACATACCACATGCACATCAACACATAATACTGACACATCAACACATTACACATATACATTACCATTTAATACATGCACATCAACACGTAATACTGACACATCAGCACATTATACATGTCCATTATCACATAACACATGCACATCAACACATAATACTGACACATCAACACATTACACATGTACATTACCACATAACACATTCACTTCAACACATAATACTGATACATCAACACAATACTCATGTTCATTACCACATAACACATGCACATCAACACGTTATACTGACAAATCAACACATTACACATGTCCAATATCACATAACACATGCACATCAACACATAATACTGATACATCAACACATTACACATGTACATTACCACATAACACATTCACTTCAACACATTATACTGATACATCAACACATTACACATGTTCATTACCACATAACACATGCACATCAACACATAATACTGATACATCAACATATTATACATGTCAATTATCACATAACACATGCACATCAACACATAATACTGACATATCAACACATTACACATGTACATTACCACATAACACATTCACATCAACACATAATACTGATACATCAACACATTACTCATGTTCATTACCACATAACACATGCACATCAACACGTAATACTGACAAATCAACACATTACACATGTACATTACCACATAACACATTTACTTCAACACATAATACTGATACATCAACACATTACACATGTTCATTATCACATTACACATTTACTTCAACACATACTACTGATACATCAACACATTACACATGTACATTACCACATAACACATTTACTTCAACACATAATACTGATACATCAACACATTACACATGTTCATTACCACATAACACATGCACATCAACATATAATAAATGTACATCAGCACATAATAAATATACACCAACGCATAATTAAAACACTGAATGTTACGATGTTATATGAAAAATATCATGAACATAGTTTTATTGAATAGCTATGAAAAAGCGTTTGTTTATGTAACTGACTATGTTCTCTATATGTGGATTGGGAATGCTTCCGTGAACGTGATTTTAACTTTTATCATGACTCGATTTTTTTTTCAGATTTAAAAACAAGCCTTATCATTAACGCTCTTACATTAAAGACGGAGACGAGCAACCGGAAATGAGATAATGTAGCAGATTTTACAATGAAATGCTACATTATAATGGTGTTTATATTATTTTGTTGGAAAAAGGGAATAAAGAAAAGCATGGCTAAGTATTAAAGTCATTTCACAAATTTATTTTTCAACAAAACAAGACTGTATGTACATTTTAAAAAAACGTGTTTTCTTGCTATTTATGAGTATTTTCGTAAAATTGAAAAAGAAATTAAGTTTAAAAAAAAAATAATGGAAAAACGATTTCTAGTAAAAAATGTCACAAATGGTAAAAAACGTGTATTGTTAATTACACAACTAAGTTTCTCATCAAATAAAATGTTTCTTTAAAAACGTATATCAATTTTATTTTTAATCACATAAAAGTATTTTTATAAAGAACAACATGTGGTTATATTATTGCAAATATCCAACGCATAAAAAAGTTATAACAGTTTAGTGATTTCCAGTAAAAATGTCACAACGCTAATATATAAATCGACCTGACGTATCGTGTTTTTGAGAAAATACGGTTTTAAGGAATGTAATTATATAATCCTCATCCTAGCACCAACTATTCTTTATATTACAGAAAACTAAAAAAAAAACAAAAAAAAAACATTCAGTTTGAATGTAGGCTTTGAAAGTACTCTATAGAGGATCTCGATAAATATTACTTTGTACGTTATATGTATGTAGACGTATTACAGATTACGCAAATGTATTTAAATCGATCATACCATTGACATCTGAGCTAAAGTTTACCGTTATTTTTTTGCAAATGACTTCAATAGTATCGGCTCAATGTATTGTTATAAACTTATTATATAGTACAATAAAACATCAAATCAAGTGTTTACGCACGTACAAGAGAAGTAACTTTTGCTATTCCGTTAACATTTATATTAAGATTACATCTGTGCACAACGTCTAACCTTGTTCTATATATGCATACTTGTAGGTGTTTTCTCTCTCCAAATGATGTAAGAACGTTGAGGAGGTGGTTCTCTGTTATAACATGTACATTAACTGGGGTCAGTTTCACCTTCGTAAGTCTTAAGATTTTCACACACCTTAATGGGAGAAAACGCCATAATACTTCCAATACCAATTAATAAATACCATTCATTAACCAAAAAAAAACAACGTTTTTTTAGAACGAGGAGTAAACCGATACATCAAACCGCTCTCTGTATCAGAATGAGGAGTAAACCCATACATCAAACCGCTCTCTGTATCAGAACGGGGAGTAAACCCATTCATCAAACCGCCCTCTCAAACCGCTCTCTGTATCAGAATGAGGAGTAAACGCATACATCAAACCGCTCTCTGTATCAGAACGGGGAGTAAACCCATTCATCAAACCGCCCTCTCAAACCGCTCTCTGTATCAGAATGAGGAGTAAACGCATACATCAAACCGCTCTCTGTATCAGAATGAGGAGTAAACCCATACATCAAACCGCCCTCGGTATCAGAACGGGGAGTAAACCCATTCATCAAACCGATCTCTGTATTAGAACGTATCAGAACGAGGAGTAAAACCATACATCAAACCGCTCTCTGTATCCGAATGAGAGCGAGGTCATGGTTATTATCCACTAGACGCGAATTATAGATCGTCACCTGCATCAGCTCATATGGCATACGTGAAACATTACAATCGCATCAACGTTTTCTAATTTTAGAAAAATGATCATAAAAGCAATTTCAAGCAGGAACCACAGTAGCTGACACTCCCAGTGCCTGTTAGGAAATGCCCGTTTTTTTCTATTTAAAGCTTCATTAAGTTATTTTTACAGTGTATGACTGCGTGGCACATTCTTCAAATTAACGTACATTATGTTCGATTTTCCTTTTAAACACAGTCAAACAGTTTTAAGCAACACACGGTGCTGGTCAAGAGCAAACTTCAATACTAAACTAAATCTGTAGAAAATGCACGTTTGTTGTTCGTTAAACAATGATTTTACATTGTCTAAAACGTTGTAATAAAAAAGAAGTTTAGGATTCAATTAGCCAAGCGTTTCCGGTACACCAGTAACTGTTATCAAAACTTTAGTCTGCAAGTTTGTGGTAACTTACTTTTGTAGTTTATCTATAAACAAATGTCACTGGTATCAACTGTCAACATTGAATCGAACTGAGATGTGCGCAGAGATACCGATCTAGATTTTCCAAATTGTCTAAACACAACTTATTCAGAGGCGGCCACCATAGGTATTTTTTTTTATTTATCCAAAGGAACAACTAGATTATATTGTTGGGTAGTACATTTTTATATTTGAAATTTAAAAAATAAACAAATTTAACGATTACTATTATTTTGTAGCAGTATTTGTGTTAATGTTTAGCCTTTTTTTAAATAAATAAATAAAACAGTTTTTATGTATATCAAAATAGATTTTTGCCACCATGAGTTATATACTTGTGCATTTTTCTACATAAAATTTATATTTCTAATATGTGTAGTTAAGCATGAATCGTTTTGCAACTGATACAAATCATACTTCAGAAGAAGCATATTATATGTTTGATACATAAAAATGTTAAAAGTTGTATCAGAGTTACTTTGGTAACGACGATATCAAATTCAGACGAAGATTCAAAGAGTTATTAAACAAACGTTTTAAATTTCATCCGTGCGTATGTTGAATTTATACTTTGTTATTTTGTCACCGATTTAATGTGCCAACTCTTTAATATGATCTTATCAAAACACTTAATTTCAACAATAAAGGAACACGCATTTAAATGCAATACTTGTTTCACGCGTATAATGCAATAGCTTTGTAAATATTCTGAAATATTACACTAATAAACGACGTTTTGGAGATGCTGTGAACTACAGCAATATATTGAAATTGCTTTTTAACGATAGCAGAGCATTATCGTGAATTTACATCCATGGAAAGAGAACATAATTATATTATATTATTTTCTTCACTTGCATATAAATCCTCAGTAAGGAAGAATATATAAAAAACATTGTCTTTATTTAACTTTGTTTCCAAATTTTCGTCAGGAAAATAACAATATTTCACAATAACTAAAACGAAATAACGTAACGTAAAACTCTGAGAAGAAAATGATGTAATGACAACAAATAATATGACGTCGTTTTAGATTTTCATGGACTTAAAAAGACAAAACAATGCATTTTATCGATGTATTGATAATTAAAAGAATAAATGTAATTTGATCTATTGATAAAGCTACTTCAGTAATCGTGAACGTCAGTGTAGAAAGTTGCTTTAAATGGTAACTTACTTTTTCAATGTCAACAAACTCTTGCCAAGAAAACTGTAGAAATATTTCACAGACATCTTTGCCGTTAACTAAGTTGTAGAAAATGAACAATAATTAAGTAAGAGAAATCAGGTTAATGCATTTGCTTCTGAGCTAAAACATTTCGGATAAAACCTTTTAAAGTGTCCAAATGAAGTGCGCTGGATTTCGACACAAAATAAGTATCGGTGAGTAATTACAAACGGTAGTGCATTTAAGTATGTTTCAGCAAACATTATTTCCTTCTGCAAAAAAAGCTTTTTAATTATCAACTAGCAATAGAATATTTTTTTAAAAAAAACAAAACAATTTAATTTCGGGTTCCTCGTGGGTTTGTTTTATAAATGCAGAACAACCATTCTATCTAAATGCAAGTACAACCATGGTTGCGATTATTGTTTTTCATCAATAATGTACACAAAGATAAGCATAGCGCGTGTAGTCTCATCCGCATATACGATATTTAATCAATCCTATTCTATATTTGTTGATAGCGTGTTAATATACTGTTCAAACGTATTTGTTTGCAATACGTTTTTTAGTATTACAATATACACATGTGCATTCTGTCTTGTTTATAAGACAATAGTTTGCCGTGGATAACACTGTCTTATGATATGACAATATACACATGTACATTCTGTCGTATTTATAAGACAATAGTTTGCCGTGGATAACACTGTCTTATGATATGACAATATACACATGTACATTCTGTCGTATTTATAAGACAAAAGTTTGCCATGGATACTTTTATTTACACTGTCTTATGATATGACAAAAAGAAAAGAGCGAGGTTTGCACAACCGTTAACCAGGTCTAAGCGTCTTTCGCCACTTCGTTCCATGGCGATCACTCGAATTGTCACTTCTTATCCAGGTATGTATTGTACTTAATAATTTTTTTTATTTGTATTAGCTGTTCTCACGCTGTTTTGGCTACTGCGTCCTTCGAATGCTTCGCCTCTTCTTAGTCATGTATATTTTCTTATTTTTGTATTCAACTGGAATGATTCACAGTAAAAATGTATTGCATCTTTATAAAATGTTATCATATACAATTACATGATTACAATTGATTATACACAATGTCAGCCTTTCCAATTATCCAAATGTTGGTAAAATATATACTATAACAAAGCGTGTTGTACACAATACCTTGTCCTTCAGAATCGTTTGTGTCAACTTCTGTTTTGCATATTGTGTTAATCTATATTTGCTAAGACGTCGGATGTGGTTACTGTTATCATTGCGCGTAATACACGTTTCATGTTAACGTTCAAAAACAATCCACAAGGTAGTCATTCATTACATTTTTGTGGTTAAAATCACTTTATCGTCGACTGCTTTACAATTATTATTCACTTAATTTAATTGTGTGTATAACTATGGCAGATACATATACAATGTGAGCTAATATAGCTTTTATCTGAATCCTTTTCATTTGTTGTTAAATATGTACATGTAAATTGAATGTATGTCTAACATGTATATTATGAATAAAATAATGTTTCAACTTTAAATGAATTTGAAGAATTGCAATGAAATGCATATTTAAGTTATGATGGTTATTTAGTTGAGGCTTGTGTTGGTTTAGGGACTGAAGAGATGAGGCTGTTTGGAACACTGGAATCTAACAGATTATTTGTCTGTGCAGTAAAACAGATAATTTGAATGCAAATCAAAACAAGATGAACTAATAGAAGAAAATAAAACAATAAAACAACAAATGAAGAAAGAAAGTGAATTAAGAAAAGAACAAATGAACAGCTTTGAACAATATGGACGCAGAAACAATATTCGAATATCCGGGCTAGAATTTGACAACAAATATGAAAGCAGCCAAGACACAACAGAGGGTATTGTCAGAATCATAAATGACAAAATGGGTTTAGAACTATCCCCATATGATATAGACATTGCCCATAGATTAGGCAAATACCAAGAAAAACAAATAAGATCAGTGATTGTTAAATTTGTATCAAGACAAACAAAATACAATGTGATGAGAAACACGAAGAACCTTAAAGGTACGAACCTGTCAGTCAACAAAGACTTAACAAAACTAAACTTACAGGTCTTATCATCTATGCGACTGAAGGCAAAAGAAAAAGTTAAAAAAGCCTGGTCTTTTGAAGGCAAACTGTACTTTAGAAACAAGGAAGACAAAACAGAAGTGGTTCCATACTCTGGCTACCAAACATGGTTAGATCTACCTTGGCCACAAGGGAAAACCTAAATATCAACAGCAGATCGTATATTTATATTGCGACTAGATTGTGTTCACTTAATTTTTTTTACCAGTATAATTATAGTTGTATGCAGCGACCGCATTGATAAAAGCGGTAAAACATATAAACCTCTGCATTACTACAAGGTGTATCAACAGTATAGTGATGATTATTGACCCGTGATGATCAAGAAATACACGATTTAACTTTTACTTATGCAAGACATCGCGAGTGCAGATACACGAGCTGAACCATTTGTATAACAATAGAACATACCTACAAGCGGAACTTTCGATTCTAGTTTCATCTTTTTCAGAGTATTGATAGAAATATACACTTGAATTGGCGAAAATCAAAGAGGAAACTCTCATGGTTCTATTATAATAAAAGCATGTTAACGAGTAATAAATATATTGATAATGATCGTGTCCTGTATATATGTTTAGTTACAAAAATGTGCAAAATAAATTGTAGCAACTAAATAATAAAGATCCTAATATAAACAATATTGGTTGAGATATTTAAGGAGTTATATATACATATATTTTAAGACAACGTTACTTATTATGATGATAATAATAATAATAATAGTAATAATAAGTATACTAATAAAATGATGATGATGATGATGATGATGTTTGATGATTATGATGATGATGATGATGATGATGATGATGATGATGATGATAGTTAAGCTAAATATTTTAACCCCATATATGAATTTCGATGTCCTTCCGAATAGAAGGATGAAAATGTGTACAGAAAATATTTGTATTAAATAATGTAGAATAAACAAACAGTAATAATTGTATAATGTAAATTACTGGTTGAGATAATCAATGTTTTGTTTTCATACACACTTTAAAATTATGTTACAAAAATAGTGTAATAATGATAATACTGAATGCTTCGATCTCTTATATTATTTCGATATATGTGTATGTATGTATATGTGTGTGTGTATGTATGTATATGTATATGTTTACATGTATATACATGCATAGGTATGTACGTATGTATGTATGTACGTACGTACGTACGTACGTACGTGCGTACTTATTGTGTGTTTGTATGTATGTATGTATGTATGTATGTATGTATGTATGAGTATAATGTGTATGAATTTTCTTTTTCGAATATAAGAAAACGAAGGACAATAATGTATGAACAAAAAGTATTATGTTATATAAAGCGGAATAATATTAACAATAAAATAATAGAAACAATGTTGAATCCTTTGATCTCTTATATTCATTTCGATTTTCTTTTCGAATATAAGGACATGAAGGACGATAATGAATGTGTTGAAAGTAAATTAAATAAGTAGTATAAATAGTATTCCTCGGACAACAGATTTTTTATATGTACATATGTGTGTGTTCAAGAATTGTTATAAATGTAACTTTTTGCCACAACGCAATGTAGTTAAATAACAATATTGCTAGCAATAATGGATACATATTATCCATACCAGTTGACGTAATGATATGATATATAACGTTATAATTAGTTCAGATACGTGCGCATAGATGAAATCAATAGACATAAAATATAATGTGCTTTTTATGTACTACTGATATACTTATTAAAAAGCAATTGGGGTTGTTGCTCGTTTGTTAAAACTTGTAATAAAAATGTGAAATTATATATTGTCTATATATGAACGTTCAACTGCCTAATGGTGTTTGAGATTGATATCAGTCTGAAACAGATAATAACATTGACATATTTATTTAATCTTCAAGTAGAAATGGTCTATGATTATTTTGAAGCTTGGTTTTGTTTCCTTGTACATTAAATAAAGGTAAACTACAGAATATAGATGATATTCAAATGAAACTGATAACAGAACTGACATATCATGTATGAATAGGTCTATGATTGTTTTGCTGTTTATATGATGACGTTTATTTGTGTGTATCCCTTGGGTTATATCTATATGTAAACTATAACATGTTTAAAATGATATCGAAGTGAAACTGGTAAGGACACTAACATATTTGTAATATGTCTATACATGAAATGGTCTTTGAATTATTTGATATTCTAAATGTATTCATTGTGTAATATTTTAAAGGTAAATCATGAGCTATTTATGATTGTTAAAAAACTCGGGTATTGCCTATGTGTGAACAACTAGGGACTATTTTGATTTTAATATTTACAGGTACATTTTAAAAATATCTCTGAAATGTTTAAAAAAAAAAAAATTATAAATCTGAAACTGTAACAGCATTGACATATTTTATACTGTCTATATATATAAAAGATACACTATTATCTTTATGCTCTTTGTGTACACTTCTTGTGTTATTTTAAAAGTTCACTATTAACGTTCCATGCACGTTTAAAAACGATATTAAACTATAAATTGATATTGACACTAATAGGTTTGTATAGTGTTTATGAATGAATGTCTATAATGTATTTATGTAATTAATGTACTTATTGTGAAATAATATTTAAAATGTAAAATATAAAATGTTGATGCAAACAAATATTATATTGATTGGTAATATGTATATAATGGTCTGTGATTGCTTTTAGATATCTGGAGCACTCTTCGAATTATATTTTAAGTAAAATTATATACAACAGGTTTAGTTGTGTTAGATGATATCATTATGTAAATAAGTTGTAGTTTTGACTTGATGTGCATCTTGTCTCTAAATTATAAATTATTGATGCTGAAAAAATGTTTGAATCTTCAAGATTAAATATAACATAGTAACAATGGCGACGTAACCTTGCATATAGTTTTGGTTATATGGATTATATAAAAAGCTTATCGTTGGTATTGATACTCGTACTATTTGTTTCTTTCTCTTTTAATTTATCTTACTTTCACTGTCACTTTATAGTTAAAGATATTGATAGTTGCAACGCTAAAATAAAAAAAAAACGTGTTTTTAAATGAGTATTAAAATATGCACATTTAATGTAAAAGGTTTAAGTGATGCATCAAAACGAAAACAGCTATTTCACTGGCTTAAGATAAATAAATACACTATCTGCCTCCTACAAGAAATACATTGTCAGGAGCGGACAAATAATACTTGGGGGAAGGAATGGGGAGGAGATATATTTTTAAGTGGGAACAGTAGTAACAGCACCGGTGTGGGCATCCTTATTGACTCCAACTTTACATATTCAGTTCAAGAATACAACAACATCATTGACGGTCGAATGCAATCATTAAAAGTATTAATTAATGATACAGAGTATGTGTTTTTAAATATTTATGCACCAAATAATTTGACAGATAAGTATAATTTTATAAAGAAAATAGAAGACTTTATAATAACAAACAACAGTGAAACCTTGAAAGTGGGTGGGGATTTTAACACAGTAATAAATGTAGATCTAGATAAAAAACATGGTAATTTAAACAATAATAAAAGAAATAGGGACACAATAAACGATATAATACAAAATAATGAAATGAACGACATATGGAGAATATTAAATCCAAACATTAAACATTATACATGGCATTCAAACACTAAACCAAAAATATTCTGTAGGCTTGATTATTTTTTAGTTTCAAATAATCTTGTGAATACTATAACTGATTGTCAAATTACAACAGGTTTTCGATCTGATCATTCTATTGTATATTTTAAACTGACCACTGAAAAACATAATTCTTGGACCAGGATATTTTAAACTAAATAATAGCGTCATACTAGATAAAGAATATCAAGACAAAATCAAACAATCTATAAAAGAAATAGCGGAAATAAATAAAGAAGCAAATCCTAATATTTTATGGCAAATTATTAAAGGTACAATCAGAAATGAGTCAATCAAATACACATCTTTTAAAAAAAAGAACACATTAAAAAAAGAAATCGAATTAAAAAATAATATAGATAATTTAGAAATAGAACTATCAGAAACTCCCAATAATGAAACTCTAATAAGTAATATAAACAATAAGAAAATTGAATTAAACAAAATTATTGAAGAACAAACTAATGGAATTATTCTAAGAGCTAAAGCAGAATGGGTTGAAGGGGCCGAAAAAAATACTAAATATTTCAGTAATCTAGAGAGAAAAAGATCCGAGAGTAAAACTATAAATCAACTTATCAAAAATAAAACAGAAATAACAAAATCTGAAGATATTTTATATGAAACTAAACAATACTATAAAACTTTATATAGTAAAGTAAATACATATATAAATGATCATGAAGATGAGTTTTTTTCAGTTAATAGGGATTCTGTTTTAAATGATCAACAAAAGCAAGTATGTGAAGGTATTTTAAATGAAGAAGAATGTACATTAGCTCTAAAAGATATGAAAAATGGAAAGTCCCCGGGGTCAGATGGACTAACAATTGAGTTTTATAAAACTTTCTGGAACACATTAAAAAATATTACATGAATTCTATCAACTACTCATACGAAAATGGTAAATTAACAGAAATGCAAAAACAAAGCATAATAACTCTTATACCAAAGAAAGACAAAGATTTGAAACAATTGAATAACTGGCGACCAATAAGTTTATTAAATATAGATCATAAGATCACAACAAAAGCAATAGCTAACAGAATGAAAAAGGTTTTAAACACAATTATAAATGACAGTCAAACGGGGTTTCTAAAAGGACGCTATATTGGTGAAAACATACGAACCATTTTTGAAGTGATTGAAAGTTTAAATGATGAAAACAAACCTGGTTTAATCTTTTTTGCCGATTTTGAAAAAGCTTTCGATAGTATTGACCACAATTATATCTTTAAAGTGCTTAATTATTTTAATTTTGGAAATTCTTTTATTAGTTGGATTAAAATGTTTTATAATGATGCACAAAGTTGTGTAATAAATAATGGACACATGTCAGAATTCTTTAAAATAGATAGGGGAGTAAGACAAGGATGTCCACTATCGCCAAATCTGTTTATTTTAGCTATTGAAGTTTTATATAAATCTGTTCAAAACGATGTTAATATTAAAGGCATAACCATATACGACAGAGAGATTAAAAATACTGCTTTTGCAGATGATGCCACATTTATGCTGGATGGAACAAAAAACACTTTTACAACCTTAATAAAGAAAATTGACAAATTCAGTAAACTATCAGGTCTTAAACTTAATTCTAGTAAATCAATAATTTTACGTTCAGGTGCTTTAAAAAACTCAAATGAAACTTTTAATACCAAAACAAAATTCATATGGACATCTGACAGTGCAGCTACCCTGGGAATCACATTTACAAATAAAAAACAACTATATAATGAATTGAACCTTCTTCCAAAAATAAACCAATTTTGTAATTGCCTTAATCGATGGAAGAAGTATAATTTATCTATAATCGGAAAAATTGTAGTGATTAAAACATTTGCATTACCAAAACTGATATATCCGCTAACCGTACTAGAAAATCCACCAATCGAATATTTTGATTTAATAAATAAGAGCATGTATAACTTTTTATGGGATAATAAACCGGATAAAATTAATAGAAAAACAATTATACAAAATTACGAAAATGGGGGTTTAAAAATGATAGATCTGCAATTATTTATAAAATCGATTAAAGCCGGGTGGGTCAAACGTATTATAAATGATCAAAATAAAGGGGACTGGAAACACATATACTTAAAACAATTAGATAAATTGGGAGGACGATTTTTATTTGAATGTAACATCAAAGGGATAGACCTAAACAATACAACTCAAATAACTTCTAAATTTTTATCAGACATAGTATCATCATGGTCAAATATAAACTTTAGTGAACATACTGAAAATGTAAAAACGCAGGTAATATGGAACAACTCCTTTATTAAAAACAATAACAAAACACTTTTCTACAAACCATGGTATGATAAAGGAATAAAATATATTGACCAACTCTTTGATAACAGACATAAATTATTTCATACATTTCAATATATGAAAACTATACATGCTATACATGCTTTAGACAACACGGATTTTTTAAAATATCATAAACTTATTCAAAGTATACCTCGCTCTTGGAAGGTTAAACTCAAGAATGATATTATATCATCAAATACGCAACAAACAAAACTAGTACAACAAATTAAGACTTCAAACAGTCCAAACAAATATTTATATAATAAACAGTTAAATTGTATCGAAAACACGTTAGTCATCAAGCCGCATATTAAATGGGAGCAAGAAATAAATAACATAAACTGGAAAACTGTACATACTATACCTATCAAATCTTTAATAAATACAAAATTAAGGGCGTTTCAATATAAATACTTGATGAGAATAATCCCAAACAACAAATTTCTGTTTAAATGTAATATTAATAACACAAGCTTGTGTGATTTTTGCAACATGCATGAAGAATCAAATAAACACTTGTTTTGGGAATGTCATATTTCGAGAAGTTTTTGGACAGAAATTCAAATGTTTTTAAATGAAAAACAGATACACATATACATTTGAATTATTCAATGATCTCCTTTGGATATGTGGACCAGAGTAGCTACACTAACTTATTAAACTGTATATTGATATATGCAAAATACTTCATTTTTAAAAACAAATATGCAAACACAATACCGAATTTTAACAATTTTAAAAAATATTTAAAATACCATGAAAACCTTGAAAGATTAATTGCACTGACAAAAGACAAAATTACACAACATGAAAACAAATGGAATAAACTGCAATTTTTCTAATACGAAATGTTAATCTATAAAGTGTCAGTGTGGAGTAATTTACTTCTTTCTAAACAAAAAAATCTTATTCTTCGCCTTTTTTTTCTCTTCTCTCCGACCTATTCTGTCAAAATCCTAAACTTTATTTCTGATATTACGTTCATAAACAAATATATATGAATATTGTAAATTGCATTATGTATGTAATAATAAATTGTATGTGAATGTACTATGGAAATAAAAAAAATTGAAAAAAAAAAAAAAAAAAATAAAAAAAAAAAAAAAATAAAATAAAAAAAAAAAAATCCGCCTCGTTAAATGGAGGGTAATTGAGGTGGGTAATGGGATAATCATACCGTGGTTTGGTTTGATATCATGACATGACACTCATTACATCACACACGATGGCTGAGTCAATTTTACAACTATTATCACCATTTGTTTCTTTAATGCGGACTGACTATTAAGGCGGTCTAATTCAAAATTTGAAAGATGTATATATTATCGCAAATCTTCAAAGGAGACAAAAAGTTCAATCATATTCAAGTGAATACAGCAAACACAAACACACTTATATTTGAAAACAAACAACAGCATTTGTAAATTAGGGCCCGTATTCACAAAACATCTCAACATGAGTATGCATTCAATCTGATATTTTAGAATAATATCCATACATATACATGTACAAATATATATATACTTGCCTTCAGCTGACCACCTTCATAAAAGTCATTGACTTTCGCCAACACATTAGCAATACGTGTTTTACAAGTATTAATGAAGCTTAAGATATGGACTCTAAATCAGTCTGTGATTGATTGCTAACGTCACTTTGACGAAGCACACGTCATGTATGAATACCGAGGGCGAATACGTCCTGATTAATTTCAAGGCCTATCAAGTACTGCAAGTTGAAGTACAAATAGTACTATTGTTGGGGTTTATTTCATTATAAATTTACGTGAATTTCAAAGTATTACAGATAATACTACGTTGTATGTGTATATTTATAGTTATATGGACAAGACGTATAGAATACAGTTTAACAATATACACAGTAACCATAGTTTAATAGTACATTTAGTAGATTAACCTAGTTCGTATTCGGAATATATTTAGATAATTTGGTGATGTTCATTGCCTAAATTAGTATCATGCATTAATGTACACATACACAATTTAAGTTATTTTCGAACATATAAAACGAAGTATGAAACTGATATATAGTGACTGAGTAAATATTACCTCATGGTTATACATTTATACATGGCTAAATTACATAGTGATAATGGATTTGTTAAATTAGTTAGACTATTTCCATCTTAATTTGCAACGTATTTCGCGACATTTCACGTGAGTCCCGTGCTATATTTTCTATTTGACGCGTCATTTTCGACTACATACTGTTGAATTGTATTTATCCGAATGATGCAGCTAGGGCTATTATAGAACTCTGTGGGCGGGAAAGTCGTGGATCTCGTTTGGATTCGACCGCTCCTATTGTAAGATTGATGTTTGTCATATGTTGACGGTGGTAAATTTTTTAATCGTTCGTATTTTGTTTATAAATGATAATAAAATTCTTTGAAATCATTTAAAATATATTTATGTTTCAGAAACATTTAGAGCCATTTTTCCTGACAATCTTTAAAGTTTTAGGAGAAATACGCCAACACTGAGTTCCGAGTTATTACGGTTGACGCACACCGCTTGGTGGTTATTCTTGATGCTCATTTATAATGATATAAAAGTTTATAAACAACATTAAAAACAACAATCATTATATAATAATTGATTTTAGATGAAATAGTTTGTCATAAATATAGTATATATGTATCCATGTATCTTGCTTTGTACTCGTTCCTCTCTCATTTAAACATGCCGCTATGTATTGTATTATATTTTAGAAACGAAGTGAGTTCTCGTAGTTTTGTCTTAAAATGTGATAATGTGATGAAAATGAATCATAATGCAAAGTGCAACATATATTGACGTGTGTTTGTCTAGACATAAATTCAGTTGTTAAACATAACTTGACATACATGTTCACCAGAACAAAAACTCAATTATTTAGAAAAAAAAAAATTTCAGTTAAAAAAAATGAAACACATTGTTAACTGACACATACCTAAATTAAATTTACTACAAATTAGTTAAATGCTTGGTTATCGACAATATGCACCAGTATTCCGAGAAATCGGGTCTCGAAATCAACGTTAGTAAACTAAGAAATGTATCTTTGAGAAATGAGAACAAAGACTTAGTGCGGATTTCATTGCCAATGGTGAAAACATTCGAACTTGTAGATTATTTTACTTATTTTTATTTGATCATCTGGGACGCTTGCTTTTCTAAGGAAAAAGCAAGCGTCCCAGATGATTCATACCTAATTTTCTACACACGAGTTAACAAAAACAGTATTCGTGATTTTTGTGATATTTCACGAATAAATCGTCTTAATACACAATGTTTTACGGTTGCATAAATTAACTGATCACTGTTTCTGTCGGTGGTTATATTTTTAGAGAATAAAGTTTGCGGGATAATGTCGATTGTCTGTTTTTGATAATCTTAATCTGAGTTACCATGTAGAACGTTTATGTTAGACAGCTCAGTGTGGTCGGATAGGCATTGGCTTTAGATTCCAGTCTTACTGCGTGTAAATGTCGATGTATGTCTCTTTCCAGTTACATGCATATTGTGTAGGGGAAATGAAAAAGGGACTCGGTGGTTATTTATATGTGATTTGGCAATATACTGACAAATGTCAGACGGAAGAAATTCTAGATAAATGAGAAAGTAAGAAGGATAATTTTCATGGTTTGTTGTACCTAGTATTTTGTATCAGGCCAACTAATTGTAACGCAAACCATTTGAAATTGTCAAATTTGGCAAAAAGCCGAAATGCGGTAGGTGTACAATATCCTATATTCTAAGTTTTAAATGTTGAAAGTTTGATAAATTAATAGTTTTACATTGTCTTAAGATGTATTAAGAAAAACAATATACTTAATCCATGGTTTAGTTTATAATTTGATGTCAGGACAACATATTGTAACCTGTAAATATTCGAAAATTGGCAAAATTGGTAAAAGCCTAAAAGGAGATAGGGGCATTATATCGTCCAATTGGTGCAAAAAGGTACCAAGTGCCTTTTTCTTTCCTATACACTTGGTACCTTATTGCACTAATGGGACGATATTCTGTTTGTTTTTAATTTAAGACGGTACAAGTTTGATATAACGGCATTTTTGCATTATCAGTTGATGTATTAGAAAGGTTAGTGTGCTTTTTCTAACGTACCGTTTATATTTTGATGTCCGTATTACTTGTTGCAATATGTTATATTTTGACAAGTAAAATGACCATTTTATAATATAAATGAATATGAAGAACTAACATAAAAACATTTTCTGACCCTGTAATAAAATATTCTTATCATATGACATGTGTCATCTCCGATGTTTTGTCTACCTACTAGTATATAACAATATATGTTTTGCAAGAAATGAATAAAAAACAAAAATGAATAAGGAAAACTTGAGTCAGAATATTGTACTTTGAACAAAGAGGAGGTATACTTATAAAATACACCAAAACTGGAAACATATACGGTAAAAATCCCTAAAAATATGGGTTTAAGCTTTCTTTTTTTGTAATATAGTCCCGCAGATTCTCGTTAACAGCGCCCACTAGCGGTACGTGTTTTTCGGACGATTTTCACCGGTTTTTCTTGATAAAATGGTCAATATTAATGGATAACTATTTTTGATAACATTTTTAAATTTCTTATTTTATTTCCTGTGATAGGATAATGACTTTAATACAGATAAAACGCAATTTGTGTAACCTTTACATCTAATCATTACGCCGGGGTTGATTCAAACACGGGTTTAAAAACAACACATTTTGAACATTTACGCTTGATGCTGTTGTACAAGTGGACATTTATTTATCATGTTAGAACTTTATTCATTTCACTACACTATGACCGAATAAAAAGAGGTGTATTAACGCTAATATTTTCATAAATTAAAATTCAAATTAAAAATGAAACTCTGAAAAACACACGACGTTTGTCTGCTATGTTAGACGAAGTCGTATTTTACGTTAGCATAATATGGCGTTCTCTTGTTGTCGTTCTCCGGACGTGATATTTTTATAAGCATTTCATTTTAATTTAAATTCAAATTCATAAAAAAAAATAGCGTTAATAAAGTTTAACATATGTGAAATTCAAAAACTTTTACCAGAACACTTCTGACTTTCCACTCAGGAAGTATGCAGTCATGTGCTAAAATAGAGTCCATTGACGTAATGTATGGTGTGTTACTAAAACCCAGCCAGGTTGCGGTTAATTCAGCCATATACGCCTACAGGGAAATACAAATGTGACTGTCTAATAATTGCAGTTTATGTCTTTTTTGCATGGTATTAACAATAAACCCATACCAATACAATTCACTTTATGTCACTATATGTCTTAATTCTGCTCCTCCCTACTTCCCAACCAAGCCACATGGACCCCCAGGACTTTAGCACACATAGCGCTTTGATTGTAGATATGTGCCCGGAAACAAACACCTTACCACGCTGAATAACGTGAACTAGGTGATTCTCGTTATCTTTAGTAATCAAGGAAAAATCAATTAAGTTTTAGTTGAAAACGATAACGTGGTTAAGACGTATTCAAAGTCAACAATTAATGCTCTTGGGTTGTCAAATGTTACTGACAATTTTAACAAAAGTGCTAATTATTTTCCACTGTTAAAATCTTCAGGAATGGAATACTTCTCTCACCACCATGTCTAAACTTGATTGTTACAAGAAGTTTAAATTGTCATTTTGTTATGAAGATTATATAATATATTTTGTACGATGATCTCTATGTAAACAAATCACATGTCTCAGATTATGTTCTCCCAATTTCAACAAACAATATGGACGACATTTGTTATGGTATTGACAGTAGATCGCCTGCGTAAGCTGCGTTATCAAAATTACGTTGAGTAGCATATCTCAACTAAATGTTGATAAAACAACATGCGAGGAAATGATAATATGGCAAATTAATCATTCAAATTTCACAAGCAACTGATTTCTTTTACATAAAATGTAACGTGTACGTGCCGTTAGATGTTTCATAATGTTTAAAACACGCAATTTGATCATGAATTTAAAATATTGCTGTTTAAAGTAAAATTTCAAGTACTTTCTATGGATGTTTCGTTGTAGTATACAATGTACATATTTTAGTTGTAGTATACAATGTACATATATTAGTTGCAGTATACAATGTACATATTTTAGCTGCAGTATACAATGTACATGTTTCAGCTATTTTAGCTGTAGTATACAATGTACATATTTCATTTATAGTATACAATATACATATTTTAGTTGTAGTATACAATCTACATATTTTAGTTGTAGTATACAATGTACATATTTTAGTTATAGTATACAATGTACATATTTTGGTTGTAGAATACGGTGTACATATTTTAGTTGCAGTATACAATGTACATATTTTAGTTGTAGTATACAATGTACATATTTTAGTTATAGTATACAATGTACATATTTCATTTATAGTATACAATGTACATATTTTAGTTGTAGTATACAATCTACATATTTCAGTTGTAGTATACAATGTACATATTTTAGTTATAGTATACAATGTACATATTTTGGTTGTAGAATACGGTGTACATATTTTAGTTGCAGTATACAATGTACATATTTTAGTTGTAGTAAACGGTATACATATTTTAGCTGTAGTATACAATGTACATATATTAGTTGCAGTATACAATGTACATATTTTAGCTGTAGTATACAATGTACATATATTTTAGCTGTAGTATACAATGTACATATTTTAGTTGCAGTATACAATGTACATATTTGAGCTATTTTGGCTGTAGTATACAATGTACATATTTTAGTTATAGTATACAATGTACATATTTTAGCTGTAGTATACAATGTACATATTTTAGTTATAGTATACAATGTACATATTTTGGTTGTAGTATACGGTGTACATATTTCGTAATCACAAGTACTTCTACAGTGTTAAACACAAATTACTTGTCTCGTTTTGTAGATAATTTTAGTGCGCACGCAAAAAAAAGAACTGTAATTTGCATTTCTGATGTGAATGAAAGTTAAGATATTTGAAAACGATATTTTGCGAGAGTTTGCGTGAATACACGAGCGTTCGTAACATCTCAATCAGTTGGGTTTCTTTCTGTATATAAGTTCTTGGTTGTATCACGTATTCGGATATCCTCAAAAAGTATTTTGGTAATATTTCATGGCCTTCAGTTCGCTTATGTCGTCCAAACACATGAAAACATTATATAATCTACACTCAGGTACTTGGAAAACGCATCGCTTACATACAGATAATTTTAGTGCTTAAATGTCGATTTCAAAGAAAGTTTTTAGACGCTAAGAGTGTCATATCTGGCTTCTTCTGTCAACATTTCATGATTGAGACATGAATATTTGATGCATTTTTTTTCTATTTTTCTTCAAGAATGGAAATTCACAGGCGTCAAATAACGAGTGTTACAATGAACCATTCGCCTGGACACATACACTTGTTATTGGTGTTTTGGTCATCGTTTTTTACAACATTTCGTTTTATGTTGTGGCGACGGGCAAAAATTGATGGAAGTAATGAAAATGTATCTCAACAATCAATAGCAAAACGGTCACTGACCACTTATCATCGAACAATTCACTGTAAATCTAAAATATTAGTTAAATTACAAAATTTTATAATTTAAAAGGGACACATCGCAGTTTTAATAGATTTTCATTTAACGCAATTTCTAAAAAAAATTAAAATATTCTTGTTAGCCCCTGAAAAAAAAACTAGTGTAGACCACGTATGATTGTCTTTACTTTTTTGTCTCTCGAGGTACTAGTAATGTTCAGAGCAAGCCGATCAATGGTTGTAGTTAACAACGATATATTATTGAGATAGGTACATTAAAGATTCACTGTACTGTTCTGAATAACAATAATAACCATGAAATTAACTATGTTCGGGGCCGTATTCCCTGTTTCTCTAAGATCTCACTACACAGTTGAATTTTGTTCTTTGTTCTAGATAAAATAAGGTCTGGGATATCTATGGTAAAAAAAATACCACATAGAATTTTTTGTAAGTATTTTTTTTCATAGCAGGAATGTATACCCACATAAAAATGCACAAAAACTGGTAGGTTGGCCAGGTCGTTTTTTTAAAAAGAGGGTGCAGTGACATCCATATATTTTTTGAAAACAGAAGTCTTCAAATGCTCATAACTACATGCATATGTTGAACTCCTATAAAAGTCATTTGTTTAACACCAGTGATGTCTTATTGCATTATATGCTATGCCAACTTTTGCTCTACTCATCTGCAGCAATAAATCACAACCACTATGAGCCATTCTGAAAATATTTCCAAATATATTTTTTCAGTGTTATAATCATGTTACCGTGGGAAAAAGGGACGTAACCATGTAGTGAGACGCCTAGACGGCGATGCTGGATAACGTGCAGCACACACATTACACAATGTGTTCGATATAATGCAGCGTCTGTGTAACGGAAGTGATTAAAATGAAAAAAAAATGAGAAAATATTTTTTTATTATTTTTAATTTTGAATTAAAAATAGAGTCGGCAGTAAAATTATTTTGGCCTTATCAAATATGAAATTAAATACCTCAGTATAAAAAACAAATCCGAAGAAATATCATTTTATACTTTTAGCATTTTCACTGATACATTCAAAACTAACACAACTTATTACAATTTTCGAATCCTTCCCGGCAACAATCTCCGCGGTGATTAATATGCAACACTGCATCTCATTGTCATTCGTCTCTTACTGCTGATTCCAAGCGAAAAGTTAACCAATTTCTTGCGGAGATGATTGTGCTCCAGTACTGGTTAACCTTCTAATATCCCAGGAAAGACTGATTTTGGTTAACTGATCGTCTATTAGCCCTCGATGGCACAAAATGACGCTAATATTCAAATTACCAAACAAGTTTTATAAAAAAAACTACAATTAATATCGACATATAGTAATGATACACTCATAACGCAATGATTCGTTTGATGCGAAAACGTAAGTAAAATGGATTTTAACATTGGTGTGAGTTTTTTTTTAAAGAGCACAATACGTTTTAAGGAGGGTGATTGTGCAATTGATAGAGTTTTGGCCACTTATTTCAAAGGTCACGGGTTTGATCATCTTAATGGCCATACATATTACCAGTCCTCGTCTGTTCATTCATCATCAAAATAGTCAATAAGCCTTACAGCATAACTAATTATGTGTCTCTGAAACTTATTTGTATTTTTTTAATTGCTGTTTCGAAAAAAGCATTCAATACATTTCCATCATATTTCTTTTAAATATTGAATTCAACTTTGATACAACTGAATGTTTTGTAAAGGAATTAATCTGCGAAAGGATGATTTGAGCAAAACCACATAGAAGTCTATTTAACCGGAAGTAGTAACAGCTGACCACGTGACTGCTCACTTGTGTGTTTCGGGGTAGAAGAAACATTTTTACAGACAGAAATAATATTATTCAAAGGGACTTGGTGGAGAGGTGCTCGACCGTACGTTCAATGACGATACAACTCGATTGTCGAGTTTTACTGCTAGCCAGTGGGTATTGTTTCAAGCTCATTTTATGAATGTGTAACTGTTTGTTTCGAACTTCAGAAAATACAGAGCTGTTTTCTGGTAATTAAAACCATGATGTCCACATTTAATTTTAGTCGTGGAGGTAGCCAGAAATTAGAATATTGTTTTGGAAAGCAGCTCCGTTTAAGTGAGAAAAAAATTGTACCTGTACCTGAAACAAACAGACACGTTATTTTAAGTGCTATAGACAAATTAGTTGCCACTAAACAGCAGTAGCATATAAAACTAATGTCTATACAATACTAGACTAATTATAATGTTAAGAACAAATTCATTGTTTAATTATTACAAACAGTTTTGTAGGACTATTTCAGACATTTCACTGGCATATCGAGAGAAGTTATCCCCCTTGATATCGACGGTCTTTAATTACTTTCATGACTAAACCGTGATATTTGGTTTTATCTAGAAACATATTGGAGAAATTTAATTTTATCGTTCATTATTCAATTGCCAACCTATTACGTCTAGTCATTGAGTTGAAAATAAACCTTTTTTTATGATAAAATAAAAATTAAAAGAAAAAAGTTTACGTTTTCTTATTTCCGTTTTTAATTTTACAATATCATATATGCTCCTTATATGTTCTGTATAAAATAAAGTGCAAACACGTTGTCGGCCACTTTTAAGGTTTTATAACCTTAGTTTATATCTTTGCCAACCTATTACAACGTAAACGCTAATTGCAAATACAATTCTATTTACGATGATATTTCAACATTAAAAATATATTAATTGCATCTTGCTTCCATTTTGATTTGAAAATGACATAAAATATAATTATGATTTATTTTCCGTATTAACCAATACAGCGTACTACTATTAATGTATCTAACACAGCGTATTGTTGTACACATGGTGATATTGCAAGCTGTGTATTGTTTAAAGTTAGATTCTTTAATTTCTGTAATTAACTGATATTGTAAAACATAGATTTATGTTAATTTTATACTAAAAAAACTTCAAAACCCTTCAAATTCAACTACATTTCTTTTGTAATCCAAAATATTATTCAATTGTTTGTTTTACGCACAAATTTATGTTTTAATGTGATGTAATAATTCAAAGGACATTAAAAGAAAATTGATTTCACGAAAACAATGCCGAAAATAACACTTTACGGGCGGCAAATGAATTCAGTAAAGGGATTAAACAACAGCAAATTAGCATATCATTATTTTGAATTACTCAAATTAAAATGTAATCTCCAACTATATGAAATAAATGATATTTTTCAGTCGGCACGAAAATAAAATTATTACATTATTTAAAGACATATTATAACAGCACTGAGATTATTTCCTGAAGTTTAATTATTCTGAAATCAAAATTTTAACTGCATTATGTTTTATATTATGCATTTTTATGTTCGTTTTAAAGTCATTGCATTGGTTTCATGTAATTAACTTCAAACGAGGTAGTTATGATAGACCATTATAAAATAATTATAAATATTACAGCATATCAATTTTAAACGTTTTCTTAAGACCAGTAAAATAATATGCAAACCTAATAATCCTTGTACAAACAAGCCCAGTGCATCCCCAGCCTGTCTGTGTTTCAAGTCTTTAACAATGGGATAAGCGGGTGTTAAAGTTATAAAACACAAACAAATGACGCCGATAATAATAATTCTTATAATGGACCAAAACTGGGCTTTTCATATCAAATCAATATTACTTGTATTAGATATGGCAGATATTTGGCTCCATCAGTATGATATAGAACAAACAAGCTTGCACACATAAAAACAGAATCTTAGACATATATCAACAAAGTTGGTACGCAGAATTAAATAATTCGAATAGACTGTCATCTTACTGTCGTTTCAAGCACACGTTTAACTTAGAGTCTTAGTTATATATCGATATGGAGAAAAAGTTTAAAATAGCTCTTACAAGATTTAGATTATCCTCCAATTATCCTCCAAAACTCTTGCCATAGAAAGTGGCAGACACCAAAATAATCAAAGAAATGAAAAGAAATGTATTTTTTGTAACATCAATTTCATTGAAAATGAATATCATTTCTTACTTGTCCTTTCTATAAAGAATTTAGATAAAAATATTTTAAACATTACTTTTGCCGATGGCAAAACTTAAACAAATTCGATATACTTAACATAGCAAAATTGATTTATTTTGCTTTTAGATTAAGAAACATACCTTAATGTATGGAATAAAAATAAAGCAATAAAAAAATAAAATAAATTTTGTGATTCTTGGTAAATCGCATCTAGGTTGATGTTATAGGTACAACTAATAAAAGGTTAATTATTCATGTTCTCACTATATCAAAACAACTAACTATATTTAAAAAACAACATAAAGTTTAAAATATCATTTGAAATCAGTACATTTGTCACCCTCAAAGTAATGTCCCCAGTGGTCAATGACCGATGTCCATCGCTTCGGCAGATCTTCTATTCCTGTTGCTAGGCGACTGTGCTCATATACCCTCACCTGCTCGGCCTCTGCGATTTCAATCTCTTTTAGGTCAGCGAATCGAATTTCCCTCATATTTTCTATAAGAATTGGGAATAAGTCATAATCACAGGGGCTAAATGTCAGGAGAATTTGGAGGATGGTCCAGCTTTCCTGTTCATATTCCGCAAAAAGTGACGTCACACCCAGTAAAGTGTGCGGTGTCGCGTTGTCATGATTGGACCAGCTCGCAATAGTTCTGGGCACTTTTTACGTACGGCTAGTCGTAGACATTTTTTAATGTACTCATTGTAGTATGTGCTGTTGACCGTTTACCGATTGGAACCTTATGACTTATCAGAACTCCGCGAATATCATCAGTTGCTTTATTTTTCCCTGCACCCGACGGAACTTTGCCGGTCTCGAAGAGTTTGTGGTGTGCCACTCAGCCGATTACCGCTTCATCTCTGGTTCGTATGATCTTATCCACCTCTCGTCTATGAAAACGATTTTTGAAAGAAAGTCTCGACCTTCCGCAGTGATGCGCGAAAGTAGATTGGTCGCGATTGTCAAGGCAATGTTCAATTTCATTCGGCGTTAGGCGATGTGACATCCATTGTGCGGAAATATTTCTCATTTTTAAACGGTTCCGTATAATTAAATTTACAGATCCCACACCTTTGTCCAATTCCTGTGTTATTTCTTCACATGTCAATCTTTTGTCTAAATAATTGACGTAACCGCCTCCATGATGCTTTTATTGACGTCACTTGACGTTGCACGCTGATAACGTCATTCAAAGTGACGTGTTCAGAGTTTGCAGAATAATTAGTAAGTTGTTGATTCATTAGCATATCAAGTTTCATCACAATACTATAATCATTTTTAGAGATGATTAATAGATTAATAGGTTGCATTATTTATTGAACAACCCTCGTACTTCTCATTTGGATTGTTATCACATTGTAATTTTTGTGTTCCCTAAAACGAATATATATATATATATATATATATATATATATATATATATATATATATATATATATATATATATGTACATAAATAGATGAAAAAACATGACATATGATGTGTCACGTGTTTCACAATTGTGAAAACTATTTCTTTCACCCAGCGGATGACAATTTACAATATCAATAACTTGAAGTCTGGAAGTCAGACAGTTGACAATTGCTTTAGCTCGTTTTTCATTTTAATGATTATACACAGTATAGAAACAGTACAACAAACACGCGCGCCTATTTCTAGATTCTTCAAATTACCATAGTAAACAATGGGACACATAACCATGGCACCGGCCAAGTAGAAAGTGAATGTTGTTAATGGCTGTTGGTATTGAATGGCTGCACATGCTAGACAGACGCATCGTCTATTAATGAATTAAGGAATACATTAGATATGAATGAGGAAACAGTATACACATATATAACCAACAGAAGAAACGAAGCATTCACAAGCCACAAACACTAAAACAGTATAATTCCAATCTCATTATCATATATATTTTTTATGTATTCGAAGCATTTTCATTGGACAACGTCAACTTTTAAAGACTTTTATTTTTCGATAATCCCCCTGGCGGCGGACGACTTTTGACGTTTCTCGCGTAAACAATAAAGCATCGACATTTTGATGGTTGGTTTGATATAATACGAACGAAAATGACGTGCACAACGGTTACACGCTTATTTTAAATAATAAAATACAACAACAGCAATGTTAGCTATATTCTTAGGTTTATTGTTTTATTTATTTCTTTGGTTCAGCGATCTTAACCGGCCGCTGCTGTCAGACCATCAGTTCTTTTGAGAAAACAATGAAGTAAGTCGTAAAATGTTAACATTTGTGATGTCTTGTACCATTGAACACAACCTGGTTTATCGAACGTGAATGCTAGTCGCTGGCAAAAATTCCATCAGACCAATGTATTCAACAGAAAAAAATGAAATAAAACATGTATTTGTAGTTAAAGTTCAGAAGCAGACAATCGAAAGACAATGTAAATACACAAACCTTGCCGTTTTAAACGTTCCAAATTCGGATGCTCCATCAATGAGCGTAGATTTATATGACCTTCGCCTTAAACCAGAACTTTTTTTTTAATAAACACACTGATATGAGGAATGCTAAGAATAAATACAACACATATTCAGCCTGATTAATAGAAACAACCAACCTCGTTCTTCTCTCGTCATCATTACATAATACGATGCAGTGTCAGATTATTGTCGTACAATTACAACACACGTGTATATATGTACATTTAGTTAACTTGTTATGAATTATAGGACACGTATGATCCCTGGCTCCTGTTTGAATTCAACTAATCTGAATGGAGATATGTCAAGAAATGTCTCAGATTGGAGACCGGACCCCGCTCTCCTCGTTTGGATCCTCCTGAAAGCAATGAGATAAGAATACTTCAGTTGCTAAACCAAGAGCTGAATGGTGTCACAGTTTGAAAACCGTTAGAGTGCTATGCCAAACATTTGATTCCCTCTGTTGAACATACCTGGTTTGGGAGATATCAGAGACTGGGCTGAACATATCTGGTTTGGGAGATATCAGAGACTGGGAACGATTTACAAATCTCCAGGTTGAGTCGGGGATTTAAATTTGAAAGCAACAAACGGAAATGATGAGTAGGAGTTTACTCATGAGTCGGGTTCAAATCATTATTTACACCTGGAACCATACCACTACATGAAACTGTTAGTCTCCTTGTATATCTAAAACATCATAGTTTAGAAATTATAAACAGTTTTCATAAAATTGGCTGTGTCATCAAAAATGCAAACAGATGTTGTTGTTTTTGTTCTTCGTCTTCTTCTTCTTCTTCTTCTTCTTCTTCTTCTTCTTCTGCATGTGTTATTTTTACTGATGATATACTGAACAATATTAACCTGCAACTCATAGAGAGCTCGATCAGAACTTCCATTATTTCTGTACATGTATGTCTGATTGTTCACACTTTCTCCATACATATAAGCCATTTGAGTTTGTGATAGACAACTTTTCCAGAGTAAAAACACAATAAAGGATATGCATACGTTAGTATTTTAAATTGTAACATATAACACGTGTATACTTTTCAGAAATATTGATACAAGAAAATTGATCAAACCTGTCGAGTGTCTCTTTAGGTCTAAAACTAGAAAATAAAAATTACGTCCTTGTAATAGCCCCAGTGTTGTTGCTTTATAGACACATGTATTGGGTTACAGTGTTTTTGTTATTATATTTTATAGATATATATAAAGTATAATGAAACTGTGGATTTGTTGATATATATTTTAAGTTTACAAAAGTAGTTTTCGACTCAAAATATCGAATCATTTAGACATTAGTTTGATAGATTGAAACTTTTATTTCATCCAGTTTTCAGGAGAGCGTAATATATAATACAATGGAAGAGATTAACAAACACACATTTTTATATATACAATTGAGTAGTATATAAAAACATTAACAGGGAATTTACAATCAATACATGGACATGAATACTATAAAAATAACCCTGGTATAATATGTACCGTGTTAAATAGAAATCGAAAGTACAAGAAGATGAAATGGAAGGCATGACTTTACACAATTGGGTATAACGTTAAACAGTGTACATATATATGTATTCAATCAACTGCAGCAGCACATATCTAGACACCCTTAAACATTCCTGTCCGTATCAATAATCTGTTTCAGTCCATTAAAGAGTACAATAACATCTCCGGTATGATATGCATTACAATAAGAAACTACAGAGTTCCATGCTAAGTATGTCGACATGATCGGGGAGATCTCACTCCAACCGCGACTGTGTTAATCGTAGACATGATCGGGTAGATCTCGCTCCAACCGCGACTGTGTTAATCGTAGACATGATCGGGGAGATCTCGCTCCATCCCGACTGTGTTAATTGTAGACATGATCGGGGAAATCTCGCTCCATCCCGACTGTGTTAATCGTAGACATGATCGGGGAGATCTCACTCCAACCGCGACTGTGTTAATCGTAGACATGATCGGGGAGATCTCGCTCCAACCGCGACTGTGTTAATCGTAGACATGATCGGGTAGATCTCGCTCAAACCGCGACTGTGTTAATCGTAGACATGATCGGGGAGATCTTGCTCCATCCCAACTGTGTTAATTGTAGACATGATCGGGGAGATCTTTCTCCATCGCGACTGTGTTAATCGTAGACATGATTGGGGAGATCTCACTCCAACCGCGACTGTGTTAATCGTAGACATGATCGGGTAGATCTCGCTCAAACCGCGACTGTGTTAATCGTAGACATGCTCGGGGAGATCTTGCTCCATCCCAACTGTGTTAATTGTAGACATGATCGGGGAGATCTTTCTCCATCGCGACTGTGTTAATCGTAGACATGATTGGGGAGATCTCACTCCAACCGCGACTGTGTTAATCGTAGACATGATTGGGGAGAACTCGCTCCATCCCGATTGTGCTAATCGTAGACATGATCGGGGAGATCTCGCTCCATCCCGACTGTGTTAATTGTAGACATAATCGGGGAGATCTCACTCAAACCGCGACTGTGTTAATCGTAGACATGATCGGGGAGATCTCGCTCCATCCCGACTGTGTTAATTGTAGACATGATCGGGGAGATCTCACTCAAACCGCGACTGTGTTAATCGTAGACATGATCGGGGAGATCTTGCTCCATCCCGACTGTGTTAATTGTAGACATGATCGGGGAGATCTCGCTCCATCCCGACTGTGTTAATTGTAGACATGATCGGGGAGATCTCGCTCCATCCCGACTGTGTTAATTGTAGACATAATCGGGGAGATCTCACTCAAACCGCGACTGTGTTAATCGTAGACATGATCGGGGAGATCTCGCTCCATCCCGACTGTGTTAATTGTAGACATGATCGGGGAGATCTCACTCAAACCGCGACTGTGTTAATCGTAGACATGATCGGGGAGATCTCGCTCCATCCCGACTGTGTTAATCGTAGACATGATCGGGGAGATCTCGCTCCATCCCGACTGTGTTAATTGTAGACATGATCGGGGAGATCTCGCTCCATCCCGACTGTGTTAATCGTAGACATGATCGGGGAGATCTCGCTCCATCCCAACTGTGTTAATTGTAGACATGATCGGGGAGATCTTGCTCCATCGCGACTGTGTTAATTGTAGACATGATCGGGGAGATCTCACTCAAACCGCGACTGTGTTAATCGTAGACATGATTGGGGAGATCTCGCTCCATCCCGACTGTGTTAATTGTAGACATGATCGGGGAGATCTCACTCAAACCGCGACTGTGTTAATCGTAGACATGATCGGGGAGATCTCGCTCCATCCCGACTGTGTTAATTGTAGACATGATCGGGGAGATCTCGCTCCATCCCGATTGTGTTAATCGTAGACATGATCGGGGAGATCTCGCTCCATCCCAACTGTGTTAATTGTAGACATGATCGGGGAGATCTTGCTCCATCGCGACTGTGTTAATCGTAGACATGATTGGGGAGATCTCACTCCAACCGCGACTGTGTTAATCGTAGACATGATTGGGGAGATCTCGCTCCATCCCGACTGTGTTAATTGTAGACATGATCGGGGAGATCTCACTCAAACCGCGACTGTGTTAATCGTAGACATGATCGGGGAGATCTCGCTCCATCCCGACTGTGTTAATTGTAGACATGATCGGGGAGATCTCGCTCCATCCCGATTGTGTTAATCGTAGACATGATCGGGGAGATCTCGCTCCATCCCAACTGTGTTAATTGTAGACATGATCGGGGAGATCTTGCTCCATCGCGACTGTGTTAATCGTAGACATGATTGGGGAGATCTCACTCCAACCGCGACTGTGTTAATCGTAGACATGATCGGGGAGATCTCGCTCCATCCCAACTGTGTTAATTGTAGACATGATCGGGGAGATCTTGCTCCATCGCGACTGTGTTAATCGTAGACATGATTGGGGAGATCTCACTCCAACTGCGACTGTGTTAATCGTAGACATGATTGGGGAGATCTCGCTCCAACCGCGACTGTGTTAATCGTAGACATGATTGGGGAGATCTCGCTCCATCCCGACTGTGTTAATCGTAGACATAATTGGGGAGATCTCGCTCCATTCCGACTGTGCTAATCGTAGACATGATTGGGGAGATCTCACTCCAACTGCGACTGTGTTTATCGTAGACATGATTGGGGAGAACTCGCTCCATCCCGATTGTCCTAATCGTAGACATGATCGGAGAGATCTCGCTCCATCCCGACTGTGTTAATTGTAGACATGATCGGGGAGATCTCGCTCCATCCCGACTGTGTTAATCGTAGACATAATTGGGGAGATCTCGCTCCATTCCGACTGTGCTAATCGTAGACATGATTGGGGAGATCTCACTCCAACTGCGACTGTGTTTATCGTAGACATGATTGGGGAGAACTCGCTCCATCCCAACTGTGCTAATCGTAGACATGATCGGGGAGATCTCGCTCCATACACGACTGTGTTTATTGTAGACATGTTCGGGGAGATCTCCATCACTCCCGACTGTGATAATTGAGCAGCTACTAAGATTTTTATAAGTCACGTAGTAATGTGATTTAGACTGAGTATAAATACTTAAAATCTACGTAAACACTACTAATTCATGTTGGAAGAGCATTGTCTAAGTGATGGCAGTTAACGCTTAGACGAGCATACGTGTATCGTTAATATTATACTTTTGTGAGACAATAAGTGGAAAGGATTGTATATACAGTAGATTGTGACATTGTCAGCTTTGAAAAACGGAAAATGTCCGTGATGTGCTGTTTAATTTGTCTATATCTATAAATAGTATATTGTATTGTTTGGTGTTGTGTTGTGTCGTGTCGTGTCTTGTTGTGTCGTGTCGTATCGAATCGTATCGTATAGTATAGTATCGTAATATATCGTAATGTGTCGTGTTGTGTTGTGTTGTGCTGTGTTGTGTCGCGTCTTGTCGTGTAGTGTCGTGTCGTTTCGTTTCGTTTCGTTTCGTTTCGTTTCGTTTCGTATCATATCGTATCTTATTGTCATGTGTTGTGTTGTGTTGTGTTGTGTTGTGTTGTGTTGTGTTGTGATGTACAACACCGGGTGTAAGGGTAAAATCAATACAAAGTCACGGTTTCATAGAAACTTTTAAATACAACAGAAACATAACATTAACATTCTGATGATTACTTTGATTTTACAAATGTGATACATGTGATTTTACATATGTGATACATGTGATTTTTCATATGTGATACATGTGATTTGCCAATGTAATACATGTGATTTTACAATTGTGATACATGTGATTTTACAAATGTGATACATGTTATTTTACATACGCGAGATCAACGTGAACAATTATCCCCATCCTCAGGCAAATAAATTAATAAAATGTTGCCTCATGATATTGAATTATTTTCAAAATTGTTCTTAAAACGTTAGATATATTTATTTGTCGCATTGTCTGTAGAAGGTAATTACCACTATGCCGATATTGTGAATAAATACAGGGCTAATCTATCCTGGTTGTCAGATATGCATTGTGGACCAATACAGGGTTACACTATCCTGGTTGTCAGATATGCATTGTGGACCAATACAGGGCTAAACCATCCTGGTTGTCGGAAATGCATTGTGAACCAATACAGGGTTACACTATCCTGGTTGTCGGATATGCATTGTGGACCAGTACAGGGCTACACTATCCAGGTTGTCGGATATGCATTGTGGACCAATACAGGGCTTAACTATCCTGGTTGTCGGATATGCATTGTGGACCAATACAGGGCTAAACCATCCTGGTTGTCGGAAATGCATTGTGAACCAATACAGGGTTACACTATCCTGGTTGTCGGATATGCATTGTGGACCAGTACAGGGCTACACTATCCAGGTTGTCGGATATGCATTGTGGACCAATACAGGGCTTAACTATCCTGTTTGTCGGATATGCATTGTGGATCAATACAGGATTACACTATACTGGTTGTCGGTTATGCATTGTGGACCAATACAAGGCTAAACCATCCTGGTTGTTGGATATGTATTGTGGACCAATACAGGGCTAAACCATCCTGGTTGTCGGATATGCATTGTGAACCAATACAGGGTTAAACTATCCTGGTTGTCGGATATGCATTGTGGACCAGTACAGGGCTAAACTATCCAGGTTGTCGGATATGCATTGTGGACCAATACAGGGCTTAACTATCCTGGTTGTCGGATATGCATTGTGGATCAATAGAGGATTACACTATACTGGTTGTCGGATATGCATTGTGGACCAATACAAAACTACACTATCCTGGTTGTCGGATATGCATTGTGGACCAATACAAGGCTAAACTATCCTGGTTGTCGGATATGTATTGTGGACCAATACAGGGTTACACTATCTTGGTTGTCGGATATGCATTGTGGACCAATAGAGGGTTACACTATCCTGGTTGTCGGATATGCATTGTTGACCAGTACAAGGCTAATCTATCCTGGTTGTCGAATATGCATTGTGGACCAATACAAGGCTAAACTATCCTGGTTGCCAGATATGCATTGTGGACCAATACATGGCTAAACCATCCTGGTTGTCGGATATGCATTGTGAACCAATACAGGGTTACACTATCCTGGTTGTCGGATATGCATTGTGGACCAGTACAGGGCTACACTATCCAGGTTGTCGGATATGCATTGTGGACCAATACAGGGCTTAACTATCCTGGTTGTCGGATATGCATTGTGGATCAATACAGGATAACACTATACTGGTTGTCGGATATGCATTGTGGACCAATACAAAGCTACACTATCCTGGTTGTCGGATATGCATTGTGGACCAATACAAGGCTAAACTATCCTGGTTGTCGGATATGTATTGTGGACCAATACAGGGTTACACTATCCTGGTTGTCGGATATGCATTGTGGACAAATACAAAGCTACACTATCCTGGTTGTCGGATATGCATTGTGGACCAATACAAGGCTAAACTATCCTGGTTGTCGGATATGTATTGTGGACCAATACAGGGTTACACTATCCTGGTTGTCGGATATGCATTGTGGACCAATAGAGGGTTACACTATCCTGGTTGTCGGATATGCATTGTGGACCAGTACAAGGCTAATCTATCCTGGTTGTCGGATATGCATTGTGGACCAATACAAGGCTAAACTATCCTGGTTGTCAGATATGTATTGTGGACCAATACAGGGTTACGCTATCCTGGTTGTCGGATATGCATTGAGGACCAATAGAGGGTTACACTATCCTGGTTGTCGGATATGCATTATTGACCAATACAAGGCTAATCTATCCTGGTTGTCGGATATGCATTGTTGACCAATACAGGGCTAAACTATCCTGGTTGTCGGATATGCATTGTTGACAAATACAAGGTTAAACTATCCTGGTTGTCAGATATGCATTGTTGACCAATACATGGCTACACTATCCGGGTTGTCGGATATGCATTGTTTACAAATACAGAGCTAAACTATCCTGGTTGTCGGATATGCATTGTTGACCAATATTGGGATTAACTTTCATGGTTGTTGGATATGCATTGTTGACCAATACAGAGCTACACTATCCTGGTTGTCGGATATGCATTGTTGACCAATACTGGGATAAACTATCATGGTTGTCGGATATGCATTGCTGACCAATACAGGGCTAAACTATCATGGTTGTCGGATATGCATTGTTGACCAATACAGGGCTACACTATCCTGGTTGTCGGATATGCATTGTTTACCAATACAGAGCTTTACTATCCTGGTTGTCGGATATGCATTGTTGACCAATACTAGGATAAACTATCCTGGTTGTCGGATATGCATTGTTGATCAATACAGGGCTAAACTATTATGGATGTCAGATATGCATTGTTGACCAATACAGAACTACACTATCCTGGTTGTCGGATATGCATTATGGACCAATACAGGGCTAAACTATCCTGGTTGTCGGATATACATTGTGGACAAATACAGGGCTACACTATCCTGGTTGTCGGATATGCATTCTTGACCAATACAGGGTTAAACTATCATGGTTGTCGGATATGCATTGTGGACCAATACAGAGCTAAACTGTCCTGGTTGTCGGATATGCATTGTTGACCAATAATGGGCTACACTATCCTGGTTGTCGGATATGCATTGTGGACAAATACAGGGCAAAACTATCCTGGTTGTCGGATATGCATTGAGGACTAATACAGGGCTAAACTGTCCTGGTTGTCGGATATGCATTGTTGACCAATAATGTGCTACACTATCCTGGTTGTCGGATAAGCATTGTGGACACAAACAGGGTTAAACTATCCTGGTTGTTGGATATGCATTAAGGACAAATACAGGGTAAACTATCCTGGTTGTTGGATATGCATTATTGACCATTACAGGGTTAAACTATCCCGGTTGTCGGATATGCATTGTGGACCAGTATTGGGAAAAAACTATCCTGGTTGTCGGATATGCATTGTTGACCAATACAGAGCTGAACTATCCTGGTTGTCGGATATGCATTGTTGATCAATATTGGGATAAACTATCCTGGTTGTCGGATATGCATTGTTGACCAATATAGAGCTAAACTATCCTGGTTGTCGGATATGCATTGTTGACCAATACTGGGCTACACTATCCTGGTTGTCGGATTTGCATTGTGGACAAATACAGGGTTTAACTATCCTGGTTGTCGGATATGCATTGAGGACTAATACAGGGCTAAACTATCCTGGTTTTTCGATATAAATTGTTGACCAATACAGGGCTAAACTATCCTGGTTTTCGGATATGCATTGTTGACCAATACTGGGATAAATATCCTGGTTTTCGGATATGCATTGTTGACCAAAACTGGGACAAACTATCCTGGTTGTCGGATAAGCATTGTTGACCATTACAGGGCTAAACTATCATGGTTGTCGGATATGCGTTGTTGATCAATACAAGGCTTAACTATCCTGGTTGTCGGATATGCATTGTTGACCAATATTGGGATAAACTATCATGGTTGTCGGATATGCATTGTTGACCGATACAGAGCTAAACTGTCCTGGTTGTCGGATATGCATTGTTGACCAATAATGGGCTACACTATCCTGGTTGTCGGATATGCATTGTGGTCAAATACAGGGCTTAACTATCCTGGTTGTCGGATATGCATTGAGGACTAATACAGGGTTAAACTATCCTGGTTTTTCGATATGTATTGTTGACCAATACAGGGCTAAACTATCCTGGTTTTCGGATATGCATTGTTGACCAATACTGGGATAAATATCCTGGTTTTCGGATATGCATTGTTGACCAAAACTGGGACAAACTATCCTGGTTGTCGGATATGCATTGTTGTCCATTACAGGGCTAAACTATCATGGTTGTCGGATATAAGTTGTTGACCAATACAAGGCTTAACTATCCTGGTTGTCGGATATGCATTGTTTACCAATATTGGGATAAACTATCATGGTTGTCGGATATGCATTGTTGACCAATACAGAGCTAAACTGTCCTGGTTGTCGGATATGCATTGTTGACTAATAATGGGCTACACTATCCTGGTTGTCGGATATGCATTGTGGACAAATACAGGGCTAAACTATCCTGGTTGTCGAATATGCATTTAAGACTAATAGAGGGCTAAACTATCCTGGTTGTCGGATATGCATTGTTGACCAATACTGGGCTACACTATCCTGGTTGTCGGATATGCATTGAGGACTAATACAGGGCTAAACTATCCTGGTTTTCGGATATGCATTGTTGACCAATACAGGGTTAAACTATCCTGGTTTTTCTGATATGCATTGTTGACCAATACAGAGCTAAACTATCCTGGTTGTTGGATATGCATTGTTGACCATTACAGGGCTAAACTATCCTGGTTGTTGGATATGCATTGTTGACCAATACAGGGCTAAACTATCCTGGTTGTCGGATATGCATTGTTGACCAATATTGGGCTACACTATCCTGGTTGTCGGATATGCATTGAGGACTAATACAGGGCTAAACTATCCTGGTTTTCGGATATGCATTGTTGACCAATACTGGGATAAACTATCTTGGTTGTCGGATATGCATTGTTGACCATTACAGGGCTTAACTATCATGGTTGTCGGATATGCATTGAGGACTAATACAGGGCTAAACTATCCTGGTTGTTGGATATGCATTGTTGACCAATACAGGGCTAAACTATCCTGGTTGTCGGATATGCATTGTTGACTAATACAGAGCTACAATATCCTGGTTGTCGGATATGCATTGTGGACAAATACAGGACTAAACTATCCTGGTTGTCGGATATGCATTGTTGACCAATACAGGGCTACACTATCATGGTTGTCGGATATGCATTGTTGACCAATACAGGGTTAAACTATCCTGGTTGTCGGATATGCTTTGTCGACCAATACAGGGCTAAACTGTCCTGGTTGTCGGATATGCATTGAGGACTAATACAGGGCTGAACTATCCTGGTTTTCGGATTTGCATTGTTGACCAATACTGGGATAAACTATCCTGGTTGTCGGATATGCATTGTTGACCAATACAGAGCTACACTATCCTGGTTGTCGGATATGCATTGAGGACTAATACAGAGCAACACTATCCTGGTTGTCGGATATGCATTGTTGACCAATACTGGGATAAACTATCCTGGTTGTCGGATATGCATTGCAGACAAATACTGGGATAAACTATCCTGGTTGTCGGATATGCATTGTTGACCAATACTGGGATAAACTATCCTGGTTGTCGGATTTGCATTGTGGACAAATACTGGGATAAACTAACCTGGTTGTCGGATATGCATTGTGGACAAATACTGGGCTAAACTATCCTGGTTTTCGGATATGCATTGATGACCAATACTGGGATAAACTATCCTGGTTGTTGGATATGCATTGTTGACCAATATTGGGCTACACTATCCTGCTTGTCGGATATGCATTGAGGACTAATACAGGGCTAAACTATCCTGGTTTTCGGATATGCATTGTTGACCATTACAGGGCTTAACTATCCTAGTTGTCGGATATGCATTGTTGACCATTACAGGGCTAAACTATCATGGTTGTTGGATATGCATTGTTGACCAATATTGGGCTACACTATCCTGGTTGTCGGATATGCATTGAGGACTAATACAGGGCTAATCTATCCTGGTTGTCGGATATGTATTGTTGACCAATACAGGGCTAAACTATCCTGGTTGTCGGATATGCATTGTGGACAAATACAGGGCTAAACTATCCTGGTTGTCGGATATGCATTGAGGACTAATACTGGGATAAACTATCCTGGTTGTCGGATCTGCATTGTTGTCTAATACAGGGCTAAACTATCATGGTTGTCGGATATGCATTGAAGACTGATACAGGGCTAAACTGTCCTGGTTTTCAGATATGCATTGTTGACCAATACTGGGATAAACTATCCTGGTTGTCGGATATGCATTGTTGACCAATACTGGGATAAACTCTTCTGGTTGTCGGATATGCATTGTTGACCATTACAGGGCTAAACTATCATGGTTGTCGGATTTGCATTGTTGACCAATACTGGGATAAACTATTCTGGTTGTCGGATATGCATTGTTGACCAATACAGGGCTAAACTATTCTGGTTGTCGGATATGCATTGTTGACCAATACAGGGCTAAACTATCCTGGTTGTCGGATATGCATTGTTGACCAATACAGGGATAATCTATCATGGTTGTCGGATATTCATTATTTACCAATACTGTGATAAACTATCCTGGTTGTCGGATATGCATTGTTGACCAATACAGGGCTAAACTGTCCTAGTTGTCGGATATGCATTGTTGACCAATACTGGGATAAACTATCCTGGTTGTCGGATATGCATTGTTGACCATTACAGGGTTAAACTATCCTGGTTGTCTGATATGCATTGTTGACCAATACAGGGCTAAACTGTCCTAGTTGTCGGATATGCATTGTTGACCAATACTGGGATAAACTGTCCTGGTTGTCGGATATGCATTGTTGACCATTACAGGGCTAAACTATCCTGGTTGTCGGATATGCATTGTTGACCAATACTGGGATAAACTATCCTGGTTGTCGGATATGCATTGTTGACCAATACAGAGCAACACTATCCTGGTTGTCGGATATGCATTGTTGACCAATACTGGGATAAACTATCCTGGTTGTCGGATATGCATTGTAGACAAATACTGGGATAAACTATCCTGGTTGTCGGATATGCATTGTTGACCAATACTGGGATAAACTATCCTGGTTGTCGGATTTGCATTGTGGACAAATACTGGGATAAACTAACCTGGTTGTCGGATATGCATTGTGGACAAATACTGGGCTAAACTATCCTGGTTGTTGGATATGCATTGTGGACAAATACTGGGATAAACTATCCTGGTTGTCGGATATGTATTGTAGACAACACCACATGGGAGTAACAGTAGACAGATCTATAAATGAAATATCAAAAACACATTTCACCGCAGAATAATATGTTTTTAACACAAACAACCGTGCGAGCTATCGTTCCCATATTTGTAATAATCTGAATCCATACATATAGTGAGACATTATTATATCTTACATGGTATGCTGCAGCTTTCTATTTCTTCTCAAACAAGACTTTGTGATTCTCAGAGGAAATTATAAGACTGTTTATTATGATAAGAAAAATCGCTTTGTAATGTTTTTGATTTTGTAAATACATGTGTTACTGATACTTTTTACATGGAATGTGATGAACATGGAGTTGTTCTTATTGTGGTCAATTTATTTAGAAACAAATATGCATCATAAATATACGTGTCATTTAAAAACAGAATATGCCCAGATTCCATGCAACAGGATTTTTTTTCTCAATAACAATATCTAAACCACGTTATATATCGTTATATGTACACATGATTTTAATCATTATTAATACCTTAAGGACGTTTTCTATAGTTTTTATGCGCACAAAGGGAAGCAACTTTGTCGAGACCGGCCTGTGCCACTACATACTGACCGTATTTCGGATGGATTAACGGATACGCCTGAAAGTGGTCTCTTATATTGTGGTTAATACATAAAACATGTATTCTGGTATAAAAGAAAATGTTTATAGCAATTTTTTTTTTTTTTTTTTAATTAAGTTTATTTTTTTTTACAATACACAAACATAATACATACATTCAATAAATGATCAAATGATATCTAAGTAACAGAATAATATAATACATGTTTATAATACATTTATGCATCCCAAAAAAAAGTTTTTGATCATAGAGATGAGTGTAAATATAGAATGAAAGGAGGTTAGAAAGGAAAAGAAGAAAAAAAAAAAAAAGAAAAGAATTAGAGACAGAATCTATCCTACTATTTGAATACATGCGCTGTTGTGTATATTTTTTTCCCTTTTGTCTATGAACCAATAACACAGTGGGTCAATGGACAAAAATGGATTCAGAATTATCAAAATCTTTCCATTTTTCGTTGTGGACATCTAATTTATCCTTTTTAAGAGCTATGATTTTTTTCTATCTCTATTCTTTTTTGTAGATATTGTAAAAAGCATTTGTAGTTTGGGATGGTTTTGTTATATTTATTAGAGAATATAAAATATTTTGCTATAATTAATATAAAGTTAACAATTTTATAATCTTTTTTTTTTAGTTTTGTGATACCAAGCGAAACGCTTTTGTAATCCAGAGTTAACGGAAGGCCTTTTGCTCTCAAAAGATTTTCGATTCTATTCCAGAAGTTTCGACTTTACTGGACATTCCCAAAATAAATGAATAATTGTTTCCTCGTGCATATTACAAAAATCACATAAACTAGAATTTACTATTTTACATTTTAATAAGAAACGGTTTGAAGGTAGAATTTTCATTAAATATTTATACTGAAAATACCTTAACTGTGTATCAATTGTGCAATTTATTGCTCTATTATACGTTTTCTTCCAATTTATTTCGGAGAATATAGCTTCCCATTTTTTCTGAGGTTTTATTTCTATACTTATCCCTTCTTTTTGAATTTGCTTCGAATACAAAACGTTATTTTTTGTTTTATTGTCATTAATTGTATTTATGAGATATTGTGGATTATTATTTGCATTTATATTTTCATCCTTAAGCTTATTTTTCCACTGCGCAGGTAAACTGTTAATTAGAATGTGATATTTAAAGAAGTCAGTATTTTCAATATTGAAATACAATTTAAAATCATGAAACGATAAAAAAGATTTTTTTCTATAGTCATAAATGTGTTCTATAAATGTTACACCTTTATCAAACCAATTTTTATAAAACAACATTTTCCCGTGATTTTTAATGCAGGAATTATTCCATATTATCTGTTTTGAAATAGTTTCAGTTTTGTGATCAATTTCCGAATAATTTAATTTTGTCCATGATTGTAATATTTCTCGCAAAAAATTAGATTTAATATGCATGTTTTTAACATCCGAATGTTTTATATTCATTTTAAAGACTAATTCCCCTCCTAAATCTTCCAATTCTTTTATGTATACTTCTTTCCATTGTCCTTTATTTTCTTTATCTAAAATTCTTTTTATCCATTTCATTTTTAAAGAATTTATGTAAGCATCTATTTCTATCATCTTTAACCCTCCTTTTGAATAGTCTTGTATTATGATTTTTCTATTTATTTTCTCTGGTTTCCCATCCCATAGAAATTTAAACATGGTATCTTTAATTGTTTTGATAATATCTTTTGGGGGAAGTTCAAGTATTGTTAAGGGATAAATGAGTTTTGGCAGTGCAAATGTTTTTAATACTGAAATTTTTCCAATAAGGGTTAAATCATGCCTTTTCCAATTATTCATACATTTATAAAATTGTTCAAGTTTTGGAATTAAGTTATTTTTTAAAATATCGTGTTTATTATTTGTAAAAACCACCCCTAACGTAGAAGCTTTATCAGAAGTCCAGTTAAAATTATTTTCTTTATTACAAGAGAAATCGGTATTTTTAAGTGATCCACAACGCAATATAGTAGTTTTTTTCTTGTTTAGTTTTAGACCAGATAATATGCCAAAATGTTCAATATTTCTTATTAATGATTCCATTGATGTTCTTGACCCATCTGTAATAAATGTAGCGTCGTCTGCAAACATAGTGTTTTTTATTTCATTTGTTTCCATTTTAATACCTTTTATTTCTTTATCTTTGTTTATAATATAGGATAAAATTTCGATTGCCGTGATAAATAAATAGGGTGAAAGTGGGCATCCTTGACGTACACCTCTTTCTATCTTGAAGAATTCCGACATATGTCCATTGTTATAAATACAACTTTGACTATCATTATAGAATAATGTTATCCACTGTATAAAAGAATTACCAAAATTAAAAGCTGCTAAAGTTTTTTTCATAAAATCATGATCTAAGCTATCAAACGCTTTTTCAAAATCTGCAAAAACCAGACATGCCGGAATATTTGTTTCATTAGTAAAATCTATTACATCAAAGAGTAAACGAATATTTTCTCCTATATACCTATTTTTTAGGAAACCTGTTTGACAATTACTTATAATAGTTGGTAGTACATTTTTCATTCTATTAGCTATCGCTTTTGTCGCTATTTTATAGTCAATATTCAACAATAGGTCTCCAGTTGTTTAGATTTGTTAGTTCTTTATCTTTCTTTGGTAAAATTGAAATTAGCCCTTGTTTTTGGAGTTGTGTTAGATGACTTGTTTCAAATGATAAATTTATTGAGTCTAAGAAAAATGATTTAATATCATTCCAAAATATTTTATAAAACTCTGTTGTAAGTCCATCAGATCCCGGGCTTTTATTATTGTTCATTTCTTTTAAGGCTGCAGTGCATTCATATGACGTTAATTTTCCTTCACATGTATATTTTTGATTATCTGTTAACTTTTTAAAATCCCCATTATTAAAAAAATCATTGCTATCTATTACATTTTTATTTTTCTTATAAATCTTTTCATAAAAAGATTTTGTTTCTGATAAAATTTCTGGTGTTTTGGTAATTTCTATGTCGTTCTTGATAAGCTTGGATATATTTTTATTTTCAGCATTCTTTTTTTCTAGATTTGAGAAGTACTTTGTATTTTTTTCTGCTCCTTCAATCCATTCTGCTTTTGCTCTGATTAAAATGCCATTTGTTCGTTTTTTATTAATGTTTGATAACTCTTGTTTACATTCATTTATTTTTTCTAAAAGTTCGTTATTGTTTGTATCATTTAATAAATCCATTTCCAATTTGTCGATTTCTTTTGTAAGATTATTTTCTATCTCAATACTATCTTTCTTTAATTTAGTGGAGTATTTTATTGTTTCGTTTCTTATTGATCCTTTTATAATTTCCCATTTTGTATTTGCATTTGCTTCTTTATTTATTTCAGCTATATATTTAATACTATCTCGGATTTTTTTTTGGTAGTTGTTATCTAAAAGAATGCTATTATTGATTTTGAAATAACCCGGACCTCTTTGTTCATTTAAAGGACTAAACGTGAAATATACTAGTGAGTGGTCTGATCTGATTCCTGAGGAAATTTTACATTTTGTTGTTTTGTTTATTATGTTTGATGACGTTAAAAAATAATCAAGCCTACAAAATATTGGCGGTTTATGATTTGAATGCCATGTATAATGATTCGAGTTTGTATTAAAAACTCTCCAAATATCATTTAAATCATATTCATTTATTAAAGCATTTATTTTTTCTCTATTTTTTTTTTGTTAGTGTTTGTTCGTCCATTTTTCTTATCCTTTTCAATATCAATTATGGTATTGAAATCGCCCCCTATAATAAGTGTCTGATTCTCATATTGTTTAATTATATCTTCTAAACTTAAAAAAAATTCTGTGTCGTCATTATTTGGTCCGTAAATATTAATTAAAACTATTTCCGTTTCATTAATGTGAATTTTTAAAACTTGCATTCGCCCAGAAATAACTTCCTTGTATTCTAAAACAGTGAAAACTATCTTAGAACTAAATACGATACCTATACCAGTACTGTTTGAACTATTGCCACTAAAGTAAGCATTGCTTCCCCATTCTTGTTTCCATTTGTCCATAAATTCTTCTTTATAATGTAGTTCTTGCAAAAAACATATGTCATATTTATTATGCTTTAACCATTCGAAAATCTGACGTCTTTTCCTATATTCACCTGCACCATTCACGTTAAAGGTGCAAACTTTTATATCCATAGCCATTTATACATGAGCAGGAAGAGAAAGCGGTTCACAACAGCACTATGTGCATTTCCGCAGCATTCAAACAGTAGGAACAGATAAGTCGAGTAAAGGAGAAGGTCAACAAGTAACGAGAATAGCGTCATATATAGTTTTAGTGTGAATAAGATTAACATATTTTTACAGAGATAAAACTATAGCAACAGTTAAGCCTTTTCCATAACAGTTACTTTTTTTTCCACGTATAATTTTAGTCCGACATTTGCAATAATGTTTTTAAAATAATTTATTACATTTTTTGTTTTTTAAATCCTTTAAAATTATTTTCATATTGTATAATTATTTAATTGTGTATATAACACCTTTTCCCACTTTAGATAATTCATTTAGGTTCCAACTCCATGTCTGTATTAATACGTATACAAATAAATATGTAAACATTTTAAAGAACAACGTACAACAAAGTTGTGTTACTAACAAAAATCCCTCTACATTCGTATAGAGTCTTGGACTAAAACATTTTAAAAGACTTCATACTTTTTTCAGTAACAAAATTTTATCAAAAGAACCCAGCATATGTCATATGTTTTTTCCACATAACAAAAGGTACATCAAAAAGTTATTCTGTTTAGAAACCGTAGTATATAAACCATATCATATTCTGCATGTGTTTATACTGTCACATAACATCAAGAAGTATACCCACATAACAAAATGTTTTGTACATATGTGAATATACATTATTATATTGATATTCATATTTTACCTTGCCTACATTTACCAATATTTTCTCCTTTGTTATTTTAAATGTCTAATAGTTAAACAGAATCATATAATTACTCATGTTTGTATTGTATAGTAGCTCCATCTTCTTTAATGGTAAGGTCATGTGCTTATACATTTTAAAAACTGTATTAATAACCTGTTTCATATTTTTACACATACCAAATTTATAGCAATTTAACAAGAATATGAATATGCTCATTGGGTATCAAAATGTTAATTTTGCAAAGCAGTTTATTTAACGATGGCATACTTTAAGAGGTATTTTTTTCAAATACGCTGTCAAGAGTATTTTTATTTTGGCTGTCATTAGAATAGGTATCAGAGAGTATATTGTGACATTTTAAGCGAAATATATCCATACACTATATCAAAATATAAAAAAACACTATATTATTTAGCAAAATTAAAAAACATTTGACACAATTTTGCCGAAATATTAAATTCAAGCTTATAGCTACCATGACAATTATTATTTTATACATGCATCTGTTTATTAGTTTTAATTAAATACTACATATCAACAATTTTAAATATTTTTTTAGCATTGCTAGTAAATTCTACATTTTTTCGCCAGATTTTAAAGACGGGTATGTATATTACATGTGGGATGTAATAACAAAAAATCTGTACGGTAATATATGTATTTTTTTCTGATATTGGATGACCATATATTAAACTTAAATACTGGGAAGTTTCATAAAATGATATCCATAGAAAAAAAAGTGCGAAAACTAGAAAACGTCCTTAACAATTTTACTTACGATTGCTATTTTACTGTATTAACACGTTACTAATTATTTGGTTCCAATAAATCTTATTGTAAAATGGATATGTTACACTTTTAAACTGATTTTGTCTGTCCGTCTGTATATATTATTATTACGTTAGTGGTTCCAAGCAATTATTTCATATGGAAGACTGCTTTTCTTGTAAACATAAGATACTTTAATCTGCCAGTAGCATGTATTGATATGTCATTTTATGTGTTGACAAGGCTTTATAGGTCAGATTTGGCCGGATATTGATGTTTTTTTTATGTATTTTATTAATTAAATTGCTGATATAAGACACTTAAATAAAATATTTTGCCTGCCTGCCTGCCTGCCTGCCTGCCTGCCTGCCTGCCTGCCTGCCTGTCTGTCTGTCTGTCTGTCTGTCTGTCTGTCTGTCTGTCTGTCTGTCTGTCTGTCTGTCTGTCTGTCTGTCTGTCTGTCTGTCTGTCTGTCTGTCTGTATGTCTGTCTGTCTGTCTGTCTGTCTGTCTGTCTGTCTGTCTGTCTGTCTGTCTGTCTGTCTGTCTGTCTGTCTACATTTGTCACGTTTTTGCAATAAAAATTAATACATGAACGCATGAGAAAAGGAAGTAGTAATTTAGCTATAGATACATATACAAATCGACTAACGACATATTCTGGATGGCCGGTAACTAAAAAGAAAACCTTGAACATTATTCATGAAATGTACTATATATTTATCAACCTATCCGACATTTTCGAGACACACGTCGATTTCATCCCTTCAGTCATCATATATTACTGTTCAGTAAAGAAGCATATACTAACGGTGGAATTACTCATTTATATTCACAACAATTTATCAAACACTCAGAACGATTTAATGCTAATGAATTGTACATTATATTGCCTTAAAGGTCAGCCTATTGAGAGTCTTCTAATTATAGGGTATATTTAGATTATCTTATTATTTCACCAAACAACCTTTATTTTCAATTTCATTTCGCTCTTTATAAACCCTCTTCATATCTAAAGTTATAGTTATGTGAGATCTAAATCAAATTGATTTATTTATAATATGTTGTTTATCTGCAATTGTCATTTTGAGTATTTGTGTTTTATTTTGTATAAGGAAGGGCCGTAACTAATGTTGGTAAAACTTGTAGACCAACCCTTTTGCTAAAATATGCCTTTGCTTATATGTAAACTAATGTTGGTAAAACCTGTGGACTTAAATTTCGGTTTTGCTTATATGTTAAAACTTATAAAGTTGAGAACCGTGAAAATCAAATCGTTGACAATTTTTCCCTGGCATAAAAAGATCAGATAAAATCTGGATGATATAACATCAATGTCTGCTCTGATCACACTTGCCTTTTTATCGTTTAGGATCTATTGGCGACTGTTGTGAATATCGGGAAGTACCATATACATGTAGTATAATTGACGTCCAATCTTCTCTTTCTATGATATATTGACCGATGTTCTAGAAGCTCCCCAGCGGCGGTTATACGAGGTATCGTTCCAGGGCGATGACCACTTTTGCCGCAATTTCTGTCCGTTTGATTTATACTTATTATGACTCTGCTGTGCAACAAGTGTGTTGATGTTGTGGTGGTGTCATGCTGTTAATCGAGTGTGTTGTTGTGGTGGTGTCATGCTGTTAATCGAGTGTGTTGTTGTGGTGGTGCCATGCTGTAAATCGAGTATGTTGTTGTGGTGGTGCCATGCTATACATCGAGTGTGTTGATGTTGTGGTGGTGTCATGCTGCACATCGAGTGTGTTGTTGTGGTGGTGTCATGCTGAACGTCGAGTGTGTTGTTGTGGTGGTGTCATGCTATACATCGAGTGTGTTGATGTTGTGGTGGTGTCATGCCGTACATCGAGTGTGTTGATGTTGTGGTTGTGTCATGCTGTACATCGAGTGTGTTGATGTTGTGGTGGTGTCATGCTGTTAATCGAGTGTGTTGTTGTAGTGGTGTCATGCTGTTAATCGAGTGTGTTGTTGTGGTGGTGCCATGCTGTAAATCGAGTATGTTGTTGTGGTGGTGCCATGCTATACATCGAGTGTGTTGATGTTGTGGTGGTGTCATGCTGCACATCGAGTGTGTTGTTGTGATGGTGTCATGCTGAACGGCGAGTGTGTTGTTGTAGTGGTGTCATGCTGCAAATTGAGTGTGTTGTTGTGGTGGTGTCATGCTATACATCGAGTGTGTTGATGTTGTGGTGGTGTCATGCTGCACATGGAGTGTGTTGTTGTGGTTGTGTCATGCTGTAAATCGAGTGTGTTGATGTTGTGGTGGTGTCATGCTGCACATAAAGTGTGTTGTTGTGGTGGTATCATGTTGAAAATCAAATGTGTTGATGTTGTGGTGTCATGTTGCACATCGAGTGTGTTGTTGTTGTGGTGTCATGCTGCAAATTGAGTGTGTTGTTGTGGTGGTGTCATGCTATACATCGAGTGTGTTGATGTTGTGGTGGTGTCATACTGCACATGGAGTGTGTTGTTGTGGTTGTGTCATGCTGTAAATCGAGTGTGTTGATGTTGTGGTGGTGTCATGCTGCACATAAAGTGTGTTGTTGTGGTGGTATCATGTTGAAAATCAAATGTGTTGATGTTGTGGTGTCATGTTGCACATCGAGTGTGTTGTTGTTGTGGTGGTGCCATGCTATACATCGAGTGTGTTGATGTTGTGGTGGTGTCATACTGCACATCGAGTGTGTTGTTGTTGTGGTGTCATGCTGAACGTCGAGTGTGTTGTTGTGGTGGTGTCATGCTGCAAATTGAGTGTGTTGTTGTGGTGGTGTCATGCTGTACATCGAGTGTGTTGATGTTGTGGTGGTGTCATGCTGCACATGGAGTGTGTTGTTGTGGTTGTGTCATGCTGTTAATCGAGTGTGTTGATGTTGATGTGGTGTCATGCTGTACATCGAGTGTGTCAATGTTGTGGTGGTATCATGCTGTACATCGAGTGTGTTGATGTTATGGTGGTGTCATGCTGTACATTGAGTCTATTGGTGTTGTTGTGGTGTCATGCTGTACATCGAGTGTGTTGATGTTGTGGTGGTTTCATGCTGTACATCGAATGTGTTGTTGTGGTGGTGTCATGCTGTACATCGAGTGTGTTGTTGTGGTGGTGCCATGCTGTACATCAAGTGTGTTGTTATTGTGGTAGTTGTGGTGGTGTCATGCTGTACATCGAGTGTGTTGATGTTGTGGTGGTGTCATGCTGTACATCGAGTGTGTTAATGTTGTGTTGGCGCCATGCTGTACATTGAGTATATTGATGTTGTTGTTGTGTCATGCTCTACATTGAGTATGTTGATGTTGTGGTGGTGTCATGCTGTACATCGAGTGTGTTGTTGTAGTGGTGCCATGCTGTACATCGAGTGTGTTGTTATTGTGGTAGTTGTGGTGGTGTCATAATGAACATCGAGTGTGTTGATGTTGTGGTGGTGTCATGCTGTACATCGAGTGTGTTAATGTTGTGTTGGCGCCATGCTGTACATTGAGTATATTGATGTTGTTGTTGTGTCATGCTCTACATTGAGTATGTTGATGTTGTGGTGGTGTCATGCTGTGCATTGAGGATGTTGATGTTGTGGTGGTGTCATGCTGTACATCGAGTGTGTTGATGTTGTGGTGGTGACATGCTGTACATCGAGTGTGTTGATGTTATGGTGGTGTCATGCTGTACATTGAGTGTGTTCATGTTGTGGTGGTGTCATGCTGTACATCGATTGTGTTGATGTTGTGGTGGTGTCATGCTGTACATCGAGTGTGTTGTTGTTGTGGTGGTAGTGGTGGTGTCATGCTGTACATCGAGCGTGTTGTTGTTGTGGTGGTGTCATGCTGTACATCGAGTGTGTTGTTGTGGTGGTATCATGATGTACATCGAGTGTGTTGTTGTAGTGATGCCATGCAGTAAATCGAGTGTGTTGTTGTTGTGGTGGTTGTGGTGGTTGTGGTGGTGTCATGCTGAACATCGAGTGTGTTGATGTTGTGGTGGTGTCATGCTGTACATCGAGTGTGTTGATGTTGTGGTGGTGTCATAATGTACATTGAGTCTGTTGATGTTGTGTTGGTGTCATGCTGTACATCGAGTGTGTTGATGTTGTGTTGGCACCATGCTGTACATTGAGTGTCTGATGTTGTGGTGGTGTCATAATGTACATTGAGTCTGTTGATGTTGTGTTGGCGCCATGCTGTACATTGAGTGTCTGATGTTGTGGTGGTGTCATGCTGTACATCGAGTGTGTTGATGTTGTGGTGGTGTCATAATGTACATTGAGTCTGTTGATGTTGTATTAGCGCCATGCTGTACATTGAGTGTCTGATGTTGTGGTGGTGTCATGCTGTACATCGAGTGTGTTGATGTTGTGGTGGTGTCATAATGTACATTAAGTCTGTTGATGTTGTGTTGGCGCCATGCTGTACATTGAGTGTCTGATGTTTTGGTGGTGTCATGCTGTACATCGAGTGTGTTGATGTTGTGTTGGCGCCATGCTGTACATTGAGTGTCTGATGTTGTGGTTGTGTCATGCTGTACATCGAGTGTGTTGATGTTGTGGTGGTGTCATGCTGTACAATGAGGATGTTGATGTTGTATTGGTGTCATGCTGTACAATGAGGATGTTGATGTTGTGGTGGTGTTATGCTGTACAATGAGGATGTTGATGTTGTGGTGGTGTCATGCTGTGCATTGAGGATGTTGATGTTGTGGTGGTGTCATGCTGTACAATGAGGATGTTGATGTTGTGGTGGTGTCATGCTGTACAATGAGGATGTTGATGTTGTGGTGGTGTCATGCTGTACAATGAGGATGTTGATGTTGTTGTTGTGTCATGGTCTACATTGAGGATGTTGATGTTGTGGTGGTGTCATGCTGTACAATGAGGATGTTGATGTTGTTGTTGTGTCATGGTCTACATTGAGGATGTTGATGTTGTGGTTGTGTCATGCTGTACAATGAGGATGTTGATGTTGTGGTGGTGACTTGCTGTACAATGAGGATGTTGATGTTTTGGTAGTGTCATGCTGTACAATGAGGATGTTGATGTTTTGGTGGTGTCATGCTGTACAATGAGGATGTTGATGTTGTAAAGGTGTCATGCTGTACAATGAGGATGTTGATGTTGTGGTGGTGTCATGCTGTACAATGAGAATGTTGATGTTGTGGTGGTGTCATGCTGTACAATGAGGATGTTGATGTTGTGGTGGTGTTATACTGTGCATTGAGGATGTTGATGTTGTGGTGGTGTCATGCTGTGCATTGAGGATGTTGATATTGTGGTGGTGTCATGCTGTACAATGAGGATGTTGATGTTGTGGTGGTGTCATGCTTTGCATTGAGGATATTGATGTTGTGATGGTGTCATGCTGTACAATTAGGATGTTGATGTTGTGGTGGTGTCATGCTGTGCATTGAGGATGTTGATATTGTGGTGGTGTCATGCTGTACAATGAGGATGTTGATGTTGTGTTGTTGTCATGCTGTACAATGATGATGTTGATATTGTGGTGGTGTCATGCTGTACAATGAGGATGTTGATATTGTGGTGGTGTCATGCTGTGCATTGAGGATGTTGATGTTGTGGTGGTGTCATGCTGTACAATGATGATGTTGATGTTGAGTTGTTGTCATGCTGTACAATGATGATGTTGATGTTGTGTTGTTGTCATGCTGTACAATGATGATGTTGATGTTGTAGTGGTGTCATGCTGTACAATGATGATGTTGATGTTGTGGTGGTGTCATGCTGTGTATTGAGGATGTTGATGTTGTGGTGATGTCATGCTGTACAATGAGGATGTTGATGTTGAGGTGGTGTTATGCTGTACAATGAGGATGTTGATGTTGTGGTGGTGTCATGCTGTACAATGAGGATGTTGATGTTGTGGTGGTGTTATGCTGTACAATGAGGATGTTGATGTTGTGGTGGTGTCATGCTGTGCATTAAGGATGTTGATGTTGTGGTGGTGTCATGCTGTACAATGAGGATGTTGATGTTGTGGTGGTGTCATGCTGTACAATGAGGATGTTGATGTTGTGGTGGTGTCATGCTGTACAATGAGGATTTTGATGTTGTGGTGGTGTCATGCTGTGTATTGAGGATGTTGATGTTGTGTTGTTGTCATGCTGTGCATTGAGGATGTTGATGTTGTGATGGTGTCATGCTGTACAATGAGGATGTTGATGTTGTAGTGGTGTCATGCTGTGCATTGAGGATGTTGATGTTGTGGTGGTGTCATGCTGTACAATGAGGATGTTGATGTTGTGGTGGTGTCATGCTGTACAATGAGGATGTTGATGTTGTGGTGGTGTTATGCTGTACAATGAGGATGTTGATGTTGTGGTGGTGACTTGCTGTACAATGAAGATGTTGATGATGTGGTGGTGTCATGCTGTACAATGAGGATGTTGATGTTGTGGTGGTGTTATGCTGTACAAGGAGGATGTTGATGTTGTGGTGGTGTTATGCTGTACAATGAGGATGTTGATGTTGTGGTGGTGACTTGCTGTGCATTGAGGATGTTGATATTGTGGTGGTGTCATGCTGTACAATGAGGATGTTGATGTTGTGGTGGTGTCATGCTTTGCATTGAGGATGTTGATATTGTGATGGTGTCATGCTGTACAATTAGGATGTTGATGTTGTGGTGGTGTCATGCTGTGCATTGAGGATGTTGATATTGTGGTGGTGTCATGCTGTACAATGAAGATGTTGATGTTGTGTTGTTGTCATGCTGTACAATGATGATGTTGATATTGTGGTGGTGTCATGCTATACAATGAGGATGTTGATATTGTGGTGGTGTCATGCTGTGCATTGAGGATGTTGATGTTGTGGTGGTGTCATGCTGTACAATGATGATGTTGATGTTGTGTTGTTGTCATGCTGTACAATGAAGATGTTGATGTTGTGGTGGTGTTATGCTGTACAATGAGGATGTTGATGTTGTGGTGGTGTCATGCTGTGCATTGAGGATGTTGATGTTGTGGTGGTGTCATGCTGTACAATGAGGATGTTGATGTTGTAGTGGTGTCATGCTGTACAATGAGGATGTTGATGTTGTGGTGGTGTCATGCTGTACAATGAGGATGTTGATGTTGTGGTGGTGTCATGCTGTGCATTGAGGATGTTGATGTTGTGTTGTTGTCATGCTGTGCATTGAGGATGTTGATGTTGTGATGGTGTCATGCTGTACAATGAGGATGTTGATGTTGTAGTGGTGTCATGCTGTGCATTGAGGATGTTGATGTTGTGGTGGTGTCATGCTGTACAATGAGGATGTTGATGTTGTGGTGGTGTCATGCTGTGCATTGAGGATGTTGATTTTGTGGTGGCGTCATGCTGTACAATGAGGATGTTGATGTTGTAGTGGTGTCATGCTGTGCATTGAGGATGTTGGTATTGTGGTGGTGTCATGCTGTACAATGAGGATGTTGATGTTGTGGTGGTGTCATGCTGTACAATGAGGATGTTGATGTTGTGGTGGTGTTATGCTGTACAATGAGGATGTTGAAGTTGTGTTGTTGTCATGCTGTGCATTGAGGATGTTGATGATGTGGTGGTGTCATGCTGTACAATGAGGATGTTGATGTTGTGGTGGTGTCATGCTGTACAATGAGGATGTTGATGTTGTGGTGTGTCATGCTGTACAATGAGGATGTTGATGTTGTTTTGTTGTCATGCTGTGTATTGAGGATGTTGATGTTGTGGTGGTGTCATGCTGTACAATGAGGATGTTGATGTTGTGGTGGTGTCATGCTGTACAATGAGGATGTTGATGTTGTCGTGTGTCATGCTGTACAATGAGGATGTTGATGTTGTGTTGTTGTCATGCTGTGTATTGAGGATGTTGATGTTGTGGTGGTGTCATGCTGTACAATGAGGATGTTGATATTGTGGTGGTGTCATGCTGTGCATTGAGGATGTTGATGTTGTGGTGGTGTCATGCTGTACATTGAGGATGTTGATGTTGTGGTGGTGTCATGCTGTACAATGAGGATGTTGATGTTGTGGTGGTGTCATGCTGTACAATGAGGATGTTGATATTGTGTTGTTGTCATGCTGTGCATTGAGGATGTTGATGTTGTGGTGGTGTCATGCTGTACAATGAGGATGTTGATGTTGTGGTGGTGTCATGCTGTACAATGAGAATGTTGATGTTGTGGTGATGTCATGCTGTACAATGAGGATGTTGATGTTGTGTTGTTGTCATGCTGTGCATTGAGGATGTTGATGTTGTGACGGTGTCATGATGTACAATGAGGATGTTGATGTTGTGGTGGTGTCATGCTGTACAATGAGGATGTTGATGTTGTGGTGGTGTCATGCTGTACTATGAGGATGTTGGTATTGTGCTGGTGTCATGCTGTACAATGAGGATGTTGATGTTATGGTGGTGTCATGCTGTACAATGAGGATGTTGATGTTGTGGTGGTGTCATGCTGTACAATGAGGATGTTGATGTTGTGTTGTTGTCATGCTGTGCATTGAGGATGTTGTGGTGGTTTCATGCTGTGCATTGAGGATGTTGATGTTGTGGTGGTGTCATGCTGTACAATGAGGATGTTGATGTTGTGGTGGTGTCATGCTGTGCATTGAGGATGTTGATGTTGTGGTGGTGTCATGCTGTACAATGAGAATGCTGATGTTGTGGTGGTGTCATGCTGTACAATGAGGATGTTGATGTTGTGGTGGTGTCATGCTATACATTGAGGATGTTGATGTTGTGATGGTGTCATGCTGTACAATGAAGATGTTGATGTTGTGGTGGTGTCATGCTGTACAATGAGGATGTTGATGTTGTGGTGGTGACTTGCTGTACAATAAGGATGTTGATGTTGTGGTGGTGTCATGCTGTACAATGAGGATGTTGATGTTGTGGTGGTGTCATGCTGTACAATGAGGATGTTGATGTTGTGGTTGTGTCATGCTGTGCATTGAGGATGTTGATGTTGTGGTGGTGTCATGCTGTACAATGAGGATGTTGATGTTGTGGTGGTGTCATGCTGTACAATGAGGATGTTGATGTTGTGGTGGTGTCATGCTGTACAATGAGGATGTTGATGTTGTAGTGGTGTCATGCTGTACAATGATGATGTTGATGTTGTGGTGGTGTCATGCTGTACATTGAGGATGTTGATGTTGTGGTGGTGTCATGCTGTACAATGAGGATGTTGATGTTGTGGTGGTTTTGATTGTTACACCTTGTTTTCATTTTGACATTCTCTTGCGATATGTATCACTTTGTTTTCATTTTGACATTCACGTGCGTATGTTTCACCTTATTTTCATTTTGACATTCTCGTGTGATATGTATCACTTTGTTTTCATTTTGACACTCTCGTGCGATATGTATCACTTTGTTTTCATTTTGACATTCTCGTGCGATATGTATCACTTTGTTTTCATTTTGACATTCTCGTGCAATATTTATCACTTTGTTATCATTTTGACATTCTCGTACGATATGTATCACCTTGTTTTCATTTTGACATTTTCTTGCAATATTTATCACTTTATTTTCATTTTGACATTCTCGTGTGATATGAATAACTTCATTTTCATTTTGACATTCTCGTGCGATAATTATCACTTTAATTTCATTTTGTTATTCTCGTGTGATATGAATATCTTCATTTTCATTTTGACATTCTCGTGTGATATGAATAACTTTAATTTCATTTTGACCTTCTCATGTGAAACGTACCAAAATACAAATTTATATGTGGTGACGAATTATGCTGACATACATATCTTAACATTGATCCAAAAATTACCCGATATACCAAACATACGTTGCACTGAGCGGAGAGAGATATTGTAAACAGCATAAACATGTTAAATATAATATATAATAAAATCATAATCTTAACAAGTCCATAAATATATACACGTAGACAAGGTGACAACAGGTGCCTTAACGATCAGTAACAGCACTGCTGCGGATCTTGTCCCTGGCTATCGGGTCCAGCGAACCTTAACTCAGGGGTACCATCTGTGTGGCAGTATCCATTTGACTTGTATTGCAACCAGCAATCCTGCCAATCATTTATATTAAGAAAGCACTCAAAGTGAATTATCAATGTTTCGGCTGCTAAAATATAATAGTATCTACAGCAATGGATTAAAAACCAAAATGCTATTAGAATTCCAAATGCTAACATGTAGTTTGCTTACACAGTAAGGCATTTCCAGCCATAGACCTTGTATTGGAAAAAACTGCTGATACTGACTGACAGCGCTAGCATATCCTTCATGACGTTGTGACTATCAGCGCCTGAGATTTACAGCAGTGTGATTAGCAAAGTGGATGTGCTCATTATTAAATACTGATGTGGTTCTCTAAATTGGCCTTAGACCACAGAGGATTATATCGAGGGATTTGTAGAAACAGGAACAGACAAAATACATACCTATTTGTTTGTGTAAATTGATTGCAGCGAAACGCGTTTAGTTAGTAAAACTGTAAGTGATTTTTAAAACATTGATAACTATGTTGTATGTTGTGCAATTTGTAAAAAAAAAATTGAATTATTTCAAAATTTCAAAGGCATGACATATTATTTAATAATATATTATAAACATAAAATAATTGACAAATACAGATATTTGAGGAAAATGTCGAGGCATAACTTGATATTTCTATGTTTTTGATTTATCTTTCGCAACACTCTGAGAACACTTAAAATAACAAAATACATTTAGTTTATATATTAAATACTTGAGAAACTCGTAACCGACACTAAACTACTGCGCACATGCCAGCAAGTGGTATATAAAGGGATTAATAAGGCAAATGATGTCTCGTGAAAAGCTATACTATGATATAATCACACCGTGTCTCATTTCGAATTGAATCCAATTTTGAAGTAGTAAAAGGCTTTAATGTCAGATAACCGTGTTTTACCATACGTGGCAAAATGTTTCAATGTCAGATAACCGTATTTCACCATAAGTGACATAATGTTTTTATGTCAGATAACTGTATTTTAATATTAATGGCATATGGATGTAATGTCAGTTAACCGTATTTTACAATTAGTGGCAAAAGGTTTTAATGTAAATTAACCGTATTTTACCATAAGTGGCATCAGGTTTTAATGTCAGATAACCGTATTTTCCATAAGTGGTATAAGGGTTTAATGTCAGATAACCGTATCTACCATAATAACAAACTATTTTTATGTCAGATAACCGTATTTTACCATAAGTAGCATAAGGTTTTATGTCTGATAACCGTATTTTACCATACGTGGCAAAATGTTTTAATGTCAGATAATCGTATTTTACCATAAGAGGTACAAGGTTTTAATGTCAGATAACCGTATTTTACCATAATTTGCAAGATGTTTCAATATAATTTAACAGTATTTTACTATAAGTTGCACAATGTTATAATGTCAGTTAACCGTCATTTACCATCAGTGGCATAAGGTTTTAATGTCAGAAAACCGTATTTTACAATATGTGGTAAAATGTTTTAATGTCAGTAGCATAAGTTTTATGTCTGATAACTGTAATTTACCATACGTGGCAAAATGTTTTAATGTCAGGAAACCGTATTTCACCATATGTGGCAAAATGTTTTAATGTCAGATAATCGTATTTTACCATAATTGGCAACATGTTTTAATGTCAGAAAACCGTATTTTACCGTAAGTGGCAAAGGTTTTAATGTCAGATAACCGTATTTTACCGTAAGTGGCAAAGGTTTTAATGTCAGAAAACCGTATTTTACCGTAAGTAACAAAGGTTTTAATGTCAATTAACCGTATTTTACCATACTTGGCATAATTTTTAAATGTCAGATAACCGTATTTTACGATCAGTGGCATAATGTTTAAATGTCAGATAACCGTATTCTAACATAAGTCGCTTAAGGTTTTAATGTCAGATAAGCGAATTTTGCCATAAGTGGCATACGGTTTAAATGTCAGATAACCGTATTTTACCATAAGTGGCAAAAAGTTTTAATGTCAGATAACCGTATAACCCTAACTGACATAAAGTTTTAATGTCAGATAACCGTATTTTGGCATAAGTGGCAAAAAGGTTTCAATGTCAGAAAACCGTATTTTACCATAAGTGGCATTAAGTTTTCATTATCCGAGCATTACGATTATTGTTAGGAGTGTTTTGTAATGGATATTAACTTTGACTACGCTGATTGAAATGGTAATTGGATTAAGTATAAATGTTAGTTTAACAAAATTTCACACAACATTTATATGGTTATTGTACTTACAATTGTCTAAGGGATTACAGTCTAATGTAAAGGTGTGATTAAACTGCAGATGTAGGTAGAATATAGTTAAACGATTATATTGTAATCCTATATTATTTTGTAAACAAAAACAAAAAACAGAACACACTCTCATACGTACACGCAAACGCACCTACGCATACACGTACACACATACATACACAAACACACAAATAAAGACATTTTTCTGTCCGTACACTCACACACACTATCCGCATATAAGTGTTGTTTTAAACATATACAATGTATTTGAGATAATAGAATCTCAGAAACATTCTGCAGATTAACAAACTAGCATCGGGTTTCTTATCTAAATTAACAATAAGGAAACCAACCAACTTTAACCTAGCAGAGAGCCGGGGTGCATACCATTGTTGTGTCATACAGTTGTAATACCAGTATAACTAGCAGAGAGCCGGGGTGCATACCATTGTTGTGTCATACAGTTGTAATACCAGTATAACTAGCAGAGAGCTGTGGTGCATACCATTGTTGTGTCGTACAGTTGTAATACCAGTATAACTAGCAGAGAGCCGGGGTGCATACCATTGTTGTGTCATACAGTTGTAATACCAGTATAACTAGAAGAGAGTCGGGGTGCATACCATTATTGTGTCGTACAGTTGTAATACCAGTATAACTAGCAGAGAGCCGGGTGCATACCATTATTGTGTCATACAGTTGTAATACCAGTATAACTAGCAGAGAGCCGGGGTGCATACCATTGTTGTGTCATACAGTTGTAATACCAGTATAACTAGCAGAGAGCTGTGGTGCATACCGTTGTTGTGTCATACAGTTGTAATACCAGTATAACTAGCAGAGAGCCGGGGTGCATACCATTGTTGTGTCATACAGTTGTAATACCAGTATAACTAGCAGAGAGCTGTGGTGCATACCATTGTTGTGTCATACAGTTGTAATACCAGTATAACTAGCAGAGAGCCGGGGTGCATACCATTGTTGTGTCATACAGTTGTAATACCAGTATAACTAGCAGAGAGCCGGGGTGCATACCATTGTTGTGACATACAGTTGTAATACCAGTATAATTATCAATTTGTTTAATTACGCAAAATATAAAATATGTGTTTATTATATACTAGTACCAGTAGCATATATGAGTTTTTGTTTGAAACATTTTATGGATAAATTATATAATGACACGACAAACACAATGATTATTCATTAAATTATTTTAATTTAGATATGTAACTCTGACTTGAACAACGCCGTCTTAGCTAAAACCTCTAATAGACTAATCAAGTTAAATAAGAAACCGATTCCCTTTAAAACAGGTAAATAAACGTTAATGGAAGTTAAATATAGTTTTGCATTGCTTTATTTTAATATGTATTACTTTACATAGGATATTTTAAAATAAAAACAACACCAAGGCCCTTTGTTATAAAAGGGTATTAAAACTGGACGGCTGATTCACATCTTGTCTATATCGCTATCTAAATACAATATAACAATTTCTTTTAAGGCAAAACATGTAAAATATTTTTTCATTTTTATCAAAATTTGTATTTTAAAGAATATGTTAAGCACCGGCACGACACCACTTGTTTTACAGACATAGGTGTTATGTTTTTCTTTCACGAATACTTAAGGCAGTACTACTGGATAATCAAAATGGTATTAGAGGTTTGTGTGTATGCACAAATGGTTTGGTTTGTAAAAAGGAGTCATGTCGTGATTCATGAATTGCTATTTGCCCCTTAAGATTTTTATGTTAATAAATTCCTGGTATGTCAGGGGTTGTTATTCGTGATGCCCAAGATACTGTTGCTTATTTTGTTGTTTATGGCTTTGTAATGACTCTGATTTACAAATGTTAATGCAATAATTGAATGAGTGATACATTTTCAGATTTGGCAAAGTTATTTCCTGTACGTAATCCCTCGTGACTACATTAATTATAGATAAGGAAAACCTATAATGGCTTAGCGCTTTTTTATATTTTCTTTGTTGATGGAAATTTATTCAAATCGAAATATCTCACTGGAGGAAAGGTTACCACGTGAGACGTTTTATTAAAACATTATTTGAATCATTTGAACAGTGCTATACGATGTTTTTTTTGTAATCACGAGACGAAAAAGTTTTATTTATCAATTACTTTGTATTTGTACGTATTAATGTGTTTTTAGCTAAATGTTACCTTTTGGAAATGGATTTTTATTATAAAGACATTTTCTCAATTACTTTTAATTAAAAAAATATGTTTGTGTCCGTTAAATGCTTTGTTTGACATTGGTTACTGTAAATAGTATATCGTTTTAAAGTCTACTAATTGATAAATTGTCAACCATGACTTCCGCAACCAGTTTAGCCTTGCTATATAAAATTCAGTTATATGGATTTGCACGTTTACGATGAGAATAATTGCAGAAGGAGTTGTTGTTTTTACGTACAAAAGTCTGTAAACTAGAAGGGAGACTACCGGATTTTAATGTTATTTATAGAACATATTTCTTGACAATATAGTCTATTTAAACATGACTACTGCTAAATAACTGCTAAATAACTGATCATGTAAATAACTGATCATGTAAATATAACTGATCATGTAAATATAACTGATCATGTAAATAACTGATCATGTAAATATAACTGAACATGTAAATATAACTGATCATGTAAATAACTGATCATGTAAATATAACTGAACATGTAAATAACTGAACATGTAAATATAACTGATCATGTAAATATAACTGATCATGTAAATATAACTGAACATGTAAATATAACTGAACATGTAAATATAACTGATCATGTAAATAACTGATCATGTAAATATAACTGAACATGTAAATATAACTGATCATGTAAATATAACTGATCATGTAAATATAACTGATCATGTAAATAACTGATCATGTAAATAACTGATCATGTAAATAACTGATCATGTAAATATAACTGAACATGTAAATATAACTGATCATGTAAATAACTGATCATGTAAATAACTGATCATGTAAATAAAGAGTGCATGTTCTCACTATTACAGCTCGACAATTGATTGCAAATTTGACAGAGTGCTAACCCTATGCAGTAAAGAAGTCGTACAGTAAAGAAATCGTACAGTGAAAAGTGGTACAGTTATGCAGTCGTACAGTTAAGCAGTCGTACAGTGAAGAAGTCGTACAGTAAAGAAGTCGTACAGTGAAAAAGTCGTACAATAAGTAGTCGTACAGTGAATAAGTCGTACAGTACAGAAGTCGTATAGTGAAAAAAATCGTACAGTTAAGCAGTCGTACAGTGAAAAAGTCGTACAGTTAAAAAGTCGTACAGTGAGGATATGCAGGAACTTTGTGAAATGTGAATCATTCCGAGGATTATGTTTGATGTGTGGTAAAAAACAAACGAGTATAAAGGCAAACGCTATTCAACCTCATTTTGGAAACGTATCTCGCACTGTTGAAAATAACCGACGGAAAGGAAATATGGAAAATCTAAAAAAACTTTCGTTTTTTAAAAGTAATGTAAGTATAAAATTGACATATTTTGTGTTTCGTATTGAACATGTTATGTATATGTAGATTTATGAAGTATTTTTCATTGTATTGTATATATTTTTCTATGAAGTATTTATCATTGTACTGTATATATGTGTCTCTATGAAGTATTTATCAGTGTACTGGATATGTGTTTCTATGAAGTATTTATCATTGAACTGTTTATGTGTCTCTATGAAGTATTTATCATTATACTGTATATGTGTGTGTCTATGAAGCATCTATCATTGTACTGTGCAAATGTGTTTCTATGAAGTATTTATCATTGTACTGTTTATGTTTTTTCTATGAAATATTTATCATTGTACTGTATATATGTGTTTCTATGAAGTATTTATCATTGCACTGTATATATGTGTAGCTATGAAGTATTTATCATTGTACTGTATATGTGTTTCTATGAAGTATTTATTATTGTACTGTATATATGTGTCTCTATGAAGTATTTATCATTTTACTGTATATATGTGTCTCTATGAAGTATTTATCATTTTACTGTATATATGTGTTTCTATGAAGTATTTATCATTGTACTGTATATATGTGTCAATATGAAGTATTTACCATTGTACTGTATATGTGTTTCTATGAAGTATTTATTATTGTACTGTATATATGTGTCTCTATGAAGTATTTATCATTTAACTGTATATGTGTTTCTATGAAATATTTATCATTGTATTGTATATGTGTTTCTATGAAGTATTTATCATTTTACTGTATATGTGTTTCTATGAAGTATTTTGTTTGTACTGTATATATGTGTCTCTATGAAGTATCTATCATTGTACTGTATACGTTTTCTATGAAGCATTTATCATTGTTCTGTGTATGTGTTTCTGTTAAGTACTTTGTATGTACTGTACATATGTAGTGATGAAGTATTTATCATTGTACTGTATACTTACATCTTTGATGAAGTATTTACCGTGAAAGTTTTTATCATGTTCGGTATATAAATATTCATGAAGTAGTTATCATTTATTGTATATGTATATTCATGAAGTATTTATCATGTACTGTATATGTATATTAATAATTTATTTATTTATCATATACGGTATATGTATATTCAAGAAGTATTTATCGTGAACTATACATATGTTTATTGCTAAAGCATTTCATGTACTGTATATGTATATTGATGAAGTATTTTTCACGTACGGTATATGTATATTCATGAAGTAATTATCATGTACGGTATATGTATAATCATGGAGTATTTATCATGTACGGTATATGTATAATGATGGAGTATTTATCATGTACGGTATATGTATATTCATGAAGTATTTATCACGTACGATATATGTATATTCATGAAGTAGTTATCAAATATTGTTTATGTATATTCATGAAGTATTTATCATGTACGATATATGTATATTCATGAAGTATTTATCATGTACGATATATGTATATTAATGAAGTATTTATTTATCATGTACGGTATATGTATAATCATGAAATATTTATCATGTACGATATATGTATAATAATGAAGTATTTATCATGTACGACATTTGTATATTAATAAAGTATTTATTTATCATGTACGGTATATGTATAATAATGAAGTATTTATCATGTACGGTATATGCATAATCATGAAGTATTTATCATATATGATATATGTACATTCATGAAGTATTTATCATGTACGATATATGTATATTAATGAAGTATTTATTTATCATGTACGGTATATGTATAATCATGAAGTATTTATCATGTACGGTATATGCATAATCATGAAGTATCTGTCATGTACTGTATATGTATATTGATGAAGTTTTTATTATGTACTGTATATATTAATTCATGAACCAGTTACCGTGTATTGTACATGTATTTCTATAAAAAATCTAAAATACAAATCAAGATACTGCTTTCAGAATTATACCTTTGATAGGATTTCATGTGTTTACAGTAACTGTTGTTAGAACTTGTTTCACAACTAAGGTAAAAATGTAAATAATATATAAATTATATGATCTGTTTATTGTAGCGAGTGTTTCAAAGTGACTATTTACTCGTTGAATGTACCATATGTGATTAATGACATTGTATTGCCCAGTCCTAAGTTTTGTCCGATGGGTTTTTGGTTTTAAATTGCACCTTGTTATATATTATAATCATTAAAACAATGTCATAGCTTAATAAAAGGACGACTTGATAGTAAAAGCGTCAAGTAAGTAATCACGTGATACACATTCGATGCATGCCACTAACAATTTTATGTGATTTGTAATCACTGTTGTCACTAAGCGAGACAAAACTGCCAAACAATGTGAGACGGAACTGGAGAAATAAATCATGATATTGTAGCGTGCGACCAGTGTTCGCCTCGAGCTGATAGCGTGTATTCTCGGCTATTAAAGTAAAATACAATTTAAGCACAAAAAGCGGGAGCATGACATAATATAATGCATAATACAGTATTTATCAACAGCAATTACACACCATGCATACGCTGAAATATGCGCGAGATAATGGCCGTTTTCTATCGAATATTGAGGCATCAATCAAGATAGCATAGCAGAGAGAACGGGTTGAAATAAATTAAACAGTAATAATTAAAAACAATATAATTACACGTTAAAATGTAAATGTAAATAAACTTCTCCTCCAGAATCTGCTTTCTATGTTATATGTACTGACATGGAATCACATAGATATAGATGTACTGACATGGAATCACATAGATATAGAATTCACAGTTGTTTTATACTTACTAAAGATACCCATTTATAGTTATAATTCAGTTTGCTTATTAAAAAATAATACATTTTCTGACATAAAACGTTTCATATGGGTCCTGATTAAGCACACATACAAAAATGATAATATGAATACGATACCAAGAAAACTATACATATACATATTGTGGTTAACACATACAGTTTGTGGCAAACCGCAATTATGATCTTAAATCTTGTTTATGTAACTTCGGATTTAATAAAAGATGTACAACGATTAGGACGGACCGAAATCGCTTATATGGTAAAGATGTAACAACAAAACACCAAGTAAGTTGTAATGGGCATTTTAATTGAAAATGCTGGGAATAACATTATCTTATTCCAGAAGAGAAACATTAAATACCAATACATATATATACATCAAAACATATCTGTGCATACAAAACCGCCACAAAGCTGACTGCCAAAGCGGACAGCAACCGCCCAGACGACAGAAGTGCATCCAAGCTCATCATCAGACCTCTATGTATAATCATATAATAACCAAATTTTAACCAACTCTCACAAAATGTAAAACGGGCAATTTCTTTGCAAAAAAAAACAAACGAACTATATAATTATATATATGTATTATGTCCTATCTATTTACCATACAAAAATCCAACAAACAACAGACACTGTTTGTGCTATTTGCGAGACTTATTTATACAGAGTGACGACATACGTTTAACTAGACAAGCCATATATAATACATATATACAATCAGGTGCATACAACATACTACACATAGTTTAAGGACAATATTTGAAATACATTGCACGTTTTAAATGACAGTCATAAAAGATTTTGGTTGAGTCCAGGAAAAACCAAAGACGGTAAACTCTGGAAACCTGTACCCGTTTATCAAATGTCTTCAGTCACTGAATGTCGAGCTTCATTCTTGAAACTCTTTTATGAACAATACGCCTGCATATTCAGTTTGTTCAAATAAACGATTAACGACAATTATCACATTGATGTTTCTACGGTGTTCTGTTTGGACCATCGCGTTTTTTTATTTCTGAACCCCATACCACAAAAGTCGAAAGTCGAAACTACGATGGTGAAAGTCGAAATCACGATGGTGAAAATACGAAACTGCGATGATGAAAACACGAAATCACGAAACTACGATGGTGAAAACACGATGTAATTTTGCGTTTTCACCATCGTAGTTTCGACTTTCGACTTTCATCATCGTAGTTTCGACTTTCACCATCGTGGTTTCGACATTCAAACCGATAGACTTAATACATAACCTCAAAACCCTGGTAAAATAGTCCGATAATATCGGTGTACCACATTGTTATTGGAAGAACGGCCCTATTGCTGATGGATTTAAGTGGTAATATTGGTAGAGCGCCTTTAACGAACTACGCATACCTTTGGTTGGAGTAGGTCGATCGTTATAGAAATGTTGACTATGTCATTTGAGTGTTTATACCTAATGAAACGGATAGATCCTTGCCGTCTGCAACCCATGACAAATTTAAATTTAATGTGATTTCTTTGTAGGACATTTTGAGATCCAAGGTATGTAATTGCAACTTCGCCTATGCGTAGGAGAGCGTGAAACGCAGTGACAAAGGGCTTTAAACAATTTTTTGAGAAAACTACTTTCCATTAAAAGTCACCGGCTTTTACAAGTTTATGTAATATCGTCAGTGTGAAAGGTTGGCGTTTATCTGAGGACAAAGACTAAAGTATTTTGCTTTGTAACAATTTCTTAATAATGAACTTGTCTGTTGGATAAGGTAACTCATGCATTTTTTGAAAATAAGCTAGACCCGAAACTTGAGTAGAAATTGTGTAATTGAGTAACCCAGCCCTTTCTTATGATAAAGTGCAATAAATTAAGCCAATCTTTTACATGGAATTGGAAATATCTGATCCCGTGGGAAATATTCCAAAATGAAAGCAGCTTTGTACTGTTTGTACGTATAATTGTGGCCGCTCTCCATTAACCAATTAGACCCAAACATTGCCCAAAAACTGATGTTACCAGAAGCATCCATGTAAAGATGCAACTGACTTATCAGTCCCCCTGTCATTTAACAGGAGGTGTTTGCCATTGAAATTATCAATAAGTATATGCCAATCATCTATATCCCGACGCCTTTCTTTATTGGAGAGATCCTATGAGAGGGACGGGAAACGTTTATAGTGAGATTGATTAAACGCCGTATGTAACGATTAAGGCTGCTGTTGCATGGAAGCCATTATCCAAAACTCCATATGGAGATAATCTCTTAGCAAAAAGGCATGGTTAGCTCGGAGCAAACGAAAGTGACTATCATATGTTACCTATGCTGAATAAGGACATAAAGAGGCAAGATCTCTGATAATGTCCGTGTATTTCATTTGTTATGGACCAGAACGGGTGTGTTTTTGCAGATAAATGTCAACAAAACGTATAACGCTAAAGACCAAGAGTTAACTAATTTTCCTGTTCTTTGTTCTTGACACGACACTTAAATTGGCCTGATGGTCAACCTGAATTGAGAATTGACCTTGTCTTGATTCAGAAAGTAGTCAGGAAGCCGAACTGACAGATCTATAAACTGATCTGTCCATATTTTTTTCAATGATTTTTTATAAAGTGTAGAAATAGGAACGGAAACTGGATAGTGATTTTTAACCTGCCCACCATTAACCTGAAAAATATTAAACTATTATTGTCGACGATGTCCTCAATGTCGTCGAACGACGAGACGTTGGCATCAGAAGTTGAATCAACTGAAGCGATTACGTCAGATGAATCAGAGCTATTTGGTTGGAGCGGCACTGACGGGGCCTGAGCTGCCCGAGTTGTAGCTGAATGCGTTACACTTGACCTTCGCAAGTTGAGCAGAATAACACTTTGTTGGTGTTTGCTGCGATAAGCCATTGACGGTTCCATAGTAAATACACTCGTTTAGGCAGCGACAAACCGTTTTGCACTATTTGACCGGATGTCCGGCCGTCCTCTTTCTGAGTTTACATCCGTGTTATTGTGAGACCCTGCATTAGGACAACAGTCCCATTATGAGATAGTGACCGTCTGACGTCGCTTCACCTGAGAAAGCATAACAACAAAAAATCAATAAATAATGAAATAAACAAGAACCTGCATATTAATGACGAGAATCGTCTTTAAAATAAACAAGAACCTGCATATATATGACGAGAATCGTCTTTAAAAGATTGTGAGGAAATAACTTGAAATCATCACTCGCACCTTTGACATAGGCGAGGAAAAACTACACAAACTCATCACTCGCACCTTTGTTATAGGCGAGGAAAAACTACACAAACTCATCACTCGCACCTTTGTTATAGGCGAGGAAAAACTATACAAACTCATCACTCGCACCTTTGTTATAGGCGAGGAAAAACTATACAAACTCATCACTCGCACCTTTGTTATAGGCGAGGAAAAACTATACAAACTCATCACTCGCACCTTTGGCATAGGCGAGGAAAAAACTATACAAACTCATCACTCGCACCTTTGTTATAGGCGAGGAAAAACTATACAAACTCATCACTCGCACCTTCGACACAGGCGAGGAAAAACTACACAAACTCATCACTCGCACCTTTGTTATAGGCGAGGAAAAACTATACAAACTCATCACTCGCACCTTTGTTATAGGCGAGGAAAAACTATACAAACTCATCACTCGCACCTTCGACACAGGCGAGGAAAAACTATACAAACTCATCACTCGCACCTTTGTTATAGGCGAGGAAAAACTACGCAAACTCATCACTCGCACCTTTGTTATAGGCGAGGAAAAACTACACAAACTCATCACTCGCACCTTTGTTATAGGCGAGGAAAAACTATACAAACTCATCACTCGCACCTTTGTTATAGGCGAGGAAAAACTATACAAACTCATCACTCGCACCTTTGGCATAGGCGAGGAAAAACTATACAAACTCATCACTCGCACCTTTGTTATAGGCGAGGAAAAACTATACAAACTCATCACTCGCACCTTTGGCATAGGCGAGGAAAAACTATACAAACTCATCACTCGCACCTTTGTTATAGGCGAGGAAAAACTATACAAACTCATCACTCGCACCTTTGTTATAGGCGAGGAAAAACTATACAAACTCATCACTCGCACCTTTGGCATAGGCGAGGAAAAACTATACAAACTCATCACTCGCACCTTTGTTATAGGCGAGGAAAAACTATACAAACTCATCACTCGCACCTTTGGCATAGGCGAGGAAAAACTACACAAACTCATCACTCGCACCTTTGTTATAGGCGAGGAAAAACTATACAAACTCATCACTCGCACCTTCGACACAGGCGAGGAAAAACTACACAAACTCATCACTCGCACCTTTGTTATAGGCGAGGAAAAACTATACAAACTCATCACTCGCACCTTTGTTATAGGCGAGGAAAAACTATACAAACTCATCACTCGCACCTTTGTTATAGGCGAGGAAAAACTATACAAACTCATCACTCGCACCTTCGACACAGGCGAGGAAAAACTACACAAACTCATCACTCGCACCTTTGGCATAGGCGAGGAAAAACTTTACAAACTCATCACTCGCACCTTTGGCATAGGCGAGGAAAAACTATACAAACTCATCACTCGCACCTTTGACACAGGCGAGGGAAATCTACACAAACTCATCACTCGCACCTTTGACACAGGCGAGGAAAAACTACACAAACTCATCACTCTGATTCATGTTCGTCACTCAAAAAGACTGTATTGATTGATAATGGCAGTGCAACTTTTTGAGGACAAATAACATAAAAACGGGCAGTCCTATTTGCTTGATATATGGAAATCGACTTCCACATTTTAACAGTCACTCACCACAATGAAATAGACTATGAATAAAGTCTATCAAATGAGAAAACAAAACTGCAAATATGTATTGAGGTAAGCTATGCATGCTAACAACCACATGCTAGAGAAAATGGGGAAATGATTAAACTAACCCTCACTATGTATATGTATAAACATTATTCACTCAGGGAGAAATTAAAATCGGTACTGCTAACTATATTATATCTGCAAATGAACAAAAAGCAGTAATCACTCCCAGAGGAAAAGATAACACTATGTATGTCATTACATATTCAGTTGCAAAAGAAAGTACGCACCCCTGCTTTTCCCACAGTGATATCATGTCAAAGTTTTTGTGAAAGGCAGTATACCAAATTTGCTTTCAGTGAAGCATAATTTTGCATCGTATATTTTACCGATAAAAAATGTATAGTGAATACAGTGTTTACATTCTTTGTGCACGTGCACATCATGGGAGAAATACATTTTGCTAAAATCTTTTATGAGAGTAAAACATAACCATATTCCCTACATAGCTATGAAAAAATGGTAAGGCTCAGTAAAAATCAACTTCTTCAGGCCATGGTAATGCTTGCTGGTTGTACCAGCAGTGCAGTCTTAAGTAGAGCATATACTTGCCATAGAAATACTACTAGCAAATATAGAAACTTCCGCTATGTTCTAGTGCAGATGTGATTTTTTTGTTTTCGACCAATAAAACCTTTAATCAATAAACAATAATTATATCCTTTTTTCGTAACAGCAGAAGCATATTCTTTTCTACTCAAATATACCTTAAACTATTATTGCGATACATACAACAATTAAGACATTGCATTCATCCTTTGATATATATGCGCTTAAACACAGCGGAAGTTTCTTTTTTGTTCAATAAATATTGTTTCGTCTTCGTCAACGATTTAATGTAACCGGGGAAACTGCTGAAAGTCTACGGTCATGTAGAACTCGTGTAACCACCGCTAGAATGGACGTTATATCGCACTGACGCACCTTCGGTGTCGCTTTGAAACCGCTCTTGATCAGGAATGTAATAACATACTCAACGCCGTGCTACAACGGTACGTAAGGTCAATGCGGCGACGTCTCATTGCTTGTATCAACGCAAGAGATGGTCACACACCTTATTCATGCAGAACAAACACGATTTCTTTGGGGAAAAAGAAACGTTTAAAAATTAAATTATTTATGGGCTAAAAGGTAGCCGTTGATTGGCAACTTTTTATTTCGACCCCTGTGTTGTTTGTGCAGTAATTCATGACATGACCATTGTCAATTTGCAAAACAAATACATTCTCGTAAAAGCCAATAAAATGCTTCAAAAATTGGTAACAAACATGATATAATTTATTTTTTTCCAACATGGAATTTTTTTGGGGGAAAACCACAGTGCACACCTTGTTCTGCAGCTGGGCATATATAGTGAGAAACATTTAAACAAGTGTGGAAGAGATGGTCACACACTACACAGCATCTCAAAAT